>CM057819.1:25442024-25759130 GCA_030067965.1 Latrodectus elegans | reverse complement strand
TCATAACTTCATTCGATTTTTATCTTTAATATAAAATGCTACTAAAAGGAATGAGGATTTTCTAGAATTAGCCGTTTCATAATACTACAGACATTTGTTTTTATGGACCCAATCCCATGGTGTGAAATGTGTGATAAACCCTTTTCTACTCATCCTATTTTAATTCCAAGTCACCTTTTAACAAGTATTCCTTACTCTTTTTTAAAATTGAGATTTCGACATAGTTCAAGTTGGGTGGATCTACTCTCCAAGCTTTTCGAAAAGCAATTGGTTTTTAATTTGTATAATTTAAAAATTCAATTTATCATTAAAAATTCCATTTATGTATTTTGTATAATTTAAAAATTTACTAGTTATGTTTTCATCAATTTTTATTTTTCTTTAATTTATATTTGGGCTTTAATTATTGTACATTAGTGTTTGCATTTCAAATTTTTAACATTGCTTGAGTTTGTGGAAAAGATCTCTTTAAAAATATTTTTATTTTTATTTTTAGAACTTAACTTGTCCTTAATGGACCTTGTACCACAAAACCCAGTTAATGTGATTTTTATAATAAGTAAATCTTTACTTTCAAGTATCAATTAATAAAATTGCCAATCATTGATTATGATGTGTGTGATTTTTATTCCCTCTAAATACGTATTAAGTTTTCACAAGAACCTTAGAGGAAATATGTTAAGGAAAATTTTACTTATGATTCAAGCACTATTTGTGTGGTAAATTAAACACCCGATTGAAGAATCCAATAAATGTCCAATGTCAATTTTGCATTGAACTTAATTAAGATGTTAAAAAAATGTTGTTGAAAGATGTTGAGTCGATATGTTAAAAAGCACGTGGAAAATCATAGCATTCTTTAAAAGTTAGAATTGTATTTATTTCTAAAATTGAGTAATGAAAAGAAACTAATTGGGGAAATGGGAAAAATCTTTTTTTATTTCAAAACTAAACCTTACAAATCATATTCATTTAATCTAAGTACATTATTATATTGAGCAGAAAATGACAGTTTTAATGATTCAATGATATGCCTTTAGAATTATATCAGTACTAGAAAACTTTTTAACAGTTGAGTATCATACAATATTAAAGACGGTATAAATAATAAAATTGATACAACAGTTTTTTGTTGTTTTTTAACTAAACATTTAAAAGTCTATCTTGCAGCTGAATTCTAAACATTCTGCTGCCTTGCTCCCATGGTTAGTAGCAGCATTTCTCAACTCAGCTGAGATGATTAGTTCCGTCTATTAGCTCAAGCAAGCAAAAATAGAAGTTAGATGTCAAGTAAATGACTGTTAGCTAATTTCTGAAAAAAATGAAAAATGGATCCAAATTTCTTTGAAAGGCCTTTTTCCAACATAATGAAGATATGTAGTTTCTCTTGTCCTGCTAGTAAGGGAAAAAGCGAGTGTTATATTTACATTAGCACAAATCTGACATTGTTCTTCATTATGGAGAAAAGGACCAAACCTTGTAAAGATTCTCATTTAAACTTTGCTATTTGGTATAGAATGGGATTTTGTTTACTAATGAAATAGAATTTGGGAAGGAGTGGACCCGAAATATTTAAGAGATTTGGTGATGATAGTTTTCAGGGTTCTACTGCTTGTCCTAACTTACAAAGAGCGCAATTTAGACCTTTGTTTTCTCATATTCTTAAGATATTGTTGAAGCTGCATCTTAAACCTTTCATCACGACATTCTTGGTTTGTATCAAATTTACAGGTTCATGGACTTGATTTAGATGTTTCTGTCGATCAAGTGTGGAATAAAAAAAATAGCAACACAACACATAATTATTATGTAACTATCTCTAAATTGTTTCTTGACTGGATCATGTATATATATATATATATATATATATATATATATATATATATATATATATATATATATATATATATATATATATATATATATATATATACAGTATTGACTAAGAGTATGAACACTTTTGGAAATTTTTATGTTTTAGAACTTTGTATGCTATTAGAAAATGTTATGTTTCATAAAATGCAAACTTGTATTATTATTTTTGAATACATTAAAGTCGTCATTATCATGATTTAAAATTACTTGCATTAATAAGAAGTCATAACCCTCACAAGCTTTGCTCTAGTAATTTCAGATACTTATGATTTGATCATATGTTAGGGTACACCAGCATATTGTTCTAGTAATGACCAAAATACACTGCTGACCACCGTAAGTAGGTATCCTGAAGAGAAGCATGCAAATAACATGAAATTAACAGCATGCATTAGCATACATCATGCATGAATTTTATACTTAACAGCAGAGAAATAATTTTTTTTAAAATGAGGCAAAAATTGACTGGAAATATAGTAAACAAGAGTCGAAGAAATCTTTTCGGTTGAAAAGTCCTTCTTTTGAGTGCATATCTACATGTTGCCGTAAGATTTTGCCAAGGGAATGCAATACCAGTTTTAAAATGATCAGAAATGTGGTGTTAAAAATATTGGAATAAAACTAAACATGTCAGATTTTCAGTAATTTTAATAATTCGTATTGGCAACCTTACGATTGTGTGCCAATCTTTATACACTTGTATCACAGAGATTCCTTTAGTCTTCAATCGCATGATAACTTATGGCTTTGTTGTGGTACATTTTTTCCCACTACTTATAGTAAAAGATTTTTGGATACAAAATCAAATATTTTTACATTGCTGTGCTAAATTCATTACCCCTTCTAGGAATAAATTGGTGAATAACAATGTGTGTGATTTCTTTTTGTAATACAGTCATGAGAGTTTATTAAAGTGGCTAAAATACTAAATTTTATGTAATTTGGAATAGTTGTTGCTTTATGAAAGTAAATACAAGTTTAATATTTTGAAACTAATTGTTGAAGATTATAAACTGATAAAAATATTCATTTCTTTTTCCTTCACAATTTTGAAAAAATATTCTTTAACTAGCACAAAAAGTGAAGAGTAAATACAAATAAAAATATTGTTAATTGATATGGCTGCATGCTAACACACATTACACTTCACTTGGTCATTAACAAATAGAAATTATCTTAAGCACGCATTTTTTCCAATAGTGCTTTCAAGCTGGTTTATTTGAAGCGTTATAAAATTTTACTAGAGTTATTTCAAAATCTATTGTCCCAATGTGAAAATTTATTAATTTAAAGTTTTGTAATTAATTAATCTTTAAAATCATTTCTATACTTTTCATAGCGCCCTTCCTAACTAACTAATAAGTAAACATCCTTATGATCTAATAATCATTATTACGATTGTTTACCTCTTGAAAATGTCAGTCTGTTCATGTCTTATTTAAAAACTTAATATTGATCAAAAATAAATACGATGTTTTAAGTACATTATTCTAACATAATTTAATAGTTAAGTACAATATTGACAGATTAAAAGTTAGAAGAGCTAACATTTTGCTATTACACAAATCTGATTGATGCAAATCAAATCGAGAATAATTATCTTAGTGAATATTTTTCTCCATTTGTTAGTTTGGAAGCACTTCAATTGTTTATTCACTTATAAGAGAAATAGTATGTTTAAAAATTTTGTAATATTTTATTGTATAAAGGAATTTTTCCAAAACATTGAATTTAGAATTAATGAGCAAATATTATTGAAAAATTATTTTTGGTGACATGCAATTAAAAATTGATACTCTTTGAAGAAACAAATTACTTTGAAATATTAATATATAGTGTATATATGTTTTTATTTTAGTATCAGAGCTTGGATGCAGTTAATTATAATTTCCAGAAAATTACATTTTTTATTTAGGACAAATATTTCCTAAACTAGTCCACTAATTTGTCATAATTACTTACTTTTTTTTTGGTGTGCATTTTTCGTTTTGTACTGAGAGAAATATTTTGTCTTAACCAGAAATAGGGAGGAAAGTACTCACATATTGAGATTTCAGACTTTGCAGAAAGATATGGGAGGGTTGTAGAAAGAAGAAAGGACAATAGGAACTTCACCCAACCTGTAACGATTATGTAAGAGATTTAAAAATAATTACTTATAATAATTACTAATAAATAACTACTAATAAAATAATAAATTTGTGATCAACAAGGCAAAATGTTTTGTATATTGCTGGAAAAAAGAGAAACTTTTGGGTTTTGGGTGAACCAAGAAAGATGATATTTTTGTCCCATTTGCTATCATAATGCTGCTTTCTTTGATTTAAGGTTTGACATTTGAAAAGTGAACAAAGTGAGGAAATTAAAAATATTTTTCTGAATGATGGTTTTTTTCTCTTATGGTTGAATAATTGGAAAAGAACAAATTTGATTCCATTAATTAATTATTACAAATTTGATTTCAATAATAAACTTTTTAAAATAAATTTCAGGCTAGATAATGTTTTGTGCAGTAATATTGCAGAAATAAGAAAAAATTCAATTCTATTTAAAGTGAGTTTGATTTATCATAATTAATATAAATTATGGTGAAAGTACTTGTTGGAACAGTTTATTTATTGGAAGGCAGGAGTTTCACTTAGTATTTTTGCTTACTCATATTTCATGGTTAGGATTTATAGATTAAGTTTCAGAAAAATTTGATTTATAATTAGGCTAGTAGTATAGGTTTAGATATAATATTATATATAGATTTAGTATAGTATTAGGTTAAGTAAATCTTTTTTGCACTATCAATAAGTAATTTTTTCTTTTGCATGATAATATTTTTATATTAGCTACAGAAATATAAAATATTGGAAATTCACTGATACATTTAAATTTATTATAGAAATAAAATATAAGCAAAATAAGCTTTTCTGAATTTATCTTGGATAATATTTATTTACCTTTACTGCTGAAGAAACATTTGTATTTTAATACTATTTGAAAGAATAAGTAAAGAATTTACCAAATTTTTAAAATTTTGAAGGATTTTGTAAGATGAAAATTCATTAAACAATCAAACTTCTTTTTTAAAAGTTCATTTTTGCAACAAATGTCTATAAGGAAAAAATGTCCGACTTCAATATCAAACAAAATGACCACTTTCCAAATGAGTATAGAAGAGAAAATATTTATGGTTGAGTGTCAGAAATTTTCTTCCAAAATGAAAACTTCAGTAAATAAATAAATAAAAATGATTTTTTCTATTTTCGTGCATAAAACACACAAAAGTTTATTTATCAATTTTCAAGTGATATGTTTAAACCCCTGAGGGAAATGTGCAGTTCTGAACTTTTTAATTTTCAACCGCCAATTTTTAAATTAATTAAAATTTCATGTTTAATCTGAGAGTGGTGCATACTCTCTGCAAATAATAGTTTTTAAAAAATTTATAATTAGTTGCTTAAAAAACTATGAAATCTCAAATAAATTACTTTAGTAATAAAGTTTATAATTGATTGCTTAGGAAAACTACGAAACCTCAAATAAATTACTTTAGTAATAAAATTTCTTCATTAAAAATAAATCATTAAATGTATATCTTTGAATAGTTATAATTATATCGAAAATTTTTTCTTTATCTTCATTCTATAAAATTCAATGCCAACATTTTCTCCCAATTTTTATCTTCACAGAAAATTGATTAAACTTCTACTACAGTTTGAAAAGTTATGAAGATATTCGCTATATTTGTTTTTGTTTTTTTTCCATATTTGTTTCTATATGATGAACAATGATAAGAAGCTCAGCACTAATCTTAAATGAGTTCTAGTCATGGATACAAACCCATTTTTTGTTTGAAGGGGACTTACTATTTATTGTTGCTTACTATGCCTTATTGCAAGTGTGGCCAAACTTTTTTGGAATACGTGGTCTAATCCACATTTAAAAAATCGAAAGAGAGTCTATCTATGGCAGAGCTAAGTGTAACGTAACTCCCAATTTTTGTGTTTTATTATTTTGAAAAACAAAACAATGATTATATTCTTATTTTCGGCAACAAAATATATGGTAAAATTATCTGTTTATAAAAAAAAAAAAACTTAATATTAATATTTACAAAATAAAAAAAAATTTACTTACGAAAATAATCAAAGCATTCATACATCGAAAACTGACCATCTGCACGACTATTTTATCACATTGTAGCTGGTATGAGAGCTTCTTGCAGCGTGCGTAAGCACGAAATTAGGTGTTCATCAGTTAAACATGTCCGATGTTTGGATTCTTATAGCATTCATGGGTTCAAAAGCAGATTCACAAAGATAAATCGTTTCCTAAGTATGATTTCAAATACAAAATCAATTTGTAGATATATAGAAGCGTTTCTTCAGAAATTAATTTTCAAAAATTAGTATTCGCGCTTGCCAAGATGCTCTGGATTTAAGAAATATATCGCATCTTAATTTAATAATTTGTTCTTCGACCGTGACTTCAATTGTGGTATACATTGATTGTCCTATTTTTCCAGATACTCCATCCAGTTGAAATTTTCATTAAAGGAAACAACATTAAATTGAGTATTTCTTTAACCTAATTAAGTCAACGAATCTTCTTTCAAATCCTTTGAACAGAATATCTAAGCGTTCAGGCGAAATCAATTCGAAGTCTCGGCTTGGATACCATATACGTGCACTTTTGCGTTTCATGGTTCGTTTTTGAAGTTTCTGAATTCATGTTTTCTTAATTGAGACACTTTATTTTTTATAGTTTGTTTGAAGAAGTTTTAATCGCACTCATCATATCTGTTAAACATTTATTTTTTCCCATATATATTTGGGTTTAAATCGTTAAGTTTTGAACTGATATCACTTGAAGAAAAGCTAGTTTCATGTTATTTCTCATCTTCCAATTCAATGTGTTCTCCTTTCACTTGAAAATTTTTATTTCTGGTAACAGAATACGAATTTTTAAAAAAAGCACCACTGCTCAACCATTTCACGCCTGTTTTCAGTAAAAGATCTCCGTACTCTGATTCCAGTTTCTTCCAAAAGAGCGGTCGAAATTTTCTCTCTGAAAGACGTCTTGAACGAATTGATTGGACGATTTTAAGCAATCTGCGTTTATATCATTAGACTTCAGTATTTTTGAATACAATATCTGTTGAATGGATAATGCAATGATAGCTGGTAAAACTGGGAATTTCCTCCTCATTATTACACAAGGCAGCATGATCTTTTCGATTCTCGACCATTGCTGGAGCTCCATCACTGTTTGTAAAATAGAGATCAGTTTATATATTAGAAAATCCTGTCTTATCAATAAAGTTTTTTAAATGAACTGTAGATATCTTGGCCTCTCGTTTGTCGCTTTCAATGGAATTACAGCTAATAACTCTTCTTTTGAAGTCATATCTTCAAAAACCATTCTCACAAAAATGCATGGTGCAATGCCACTAATATCCGTGGATTCATCAAATTGAATTGATAGGAATTTATAAGCTTTTAAATCGTTTTTTAATAAATCCTCCCAAGTTTTTATTCATAGCCCCAGACCATCGCATCCAAGTATTTGCGCAAGCAAATAAACGTTATTTATTGAAGGTATTATTTAAAATTTGTTTTTAAAATCGTAGTAAAGCCCTTTTCCCCCTTTACAGAATATTTTTTTTTTTTTTTTTTTTTTTTTATAATCAATTCTCTATCTTTGAATGTTTTTTTCCACCTTATCAAAATTTCTGCAATTTTAAACAACGCCAATGTTACTGCCTTAGCTTTGGTGTCTGGTCTCATAAATAACGATTACTTTAATCACAAATTCGGCTTTAATTCATGCACTTTAATTTTCAGGAGTTCACTTTGCTGATTGGAATGTCTGTAGCTGTATTTTAAGTGCATGGTTTCAAAATGTCTTTCGATACTTGAGTTATATGGAGACAAACACATTTTCGCCTTCGACATAACAAAACGAAATCATCTCCCACTCATTGTGATAATGGTGTGTTTTTACTTTTTAACACTGGTACCTGGTTGAGTCATTTTGGGAAGAGTTGACGAAACAACAAATTATCGTATCAGTGTGGTAGAAAGCGAGCGACCTGCAACGTAAAACGAATAACTGAGAACTGAAACTAAAACGGCGGATGTGACAGTAGTGTAGTCGGGAGCTAGCCGCGTCGATATCATCCACGCCGGCTACTGAATATATTCTAAGCATCTAATTTCCCAGAGTTGTTTCTATTTAATTCTCAACTATAAAACGAAAAATTCACTGTATTACTTTGCACAGTTTGTTCTAGTTCTCAAAAATAAGAATTGTAATAAATTTTTATTTTAAGTAATTCATTAATTCTATGTCATAAGTCATAAATTAAATTGTTAACATTCGAGATCATTATAGTCGCGCGGGCTACCTAAAATGTCTTCGGTGTCTACTAGTTAACCGCAGTTGAAGTCTTGGCACACATATGCTATATTGTTATTCCAAGAATCGAAAATTATTTTTCAATAATTTTTTCTGGCTCAAGGTTTGAATTTTCTCTCTTCGAACAGTAGTTTCGATTTGAAGTAGACTTAAAGTTGTATGTATTGACCGTTACGTATGTTGTTGTAGCTTGCTCTAAATTCATGTTAATAAGACTACTGTAACACACAATTATTAACATACACAATGCTGTCTATAGGACACTTTAAGAATAACAATATAATTTATTTGTTTGTAATTAGTTGTAGGTGTGCAAAAATGATGTTATTTTTATGCAGATTAAAATAGATAATAGAGTACTCTCAATTTTCCTTAGAGAAACATTGGCCGTATAACCGATAAAAATTCCTATAGTAACCAATGGCAAAATTTCATTTATTAATTATACAATTTTTAAAGCTTCAAGAATGCATGTAAAAGTCGTTTTGTCTTATACTAGTGATATTTGAAAAATTAAAACGGCATTTTTAGGCACTAATAAGGCTTACAAATGATTAAAGAACTTACAAATGATTAAAGAATCCATTTAAAGTACTAAATCTATCAGATTAAACGTCTTGATGGTCTTTGGCCTTCATTTAATTGTCAATCAAAACGCCTTAATTTAATTAATAAGTAATTTCAATGGCTTAGGGAATGGTAAAAACTATTAGAAATATCAACATGAAAGAGTTATGATCTCCTGGTAAGAGGCATAGTGTGGCATAAAGATGTATTCAAAGTGTTTTAAACGAATAATCTTATACGAAAATATGTATCCCACACCATTATCAATAACATTGTACAGTTCTAATGGTTTCTCAAAATATAAAATGTTTAATGAGAAGAAGGAATTCAGATCTTGTATTTAGACATTGTTTCTCAGTTATCTTGATTGCAATGAATGCAATTGGATTTATAAACCTTGTTGACAGTTGTTGTAAATAAGCTGAACATTATTATATTGGTGAATAGACAAAAATCATTTATAGGCTACTAAGTTTAATAAAATTGAGAGAAATATTTTCATAAATCTAGAAGATATCTGAATTTTAGGTAATAAAATTAAAGACAACATATTATGTAGAAAATGATATAAATGTTTTTCTTCTATTTTACCCCACAACCATTTAACTGCTTATCGTTCCCCAATTTGTGTCCTAGCCTAATTTAGACACTGGTTTTGTTTGCTGTCCCAAAATTCATATTAGTTGTAGGTTCTTCAGGTTTTGGAGAGATTATTAACAGTCACATGATGATTTAAGGCAAATATACTAATACATATTTTCTAGAACAATTTACAATAATATATAATATCGCATTTTACTAATCAATTGCAATCAACAACACTTGATAAAATTATATGCTGTAGGATACATATAAACATTTGAAAAAGCATATTTTGCAAACATATGTTGCAACCTAAGTTTAATTCATTTCACCAACAATCCAAATCATGTTTCATAAATTAAAAATAAAATATTTATTGCTGGATTACAAAAGAAAAATTGCAAAATATCATGCAAATAAAAATCCTGCGTTATTAAACATGTTCTAGAACATTATCCTCTTCAAAAACAAAGCTGAATAATTTAATATAATAAATGCAATTTTTTTAAGCAAAAGCTGATAGACTGGTTTATAAAAAACCTGGAGAAGTGTATACATAATTTGCTATGCTTTAAAGTTTATAATTATATGAGGAACATACATTGTATAAAATGTACATAAAACATGAAAATGATTTCTAGTTTAATTTTAAATATTATATTTCATTAAAATTTTAAATATAGCATCAAATTAAAGGCAATATTGGAGAAACTCATGCACTGGATAGTTAATAATGATGAATGTATAGTCAGTCCAGTTATATGCTTTAAAAATAAGAAACCATTTGTTCGATTTTGTTGAATAATTGTTCAAAAATGCATGTAAGTTTCTTTGAATGGGCTTTTATGTTCCCCTTTTATGGCAGAAAACTAAAACTGTATGCTGAAATTCTATAACTTTACACAAATCATATTGATTACTTAAGAACATATTGTATAAAATGCCATTTCAAATAATGAAAAGAGTTTATTTTTATTAATAGTACGTTTCAAATATATTCACAAAATGTTTTAAAAAAAAAAAATTTTTGAATATGAAACTTAAGAAATTTTTATTTGTGCACACATTTTGTGTCTCATATATATTAGGCTATATATTTTGTGACAATAATAATTAATGGAACTATAAGCATGAAAAATATATTAATTTCCCTCCAAAATAAATATGTATGTGCTTATTTGTAACAGTTAGACAAATTGCTCAAAGAAGTGATGCTGTAATTATGCATTAAAAACCATGTTAACTTATTTTTTCCACCTGTTTTGTCAATTGATTAAATATGGACCAAAGCAAATTGTTTATAAATATGATATACATATATTTGCAAATGTTACTTTACATTTAAAATCTTGTATACAATTATCAAATATAGTTCATACTGATGGGGAAAAGAAACACGGCCTCTAAACTTGCTGTTTCAGAGACATCCTGGATACTAACTCACAGTCGTGCTACTCTATACAGCACCTGTCTCATTGGACGACCATCAGGGACAAGACGTTTGAATATTTTTAGACTTTGTGACACTGACTTTCTACTCAACACTCTATAAATACCACATCTTCAATGGGTTCCTTCCCTTGTTGGAGTACGTGGTAACGGAAATTCCAGGAGTAGTTTTTGTGGTTAAGTTTGCCACCAGTGATACGATGCCCAGGGCAACGATATTCCTAACGTTTTCGGAAATCTCCACTATTAAAAGGATGGACTTAAGCACAATTTGGAAAGATCAGCCCTACCCACTCTGGGTAATTTAGAGAAAAAAAACACTCGCATTTGGAGAGCACCCTCTCCAGTATCCCCAGGATACAGCCAGACTGTTCTTTCACGTTTTTGAGTGGCCACATGAGGTCCCTTTCTTTTCAACTTGGGACCAGAAAGTCTTTCTGGTGTCACTGGTGCAAGGCTGATGAGGCGTCTTCGAGACATGATTCTTGATTGTCTGAGATTTTACTGTGAACGAGGTTTTTGGAGAATTCTATTTTTATTTTTAGACTTTTTAATGATTTTTGGTTCCATGGAGATGGTTTAGCTTAGCTACACCATCTGGGATTAGAAACAATAACATATAGAATACAATGCACAATAAGATAGGGGAAATAATTTCAGATTTCATTTGCAACCAAATTTCGTATCATGTTGAAAATTAAGATTTTTCATCGCAGTTTCGGTAATTTTGTAAAGCTTATCTAGCTCAATTAGTTTTTTCATAATGCTTATACCGTATTAAGTTCATATTCTTATCAGACTCTAATTAAAAAAGTATGTTTAATAAATTAAAAATTCCTTAAAAAAAGTTACTGAGAATGAAAATGGTGGCAAAATGTCAAGAATATTAATATGCTTACCTTTTATTTTATACTAAATTTCAAAAGATTCCCTCTTTAATATCTCTTCTATTTTTATTTCAAAGTTATTTCACTGCTTAAGGCAGGAAAAAGATTTCTTCGTAAAATTTTACGAAAAGCTTACATTTGTAAAATTTAACTAAACACCCTTAAATTTTTATACGTCAAACAAATAAACATTTTTCAAATTGATTTAAGAAAAAGTACTACTTTTCAAAAAGCAATGACCATTCAATGTAAACATCTTTTTGAAATTTATGATGCTGCATTAAAATTTCTTTTCATTTAATTTAGTTTCGAATTGTTTTAATAGTATGTAATCTATAACATTACAAAATGTTGAATTAATCTGATTTCTGTTAAAGATTGCTTAAAATATGTTAAATTACATTCAATTTTATTGACAAATCCTAATGTCAAGGAAATTAATCAAAGATGTTGTTTTCATATAAAATTTTTCTGCCTTCAATCTAATGCTCAAATATTAAGTTAAAAAAAATTATAAAGTTTAAAAATATTTCTAATAAACGTGTGAATAAAAGTATTTTTAATAAACGTTTGAAAATCTATAGGCATATTGGAAGTTATGAATATTTTATTTATATGTATAAATATTTCTTTTTTGAAGAGTTAATAAATTTTGTAATATAATTTTATAATGGAAAGCAACAATGTTATATTTAAATTTTCTAAAAAATATTACAATTATGGTATACATACTTATATTAATAAATATGCATAAAATTGTTTGTTTTATTATTTTATAAACCCACTTATGTTTCAGTTTCATTTGTTTTTTTTTATTTAATAATGTGTAACATAATAATATTTTGAATTAGAATCAATTTAATGATTTAATTAATTGGATATTTTTACAGATATATATTTTTTGTAGTTTTTATTTATAAAACACTTTAGATTGGCTTCATTTTAAGAAATAATAAGAAGAGTTATTTAAAGTGATTGATATAATTTGGCAGTTGTGTACAACTTACATAAAAGGATAATTGATTTTATTTTAATTTCTGATATCTATTAATTAAAATGTATAATAACTATTTGAAAGAATATATTTTAGAATATTTATATAATGAATTCACAAAAGCACATAAATACATTTTACGTTTTGTTTACTTTGATTGAAAATACTAAATTTTTGTCATTATTTTAATTTAAATTTGCTCAGACAACTTTGCTATTAAACAGCCAGTAAGGACATTAATCATAGCGCTCCTATTTGTATAAATTTAATGTTTCAATAGACATCAAAAGTCTTCAGACAAATCTTAGAGAAATAATGGCTAAGAACTCCTAAGTTATTTTAATGAATGGATTTCGGAATTAAAGATTGAGAACTTTCAGCAACTCGAAGATCTGATGGTTACAGAGCAGTTGAAGTTTCGAGTGCCTTCTGAGGTGAGAGTTCATTTCCTAGAAGATTGGCTGAAATTTACCACTCCCTATGAAGTGACTGAAATATTGGATAATTATGAAAGCAAAATAGAAAGTCTTAAGAAGAAAGAAGTACCCAGAAAACATTTTCCCACCTTTCGAAACCAAAATTGGAATCACAAACTCAAAGAAAATTCTAGAAATTTCAAACATAAATTCCAAATAAAACCTGAAACATCTCAAGATAAGCAAAAAGGAAATGATTTCGATAAAAGGAAAACTCTGCGTTGCTATAAATGGGGCTCATGCAATCATTTTTGACCACAGTGCGATAGACTAAAGACAATTACAGAGTCTGTTTGTCATGTCGCGGTTGATTAAAATATATTCATGAATTGATGACACGATACATCAGTATAGATAAAGTAAACGGTGTAGAAATGAAGATAAAGAGTTATTTGTGTGTGTCCTATTTTGGATCTCATCTGTAACAAATACGTAAAAGCACACATGCACACGAATGAAAAGGTCTGGTTGAGAACGCCATTGGAAGAGACTTTGACTTGTTTACCTCTTGTAAATGTCTTTACAATAAACAACTTAAATGCTCAAAACCGTTACCAAATTTTTCATTGAATTAACTTGCCCGTACATGTATTATATAACATTCATAATACATGAATGTGCAAGTTTTCAATGTTATTAATTTATATGTGTGTCATTTTTCAGAACACGTGTAAATTTTAAATAATGTTTTATTAGTATCTTTTTAGCACATTAAATAGAATAATTTATGCGTTCATATATTATGTAATTTAAAGAAATGAATTTTATGAGTGTTTAAACACATATAAGTAAACAAATTTGTTTTATTTTTTGGGGAAAAAAAACCATAATATTTTTTAAAAAAAGCATGTATTAAAACTCATAATATAGTGAGAAATTTTGAAAGTATGACAAATTTAAAGTTCGATTATTAATTTTTAAGTTAAACTTGCATACAATTATAATTCCGGTGTTATGTTTTTTTTCTAATGTATATTAATTGTATAATAACTATTTTAAAGAATATTTTTGAGATTAATTTTGAGATTTTATTGTTTGTAATTTTAATTATTGCTTAACTTCAACCGATGATTACTTACATTTTAATACATTTTACCGATAATAAGTTATAAATTCTTTTATTAAACGATGATACTTTTCGAAATTCGGAAAGAACGATCTAAAACTACCGGGTGAAATTTATTATAAGATCAATAAACATGATCAATACAAATAAAAATCTCACTGTATTTCGATAGAAATTTAGAATGTTTAAAAATATGTTAGTTAATTTATGTGTGCAATGCAATTTATCTCTTATTTTAAATATATATTATTAGATGTTACTTTTCTACAATGTGTTTTTTAATCAATGTTTATAGTTGGAATAAAACATTTTCACCAAAATGTTTCTAAAGTTAGAATAAAAACATGAAAGCAGTAAATAATCAGTATTAAGTGCGGTTCCAAAAATTCTCTGCCAATGTTTTGGTAATTTTCTCAAATCCAAAAAACTAGGCGAGAGTTCGAAAACAATACCTCATTGTGGATGTCCTATGCTGTATCGATGATAGCAAGATGTACCTGCAGTGGGGGGGGGGGAATAAAAAGTTCGAAGAAGCAACATCAGGGTGTGGCAAAAGGTCCATAAAGAATATAGACCTAAGTGATCATGCATTATCATGATGCAACAGTGTCTTAGCTGCAACTCAGGGTTCGACGTTTTGATCTGATAATTCCGTCAATAAGTATCAGCGCTGTGGTAGGGAGGGTACCAATATATTCAATAGAAAATATTTCAAAAAAATAATTTGCTGGCAGAAAACACACAAATAAAACAATTTTTTCGACCTAAATGTTTTACTTGAAGTTCTAATTTAGCTCAGTTTCCGTAAATTGGATGTTACACTTTAAGTTTTGTAAATCTAATATCTACGGTGATAAATACCAATAAATATTTTCATTACTGAACATTGAAGAAAAGAACATTTATCTAAATTTAGACTTCAGTTAATGCTATGTAATTACTTTTTATATTTTATATAGAGATTTTTAAATTATTTCTTCAAAAACAGGGCTAATTTGCATTTCCGGAAGAATGAAAAAAATTTCATCGATTTATTTATTACAGCGCTCACAATTTTTTTTAAAATTTACATACTTGATGCTATAACACTTAAGCAGCTGGTTTCTTATACGTATTTGACTTTGTTTCCCTTGATTATTTTTAGTAAAAATATGACAACCCTTTTCGTCTAATAAATATCTACGATGTAAAATTTATCTAGTTTTTCACACTTAAAGTATCTTATGGTTGGAGAAATGTAATATGAACTCACTATTTTAACTTACTAATAACTTTATTTCGAATAGTATTTGTTTTAGTCCTTAAAAATAAGCCATATTGTTAATAATATCATATAGATAAATAGGTGAGTCTGTTTGCTGAGTCAGGTATTTACGTGTACAATGAGTGTTCATAAACTATTTAAGGAAGTAAGGAGGGAAGAGTAAGGAAAATACTATAATGGGGTTTTTACAAAGGGAAGTTTCAGACTTATTGTACCAAAAGCAGATGGTTAGTGTTATATTTCATTAAAACTTAAAAAATACAAATTTTTATCAAGCTCATGAGTACCTTAAATATGCGTTTGAATATATAAATTCACATCACAATTAAAATAATGCAAAATGTTTCTTGATAAGCACAACTGATAAGTGTTAATTTCTTCCATAATTTTAATTAAATGTTAAAATTTAATATATATATATATATATATATATATATATATATATATATATATATATATATATATATATAAATTAATACTAGATGGAGAATAATACATTGAAAATACTAAATGGAAAATAATACATTGAAAATACTTGGAAAAATTTGAAAGAGAACAATGTACCATCATGGCCAGCTTCGTCAGGGGGTATTGACCACATTGGCACAAAGTATGACTTTTCTGCACTGGCCCAAGACACAATCTTAAAGAAGCCAGTACACTTCAAAGCCACACCAAAAGTTCAAACCAAAATATCAAACTAGAATACAGGAAGTAAAATTTAATCTAAAATATTTAAGCCAAAATCTAATGATGTCAAAATACATTTAATTTTTAATGATCAAATCCACATACAAATACATGTTCAAATCTGCAAGTACCGCACAAAATACTATATTTAAGCCAAATAAATGCATAAATTAACGACTAGGTGTAAATACTATTGGCATTTCAAGCTTCTTATAAGACCTTCAAGGCTTTGGTGACCCTTCTGTAGTATAAAACTACGCCTTACTTCACAAGCAATACTCTACTAGCCAAATAAGTGTTTAATAAATTTAGTTGGAATGCCATTCATTGTGAGTTAGAATATTTTCTAGTCTATTTATTTGTTTATTGATGTTTAAATTATTACAGATATTGTATATTCTATTAAGTTGATTAAAAATAATATTTTATAAATTTTAATTGAAATGTTTGAATTTCAGAAAATTAGTTTATTAACTTTAAAATTAAAATTATTAGTTTTATCATATATGTCAGTAAAGGTGTGGTTATCTTTTATCGTAATTGAAATATCTAGAAATTCAGTTTTTAAGTTATCAGTATTAGTTTTAATTATATATATATATATATATATATATATATATATATATTAATTTCATAATCCATGTTAAAAGCTGTATGTAAAACATTTAATACATGTACAATGAGAAATAAGCTATTAAAGTATAAGCGTTCTTTTAAATAACAAAAAAGAAACTGTTTTTTTTTTCTTAACAGTTTTAACAAACTGTTTTTTGGATTTTAGATAATGTTTTTAAAGTCTATATGTAGGTGTATATGAAATTAGTTGTAAATATTAATGTTAAAATAATTAAAATATATTTATTTTGAATTTTATGAGAAATACTCAGATAAAGCTGTAACATGTAAAATGCTGATAAATAAACAAGAAAGAGCATTCAAGTTTTGAGGAATTTAAAAAAGTCATCAAAATATCTTAATTGGTTGAATTGCATATCATTTTTCAACATTTTTAAGAAATAGAAAATATTCTTGTGTTTACAAAGAAATCATCCTCTGAGTTTAGATCTTTCCTTTATGAGACTTATGACTTAAAGAGAAGAAATAATCTGAAGGAAATTTTTTTCTCTTGTATTGTTCTTCAGTTTCTTTATATTTTTAAAATTTGTTTTTACAAATAATATTATAGGGAATCGCCATAAACGAATCAAAATTATTTCCCGAGAAAACTGATATTTTTTCACCCTGTTCACTTTTTGGAAAGTAGTTTAATACATATAAATCGTTAAATGCAAATCATCATATCTATTAAATCAAAGACAAAACACACATAGAAAAGTTCAGCATATTTTAAAATAACTCTGGTTAATGAGTCAATTTATTTTCCTAGAAAAATTAATAAAAGAAAACTTTTTCACTATTAAAAAAAAAAAAAAAAAAGCATTTATATATAATCAAACTTTTTCCGGCCCCCTGGTGATTCAAAATGAAATTATCGATAACTGGAGTTTAACTTAAAACTAATTATGCTTAAAATAACAAATTTGATGAAAAAAAATTATATTTGTGGGTATATATTAAATACAGTGGAAGGTGGAAAAGAGTTAATAATGTAAACATGCATAAGTCAGGGCTCAGACGTGGGATATATATTATTATAGTAAAAAATAATCTGATAAAATCTATGCAATTTTTTAGCAAGTAAAATTTACGATATTTGTGTAAATTGGGTTAATTAAGAATATTTAGGCTATTTTTGCGTAAGATGAATTAGTCATTCATTGTTACATTATTAATATATTAGATAAAAATGTAAACTATTTTTAACATTAGATAAAAATATTAAGTAATTTAATTCTATTTTCCTGATTATTAATTTTAAAAACTCCATTTAGTTGCAGATTTCTCCTTGCATGGGGTTATGTACAGGAAAAGAACCCAATATTATAGAAAATTATTTACTTTTGATTTGCTTGTCAAGTTATATTAAAATAGGCATATACACTGAAAAAATAAAAGCTTTAGTTTTCTACTTAATTCCCAGAAAGGCTGTCTTGAATCTTAATGTAATTTTTTACTTAATGTTATTTTAATTACTTAGTTTTGTAAAACAAATATATTTCTAGTAAATGCGGATATGCTTTTAATTATGTAACATTGCAGATTTTTTTATTTTTATATAAAAATATATGAAAATGAGTTTGTAGACAGAATGCATTTTACTCTTACGATATTGCTTCTGACATTAATTTTCACTTTAACTTTCCTCTTTCCATCAAGATTTAGCAATATTTTTTATTATAATAAATATACTATCCAAGATAAATTTTTCGCTTAAATTATCAAAACTTTATTCTCAGATCCATTCACAAGCAAAGGCTATATTTGTAGAGGTAAAATATAAATAAATAAAATAAAAATAATAAAAATGAAATATCACTGTTTGATGATGATCAAAAACACCATTTGGATCGAAATGGAAATAATTTCTTAACATTGAATTAATTAAATACCTGGGAGAAAGGCGTTTATTTATTTTAAAATTTATGTAATGTTTATCTTAATATTTGATACAAAATTTTTGAACCATTTATTATGATATTTCTAATACTTATTAATCATTCTTGAAATAAGTGTTTTTTTTTAATTGAAACAGACTGTATGCAGGTACAATCCTCAAGTTAAATATTATTTTCTCATAATATTACTAATGTTTACACTATAATGTTTGATAATCCTGTTTGATATTAAATTTGATTAAGACAAATCTCATCAAGTGTCCGTTAAATAAATCACAAACAAAATTATAAAAATTAAACTAAGTATTTTTAGATACACCTGTATTTTCTTATGAATAAAATTTTGCTTTGACATATTTTTTATTTAATGAAACAACTGAATTATACATCACTTGTCTTTTGCTCTGTAGATCCTTTGATTTATTTTCTAAAACAATATGATTACAAATGATCCAGTTAAGCACTTGATTGAAAGTGATGTCATTAATTTGAATGTGAATGTAATTTACATTGTAATACGACTGTTATTACAAATAATTGTTACTATAATTTAAAATAGCATTTAAGGATATACGTGGTATTCCTGGAATAATTAGTTTTTTTCTTTATTTGTGGTTATTAACTTTGCTTCAGTTATAATATTTTATGATTTTCATTCTCATTGTTTAATTTCAAATTCATAAGATAAAAATGGTGATTCTGTTTTCAATCCCAAAATTTATAAATGCCTTTTTAGCACAGAATTAAAAATTTTTAGAGAAATCAACATTTTATCTACAATATTTACTAATTTACATATATTCTTACATCTACCTGTTTCTTTCTCCACATCCATTTCTTTGCTACTAGTCTCATTTCTGATTCAATAGTCAAGATTTTTTTCCTATTTTGTTAATTTTTATTATTGCTTAAACTGTTAAAACTCCCTTTAAATGCTATTTCTTTACTCTGGAAATTCTGAAATTTGCATTGTATGATTTTTCTTATTCCTTGATCAACTCTAATCGAATTTAAGAATAAACAATGTGTTTGGTCAACTTCGATATAAAAGAAACACTTCTTTGGTTTTGTTAAAACTAAAAAATTTTATACATTTGGAATTAAAGAGGTATGGCCTTAACTATAAAGTAGATAAAAAAATTATTGAAATTAAATTCAAAAACTGCAGTAGTACATTTTCCCATTAAAGGGCTAAATTTAAAATTTTGCATTCTAATACGAATTCCAAATTCCTTCTCAATTTTTGTAGTTTTCACGATTACAATTAGTATGTAGTATAACTGCAGTTATGAAATCATTATGTAGATGTGATAAATTAGGGACGTATACTCTAGATTTAACTATCTCGTGGAAAAATTTACAAATGAATTTTTAGTTTTTAATAACATCTATAGTTTCTTTAGGGTAATACTGGAATTTTCTTTTGTATAAATTTTTGCAATGATGTAAAAAACTGTCAACCAAGAAAATTGTTGAATATTTTCTAAATTCATATCAGATTGTTCTATGTTGTTGCTCAAAGTATATTTAACGAGAACTGGAACAAAAAGTTAATGCTTAAGAAATGTTGAAATAAACATTTGTGATCTTAGGATTAAAAATGTTTGTATCAGAGTTTGTTAGCTAAAATAAAAAAAAACTAAACATAAATATTAAATTCATTATTTTAATAACAAAAAGGCTAGTTAAATTGAAAACCAGAAAAGAACAACTTTATAATTACAGTCAAAACAATCACATTCACTTTTTCATAGTCAGGTTGGAGCCAAAAGTAAATCAGTTTTTTTGCATAAAAATGGAACAAAATAATATCTCTTTCTCTCTTGTCAACTGAACTTTTATTTAAAAAAAAATATTATTTATGAAAGAAAGAACCTTATATCTAGTATATAGTTTCCTATTTCTAGTTGAAAATTATGCTTGTTTCGCAATATGTACTCTTAAAATGTGTGGTTTTTCAACAAATTTTTAAGTAGATTACAAAGAGTTTTCAGAACCATATAATTGATATGGAACTCGATTCTTATATTTTCCCTGAAAAGTTTAATTTGACTGAGACTTGCTATTGAAGTATCTCTTTGATCAAAGTAGGATTATAACAAAAAAACTTCAAAACAATTAGCTGAATAAAATAGAGTGGTTATTATTCAGTTAATCACTTAATATAATAATATAGAGGCTGTAAAAAATAGGAAAATAAAATAAGTGTCACTCAGTGTCAAGAAATATTTTTTAAGGAACAATTTCAATGGAACTCTATATAAAAAGAATAGAATCAAATATATTTTTGCACAAAAACTTTTTAATTTAAAAGCGCATATAGCAAATTGTAAAAGAAAGAAATAATTTATTACATCCTTTAAGAAAAATAAAATATTGTAAAATTTGTAAAAAAATTTCATTCAAGTCATGTTTTATATGTAATAAAAATTTAAAATCCTCAGCTTGCGAATATCAAATTATATTATGTAACTTAGATTTATTTTAATTATGAGTGTAGTCATAATAAGCGCAATTTTTTTTTATGTGACTTTGAAAGAATAAAAGTCAATGGAACTTTCTCAAATGATTGGTGGAGATTGTCGTATACATGGAATGCATGAGTAATTTTCATAATGAAGTTGCCCATTTGGACACTTAATAAAAGAATTGCTGTTTTCATCCTGTTGCAAACAGTGCGCCTTGAATTATATTAAAATTTTAATTGGTAATTAAAAAAAATTTTGAACAAACTTTTTTCATATGAATTTGCTTCTGTAATTTCTAACATTTAATAAAAATTTAAATTTTTGAATAAAAGTTTAAGTATTAGTTTTAATATCTTTGATATTGTGAGAAAATTTAAATAATTTTTGTAGTATGTTTCATGTTTAAAAAAAAGTAATAAAAAATTAATAAATAATGTATCAATAAAATAACTAGACAGAAATTTAGTTCAACTAATATAAAATTTCAGGAATAGAAAGAGACAAATCAAAGTATTTATAAATTCTTTTTAAACATTGTATACATTGATTTAAAAAAATTCTTATTTTAAAATGCTTCAGATTTATTCATAAAAAATAATTTTCATATATGCTTTTAATACAAGATTTGGTTTATCACAAACAATACTTGTTAAATATTTTTTTCATGAATTACATTCTTTTGAATAAAATTGACGACTAATAGTTGAATCTGTTAATAATTGAAAAAAATTGATTTATTATTGTTTATTTTATGTGTAGAACACTAATTGCAGGAGTAAATAATTTTTGAGACTTAAGTAATTTTTAAAGAGAACATGGAAATATTTCATTTTAAACTTTAATTCTGATACTTTTAACTTTAACCTTATAAACATCAATTATTTACTGTAGCTAATTTAAGATAAGCTACTAATGGGAGATTCATTCATTCAAAAAATATTTCAAAACAAATGCTTTATATTTAAATGCTTCGTTAAAAGCGTAAACTTTATTTGGGATAACATCCGTTGAAATAGATGAATAGTTGTTGTCTTGTGTCAGCAAGGCTGACATAATGGGGTGCAATGCTGCATTTTTCCAACTGAACCATGCTTTAGCGCGGAGTCCGACTTCCTCAGTACACACACATGCCATAGGTACGTACCCGTTTATAGGGTAGGCAACCATTCACAATCTATTCATACAAGAAAATTACAAATAAAAGATAGATAGAGAGAGAAAGTACATCTATGCCCAAACCGGATTTCGAACCCAGGACCTCCCTATCCGCAGTCAGGCACCTTTGCCACTAGACAAGTTGAGATGCCTAAGAGAGGAATTTTCGAGGTAAAATATGCTCAATAACATGTTTTGAACAAAAGCCATATTTAAATATCAAGTTAGATCACTTTTATTTTTCCAAACAGCATGTGTAGAAAATGCTTAATATGTGTGGAATATACATTGCGTTCCACTGCCTGTTCTGTCTTTTCAAGTGCCTTTTAAAATCATTCCATTTATTTAAAAGAATATGATTTTGCTCTTCACATGAAATATGTAGTTATTATTTTTCTTAAGTTCTTTTACTAAATCTACTTTTTTCTTCTTAAATCTTATTCAATGAAGTAATCAATTCAATGTATTTTCTCATTCATAAATGCAACACGGATTTAATAAGCAGGAAAAGTATCATTTAATTGAAAGTATTGATAATCAAATATAAATTCTTAAGGCATATAATAAAATATTTTTACTTTATTTTGATACCTTTTTTAATTTTTCTCATTGTACTTTTAAAGGAAGCGTCAAACATTTAGTGTATGTTAACGGGCCGTATTGTCAGGTGTTTATTAGTTTTAGGGAGAGAGTTATTTATAACAATTGTACGCAAAAAATAACCGTTGAGTGACAAACTATTTGCTTTTAACGCTAATTCTTATTCATTTAACTTTATGTTTAATATTGATTTTATTCAGATAATTAAGTATCCACATTGATAAATTAAAAACAAATCGAATGAGATATGAAGGTTTGAAAATTTTACTTGAATAACGAATTTATAAAAATGTTAAAGTTGAGAATTTTTTGTATTCACATTCCGATGGATTTAAGTTTGGTGACAAATTGTGAAAGGCTGAAAGGCGTTCACTGTAAACGTTGAAAACAATACATTTTCAAAAATAGTGAATAATATTATTTTAAAATTTATACTGAGAGAATGTGGAGAGGAGTGGGAATTCAGGGCCATACATATTTTTATTTGATAACTCATACAGGAGAATTGTAAAAGGCGAAAAAGTCTTCTTTTTTGAATTGGAAAGACTTGAGCGGAGAATGTGAGATTTTTCTTAAATTAATTACACCAAGGAATAAATAATTTTATAGGGAGTTAAATTCAGCGTCATTAATGCTTTAAATCAAATACAAATGCTAAACGGAAACTTTTATGATGAAACATAGTTTTTATTTTTTAAAGTTAGCTGGGAATGGACATCCTGTGATATAAATTTCTTACAGTCCTTCTCAATTCAACTCCGGACGATAATTCGGTGTATAAATTAAATAAAGATTATAAATACAGTGGGATGAATAGAAAAAATTGCCCTTCATTTAATTTATAAAATTTCAGCTAAGAATAAAAATGATAGGCTCTCTTAATAGATAAAAAGCGCTCTTCCATGGAGAGGATCCCGTGTTCGATTCACAGCCGTTATTAAAAAATAGGAAATGTATGATGCACATCTGTATACTCTCGTTTATTGGGAAGTGTGCCTATGGCCGTTTTCTTCTCTTGTGTCACGTGACATATTGTTTATGCAAAGTACTTCTTAAAAACAATTTACGCGTTGGTCACTGAAATGAAGGTCACAACAGACTTAAACCATCGCCTTCGTAAGGTGGTGTCAAAGAATAAAAATGAAAAAAATAATATACATTCTTAAAGAAAAGAAATCAATTGATTTAATTTACAATTTCATTCCATTCTTTCAGAGGTAAGTAAATCATGCATTCCATTAACATCATGCTGGCGACGTGAATTTAAGAAAATTGTATGCAGTAAAATCTGATGAAGTGTCCGCTCCCACTTTCCTTCCTGAATGACAATATTAGTCTAGGAATATTTTTACATTATTTTTAGGTGGACTTTCACACTTCACGGTAAGATTTTCTCACCTTTTTTAAATTAACGTTTAATGAACAAGTTTTTAAGCGCTTAAATATTTTCATAACATGCATCTTAGGTGGTGACGCTGAAAAAATAAGATTAACCGTAAAATATCTGTGGCTTTGTTTGTTGTGTTTTAGTTTTTGTACAAAAATGATAATATATTGTATTCAGATGCTGAACCATTGTGAATATTATAATCCAAAATTTGAAGGAGTCATGAAATGTTCAAATTGATCACTTTGATGACAAATCGGCTTCTCTTCGTGATAATGACGTATTAAATGGAAATTTTCTTACTTACAAAAGATAGAATTTTTCGGCAGATTTGAAAGTTGACCGAAAATATTCTCACCGTGGTTCAGTGGTAAGACAGTGCTCTTCAGTTCGAAATGCCCGATGTTCAGTCCCCGCAGCTGCTGAAGAGCGATAAGTAAATGTGCAGTTACGTCTTCAGTACTCATTTTTGTCGAATGGAAGTTTTTCCCATTTCCTTGATTGGAACATAAATATGTACCACTCAGTCTTTATGAAAACTCTTCTCGAAAGGCAATATTTTTAATATCGATGCCACCACGCTATCGATATTAAAAATAGCTTTTAAGAAATGTTTTCTGCTTAAACAGCTTTAGACTGGGAACAAGAAATTCTTCTGAAAATGCTCAAAGTTTAAAATTATTCTCTTATTTCGAATGAAGCTTATTTAAATCTCAGGTACTTTCAAGTTTCTACAATTTTGGGCTTACGATGAAATTTCTTTGGAGATTTAAGTTCCAAGTTCGTTCGATCCCAACGATTGCTGAACAACGGATGCTACATGCCTTATGGTTTAGTATGCGTGTTCAGATTGTTTCGATTTAAATCTTCATTATGGAAGAATAATATTTATTTTATGATAAGAGATATAAAGCGTTATATTTTTATATTTAAGTTGGAAGCACAATAATTCCTATCTTAGTATACAGCAAAATCATTATGTATTCAAAGCCAGTAATA
This sequence comes from Latrodectus elegans, assembly GCA_030067965.1. Lineage (NCBI taxonomy): Eukaryota > Metazoa > Arthropoda > Arachnida > Araneae > Theridiidae > Latrodectus > Latrodectus elegans. Next base: position 25,733,747 of record CM057819.1, on the reverse strand, counting down.
TTTACAAAAAAACACAAGCGTACATTGTTTGTTTATTTTTGATTTCGGGGCAAGTTGCTGTTGCCACTGGACTCCACCATCTGTGAACTAGTGAAAGGAAAAGGAGTTTAAAAAGTTTGGAAAAACTTTGCAAATGTAATTGGTACTTGAACTTGTCTTCCACTTCTTGTAAAAATGTACTTATCCAGTTAAAATGAAACTTTTATAGTTTCACAGGTTTTATTAGTTTTATGGTCAGTGGATGCGGTGGTAGTGGATGAAATGTTGGTATTTTGGCTTAAAATTGGATCTTCAGCTAATAGATAGCAATGTTTAAAGCGTTCGATGGAAATTTTTATTTCTTTTTCCCTAATGAGAAGGTTGAAATATATATATATATATATATATATATATATATATATATATATATAATATATATATTTATATATATACACTACTGGACATTAAAATTGCTACACCAGAAAGAAATGCAGATAACAAAATGATATTTATTGGACAAATATATTATACTAAAAATAACAAGTGATTAAATTTTCAAAAATTTGGCTGGATAGATCCTGAGAAATCAGTACCCAGAACAACCACCTCTGGCAGTAATAACAGCAGTTATACGCCTGGGTATTGAGTCAAACAGAGATTGGATTGCATGTACAGGTACAGATGCCCATGCAGCTTCAACACGATGCCACAATTCATCAACCGTAGTGACTGGTATTTGGTGACGAGCCAGTCGCTCGGCAAACAGGCGTTGACCAGGCGTTTTTTATTGGCGAAATATCTGGAGAACGTGCTGGCCAGGGCAACAGCCGAACATGTTATGTATCAAGGAAGGTCCGTACAATACCGGCAACATGCGGTCGGGCATTATCCTGCTGAAACGTAGGGTTTCGCAGGGCTCGAATAATGGGTAGAGCCACGGGTCGTAACACACCAGAAATGTAACGTGCACTGTTCAAAGCACCGTCAATGCGAACAAGAGGTGACCGAGACGTGTATCCACTGGAACCCCATACCATCACGCCAGGTGATTGGCCAGTATGACGATGACGAATGCACGCTGCCAGTGTGCGTTCACCACGATGCCGCCAAAAACGGATGCAACCATCATGATGCTGTACACAGAACCTGGATTCATCTGAAAAGATGACGTCTCGCCATTCATGCGCCCAAGTTCGTCGTTGATCACACCATTGAAGGCGCTCTTGTCTATGACGCAGCGTCAAGGGAAGCCGCAGCCATGGTCTCCGAGCTGAGAGTCCATGCTGCTGCAAATGTCGTCTAACTGTTTGTGCAGACACTTGTTGTCTTCCAAACGACCCCGTTTCTTAACTCACTGCTCGTGACGTGGTTGCACGATCTATTACGGCCATGCGGATAATATGCCTGTCTTCTCGGCTGCTAGTGATAGGTGGCCGTTGAGATCCGGCATGGCGTTCCGTATTACCGTCCTGAACCCATCGATTCCATATTCTGCTAACAGTCATTGGATCTCGACCGACGCGAGCAGCAATACTGCGATAAGATAAACCGCAATCCCGCTACGCTACAATTCGACCTTTATCAAAGTCAGAAACGTGTTGGTACGCATTTCTCTTTCTTACACGAGGCATCACAACAACTTTTCACCAGGCAACAACGTTCAAATGCAATTTGTGTATGAGAAACCGGCTGAACAATTTCCTCATTTAAACACAATGTAGGTGTCGATACTGGCGCATGCTTTGTCTGAATGTGCTGAAAAGCTAATCATTTGCATATCATAGCACCTTCTTCCTTTCGTATAAATTTCACGTCTGTAGCATATCGCCTTCTTGGTGTAGCAATTTTAATGGCCAGTAGTGTATATATATATATATATATATATATTATATATACTTTTTTTAAACTTCATATAGTGTTTTCTTTTTACAAATCAGTGGCAGTTTGGTTTTTGTCGCATATTTTTTCCTCCCATTTTCGTCTACTTCTACAAAAATGTGATTTTTTCAATTGTCTTAACTGATTGCTCTTTTAGAATCTTTTAATTTGAAATTATATTTAAATAAATAAACGTAAAAAATTTAAATTTTTGTACTGTTATGAATGTTAATATAAATTTTTCAAGGAAAGTAAGTAAATTTAATTATTTGAAAAATAAATTTTTTTAAGTTTGATTTTTCTCTGTTTTTTATAAGTGTACTTTAATATTTATTTACCATTTATTTTTTCGTTTGTTAATTTAAAAGTAAAACTACCCTAAAGGACTTGGAAAACTATCTCAAAATATACCAAAGAAAATGCACTATTTTTAAATAATTTTCCAAAAATCGCTGTTTACAAATTAAAATAAAAAAAATACAAATTGAAATAAATAACTGTTAGAAAAATTTGGCTTCTAGTTTATACAGTATAATGAAATAACAAATAAAAAAAAAACGAATAATTTTTAGTACTTTTAGCCAGGCAACTTCAACAAATTATTAAAAGAAAAAAAAAAAAAAAACATTGTTCCCGAAACGTAGTCAGTTTAGTTCTTGGCTTTTTTTCCCCTGTAAAAGTTCAGAGAAAAGCCTTACTTGCAGATACATAAGCAAGGAAGGCTCTTTGGTATGATATACCATTGAAAAAAAGAGACATTCAAGGGTGGAATTGGACTACGGTTGAAAAATGAGATCTTCCAACAGCTTCATTAGGCAGAAACGTGAACATACGTATTTACCTTTACATCTGCGCGGTTAACACTAAAGTAGTTCCACCAATCAAGTTTCTCAGTGCCTCTACGTAGTGGACTGCCAAGTTTATATAAACTAAACGAAAAGTCTGCGAAGTATAGATAGAATTGTTGTCTCTTATGAGTGTTTGATTGCTATCTCTCTGTTTTATCTGAATCCTATTGCATTTTTGGTTGTATTATAATTTTTACTGTCACAAGTAGAATTTAAATTTAAAAATATAATTTATAGTCACAAATAGTGTACTAATTTATTATTTTCATTTAAAGTTTATAATTTAATTTTCACAAGTGTGAAACTTTTATGATAATTTCTGTGAATTAATTTGGACTGATATATATATATTTGAAGTAAGTTATTTTTTACTTGCATTTATTAACCTAAATACGAGAATTGTAATATTGTATCTATTCTAAAATTTAGCTCGTAAATATTAAAAGTGTTTTTAAAAGCTACGTTATTTCAAATGATTTTCAGATGTTAACTATATCTCGATTTTAATATAAGAAATGAAATTGTCTTTTATAAATTATATTGTTTAAATGTTTTTAAACCTCCAATCCCTGATTTAGTTTTTAAACCATCGGATTATAAAATTAATCGGAATCATTGATTTCTAATTGGTTTCCTAAATTTTCAGAAACTAAATGAAAATATTTTTTTTAATTTTTTAACTGTGAAGCTATGCAAATCTCTTTAAAAAAGTCTCAAGTCTTTTAAATTTTCTAACATATAAAATTGTCCTTCATTCAATTCATAGAATTTTGTGTTAAGCATAATTTTTCTAGTCAGAAAAATCTTGCCATTAAATATCAGCTTTGTATTAGAAAACTGAAACAATAAATATTATAGGTTTTGTATAATAAGTATAACATAAGAATCAATATGTGCTTGCATTAAGTAAAAGATTTAATAAAAGACTGTATTAAATATTTGAATTGCCTAAATTTTGAGTTTTATATTTAAAAGTTAAATTTATCGTTTAAAAAGAGAAAAGGGGAAATAAACTCCATATTTAGTGATTAAGAACTTATACTACTAAAAGTTTGGTACAATTGTTAAGCGTTTCAGGTCTAAAGTTGTTTTTTATAAAATATATTCCATAAAATAAAAGCATTCTGAGAGTGGTTTTGCACTCATGAGGAATAAAATTACGATATATAGCAAAATTTAAATACCTCAATCTATTATATTAGACTTATGAAAAAAAAATTAATCTGTATCGTATATTGATAAGTAAAAATTTTTTGAAGAATTACGATTAAAATATACCACAGCTTTGCTGTTATTATTTATGCAGAGAAATCAAAAGTTAAAAATTTAAATTCATATTACCGAAATTTAAAATTTAAAGAAAAGCACAAATTATTAGCTTATTAAATATAATTACAAGTAAATCGATATTTATTACTAAATTTAAATAATTAACAAACATTATGAAATCCATTTTTTTTACTGTAATCAGTATATGGCTGTATTTGCTTACATTTCATTTAAGCATGGTAGATTTCGACTATACAACCACTTTTTTTTAATGGTTGAATTCAGAAATTTTAAAAAATTAAAGTTCTTTTTAATCTGTAGTTGTAAGCTTTTTATGAAGGCAGTTTTTATGATAAAAATCAGTTAATATATTCATTAAATTTTGAACGTTATTTGTATTTGATTTTACGCTGGTTTTCTAAAAGTATACTTAAGTGTTCAAGATATGTTTCAATTATATCTCGTTTTCAAAATATTTAGTTTTATTTTTAACAATAGTTATTTAATTTTATTTTCTAAACATAATTAAATTTACACGAAAAATATGCATTTATCACTTTAAATATGGGTTTTTAGTGAATATGTAAAATAAGTACGATTTAACTGAACACCGTTAATTTAAGAATTTACTAAATTTTGCTAAAAAAATATTTTCTTAGAAAAAGCTATCAAAATTTCTTACAGCAAACAAGATTAACAGATAATTTGTTTTATAGTATTCTGAAATGAATTACAATTTGATCTGAAAACAATAGAAGTTAAAATTATTTTAAATAACTAGAAAAAATCTAACTTTCTTAAAAATAAAAACTAAATTTAAATTTTAAAAGTTAAAATTAATTTTCTTTGAAAAAGTTGCTCTAAAATTACTCCAGCCGAGCTGGTAGCCGTATGGTTAGCGCTCTTGCCTTCGGTTCAACAGTTCGTGGGTTCGAATCCCACCTTGGGTATGGATGTTTGTAGTGGTTCGGAATCCATTTTAAACCGTAGGTCCCGGTCTTTTTAGCCCTCGTGTGCAAAAAATGACCGTTGAGTGACAAACTAAAATTACTCCAATTGTTAAACATTAATATGTTAGATTAATTGGTATACATTGAATTTACATCAAATAAGCTTTTACCTCTTAAAAACCAAATTCTTTTTAATTTATTGCGTTTTCGCATGAATTAAAATCATGTTGAGTGTGTGTACGATGTCCCTTAATTCCGTATATAAAAATGTGTGAATTTTTCAATTGGTTATACAGATGCGATAGATGCAGCACTTTTTTATATTTCTTTGTGCTTCGGAATAAAACTAAATAAATCCTTATCCATTATGAAAGGTTTCATTACGTAAAACTAAAAATAAAACTTATTTTTCCCTATATGAACTCTAAATTAGTAAATTTTATATAAAGAGTCTTGTTTGTAAAATTATTAAATTCTATTTAACTGTATAACTAATTAATTTAAAACCCAAAATTACATTGAAAACTAGATACAAAAAATGTAAGTAGTAAAATCAGAGGTTTGTAAACAGAAAATTTATAAGAAATCACAATTTCAGTACTTCAGACTTCTGCAGATCTGCACTCTTGCCTTCAGTTCAACAGTTCGTGGGTTCCAATCCCACCTTGGGCATGGATGTTTGTAGTGGTTCGGAATCCACTTTAAGCCGTAGGTCCCGGTTAATTAGCCCTTGTGTGAGAAAAATGACACCGTTGAGCGACAAACAACGGAAACAAACGAATATCTGCAGATCTGCAAAACGAAGTTTTGGGAAGTGTAAAAAAGCAAAATCTGGAGTTTAAATAAGGAAAATAAATCAAAATAATTCTTGAATGTTTTATTTGCTGATTATACTCCATCTTTTTTATTTCAACGAGATAATTATTTCGAGAAATTAATTTAATCTAAGCAAGTTACTTCGAAGAGTAACGTTTGGAAACTTAAAAGTTTTCATGGGAAGTAATTTATAAGAAATCTCTATTTCAGTATTTCACAGATTTCTGCATATCTGCATAAGTAAGTTTTGGGAAGTGTAAAAAAGTAAAATCTAGACTTAAAGTAATGAAATAATAAGTCGAAATCATACTTGATTGTTTCATTTACTGATTGAATTCAATCCGACACCAATGAGATAATTACTTGGAAAAACTATTTTAATCCAAGCAAGTTACTTCGAAGAGTAGAGTTTGGAGGCTTGTAAAATTTTCATGGGTTATATATTTATATTAGGATCAGATAACTTTATGTTTGAAATGTGAATTGTTTTAAGAAATACTGGAAAATCGTTTCTAAATCTGGTTTCATAATTTTTTTTTTAAAATCAAGATTTTTTTTTGTTTTCGAATTATGGGCTTTAATTACGAACAGAGGACGAAAAAATCAAAATTCAAATCTCACTGCGAGTAACATATTTTTGAAAAACAAGGTGACATTTTTCACTCCTTAGTAAATTAAAATCATTAATACTTAAAATGAAACTTGGAAAATGGAAAGAATTATTATATCACGCGATTCTCCTTGAAGAAATTATAAAGTATTGTTTGCCCTTAGTTTGCACGCTTTTAACTGATTTTTTTCAAGCATAATTTGGTTGTTGATCTTATGTTGTAATAAAATCAAGTCGTAACAGACATTCATCCGTTTGTAATGTAAGATTGCTGTAATTAAGGACAATTTCAAACTTCCTTCGTAAAAGTTTCCTTTTATAAGTTGTTTCCCTTTCAAATAAAAGTTTTATTCCTTTATGAATTTCTGCAATTTAAGATTTAAAAATATTAGCACATTTGGTAGATAATTATTTCTTAAAATAGAGAGTGCACGTATCAGAAATGATCCTATTAATTTTTAATGCTGTTAAATTAAGAATAACTATTAACGCTTTTCAAGGAAAATGCAGCATATTGCAGGTGATAATTCTGATGTGTCCTTTAAAACATACAGTAGTAGTTGGTTATTTTGTCTCCATTCAGTGTCGATAAAACCAATTAATATCAATTTTATTCCATAAACAACAATTAAAAAATTATTAAATTTATTTGCAGGCAGCTGATGGGAAAAGAAAATCAACCGATTTGAAAACGTTGCGCGAATAAGGAGCAGCTGAATTGCTTTTTTAATTGGGAAAAATGTTTAGTCTATTTTGTCTAATTTTAAGGATTGGCAGATGGAATATGGAAATTTTATTTATCTTTTAATTTCTTTGCGGCATGAAATGTCTCATTGTGTTTTGAATTGTCGTTTTCGAATATTTTGTGTAGGGTATTATACGGACGCCATTCTTCTTGCTTTTATTTCAATATCTTGCACAATCGGAAGTGAGAGAATATTTTTTTGAAGTGTTTTCCGAATATCACCACACCCAACTTTTTCTAGTCTCATCGCATTTTTATTTCATTTACGTAACCAGATAACTTTTATTTTCATCGGAAACAAAAAATTTATTTCTTGAATTGTTTCATTCTTTACATGTTTTAGATTACACAAGAATTGTTTGACAAGTGTCTACACATTTCTGCATACTGACTGTTTAGATGGCTAACAGCTTGTTTTTGTAGCCAGTATAGATTTTGGTGGGAAAAGCTTATAACTTTAGTTTTAATAACTGCGATTTAAAAATATGTCCATTTTCATCAGTCTAATTCCAAACTGTTTTTCACATCAAAATGAAATCTCGAGTATTGAATAGCTGTTGGAAACCGAATGATGAGTAAAAATCTTGAAAATTTCCAATAGTTAAAAATTTGTTAAATATTGAAATCATGCCTCTTTAAATCTCCATTTTAATGTGTACATCTTCAAATAAAATACTCTATGATAATGTAAAAATAAAGAGGTATTTGATGCAATAATTTTTTTTCGAGTAGCTACACATAAATGAGAATTTTAAAAGGCGTCTGTGTTTTCTGGAAGCAAAAGGAATTAAGTGGAATGTTACATTATTATAAGGCATTAGCAAATTTACAATGAGTTTGAATTACATTTAAATTAATTGCAAACTTTCCATGTAGCCATTTTAATTTGACACTGTTGGTGGACGAATATAATAACGATTTCACATTTACATTGTCGGAAATGTTAGAGCCAGATTATAGCTTTTTAAAATGGGACTTTGCTATTTAATCAGTATCTGTTTTAAACTTTGAAATAAAATCTAAATACAAAAAAAAAAATTATTTCTTCTGATGTTGTCGTGTGCCAGCTAGGCTGACATTATGGAGTGTGCTGCTCCACTTTCCCACTGAACCATATTTAGTTGGAGTCCGACTTCTTCAGAATACACATGCCATAAGGACCCGTTTATAGGGTAGACAACCATTAACAACCCAATCATACAAGGAAAGGACAGACAGGATAGAAAAAGTACATCTATGCCCGAATCGGGATTCGAACCCAGGACCGCTGTCAGGCACGCTGACCACTATACTAGTTGGGTGGCAATTTCTTCAAATAAGTTATGAGTATAGTTTGTCGTTGATTTTTCATGCTATTCAGTACAATGACGAGAGATGTACTTGGCACATGGCTAACGCTATAATTGAATACGGTAATAACAACTAAAGCTGTAGTTCAATGGGATTATAAACTAGATTCAAACACTTGTCAGTTGAAACTTTTTCATTTTTATGTAAAGTGTTGCTTTGGGTCTTATTTTGATTTTATCTTTCTCCATATTCTACTAGGAATGGTAATTGTATCCTAGTCAATAATTTTTAATTAACAATATGTAAGAAAATTATAAAAGGAAAGGAGGCTTTTTAAGTGAGAATATTAAATGGTTAATTCATGTACAATTTCCTACCATTAAATCTTAGAGATTAAGGTCAAAGTTACTTTACTGAACATGCAGCAAACCTTTTTGTCACGTATGAAGCAAATTTAGCAAGCTTAACTGTTAACAGTTTTACAAGGTTTTTCAATATCATTCTTCATTTAAAATTTTTATAAAGTAACTTACAAATTTTTAAAAGTTAAATTTCTGTGACATATTCACATAAAATCAAATGTTAAATATATAAATTTATTTTTGGAATATAATATTCAGCTATAAAACTCTTCAAAAAATTTCTTTATAATTGTAAATTTTTTAATGCCATTTACTAAAAATTTAAGAATCATGATCAATATATTCAACTTGTATTGTGTTCACTGCTTCTGTAATTTCTAATTGTTTTTTTTTCATATTGTTTACTTTAAAGCGAGTTCCAAAGTAGACCTTGTGAGCATTCATTGTTTCTCCTCTTTGCATACAATATGTATTAACGCATATGTTAAACTCTTAAGGGGTAACATATCTTTGAAAAAAAATGCATTAATCAAGAATCGTAAAAAAATTTTCTTATTTTTCTTTTTTGTAAACTGAGTTTACTCAATTTTATCACGAAAATAAACCGAGAAAATTATTCCTTCATATAATTTACGTGTTCAAACGGCCATCGACTGCTTAGCACTCTAGCTCAGATTTATTGATTCTGAGTTCGATTCCCGCTTAAGTCTGACATTTGTAATAATTCTGAATTGATCTAAAACTGGACTTAAATGAAGTATAATTTCACTGTTGACATATCTTAATTATATGTAAAATTATTTGAGCAAAGTACAATTTATTCAACTTTCAACATCAAAACTATCTTTTTCAATATCAAAACAATCATTTTTTACCGATCATGTAGTTACAGTCAACTTATTACTTGCTGCCAAGGGTTAACCGGAACTTAAAGTAGAATCCGATGTTCTAAAATGATCGATATATAAACAAGCAAAACCAATATTCTAGCAATCAGATGAACATTTTGTGTGCAATTTGAACATCTCATGTCTCATCTTGCATAGAACGCTCACATTGAAAGACTAATTGGTTCCCATTTCTTCCAGCTTTATTTGAAGGAAATTAGAAATGCTCTTCAACACCTTTTAATTAAAAAAAAAAAAAAAAATTGCCTTACAGCTATGTCACTGTAAATTTTGAATTACCACTTTTTTGATAAAATTTTATTTCAGTTTTGATTGACACCATGATTATATGGAAAGAATTGTTAGTATTTTTAAACAGTTCTAATGATAGCTTAGTTTTTCATTATAACCATTATCAATGTTCGTGGCGTAGTGATAAGGCATCTCTGTTCAGAACGGAATGCCCAGAGTTCGATTCCAGTCACTATTAGCCGAGTTGGCAGCCGAATGGTTAGCGCTCTTGCCTTCAGTTCAACAGTTCGTGGGTTCGAATCCCACCTTGGACATGGATGCTTGTAATGGTTCGGAATCCACTTTAAACGTAGGTCCCGGTCTGATTAGCTCTCGTGTGCAAAAAAATGACCGTTGAGTGGGGAGAAAAAAAGTCACTATTAAAGAACGGGAAATGGAGGGTTTATTCCTACCTCTTGTATGTGTAGGCTTTTGGGATGGGTGCTTGACAATTGTCGGGCATATTTTCTTGTGACACGCGAACGGCCCTCTGTGTAAAAAGCATTCCAAAACGTTAAATATCAGTGCTTTTTAAGAACCCTTACAACCGCTTAAAGAGGTTGGGTGTTTAATAAAACGACATTGATAGAACTTTATCGTAATTCTGTAATCAGCTTTTACATACTAAGTCTAAGTGTACCGGAAACTAAATTGTTTCTACTTCTACGATCGCTTTTAATTATGAATCATAGTAAAAGAATAATTTTGATAGCCTCTTTTTCTTTACCATAATCCTCCCGTACGTAAGTCTAATTAATACGACCTGTGTTTCAACTCATATGTACAAAAAATATTTTTATCAAATCTGTATTAATTTGAAAAGTGATCTTTCGTTTTGCTTTTAGCTTTGACGGCACTTAGAAATTCTATATTAAAGTTCCATTCTTTTTCATCAAAAATCTTATCTTTTTTTTTTTTACTATAGTATTTTTACATAAATGACCTTAGAAAATGTTGGATTGGATGAAAAGAATATATTTTTAATTTGTTTTAAATATATGAAAATATTGAAATGTTTATCAATTATAATTTAAAAACTTTATCTGGGAATATGTTAACCTTCAAAATTTCCTGACGATGTCACCAGAAGTCTCTTTTAAAACTTCGTGGAGAATCAGAGGTGACCTAATTTCGACTTATTGCTAATTGGCTCTGAAAGTTTGAATTGAAAAATTCGAAGCCAGATGTTTATTTCTCATTACTTAGTTTGCAATTTAAGTTGCTAGGTTTTCCTAACGTTTTGTTCTGTTATTTAAAAAAGTGATTATTTAAAAATTTTGTCTCTTAAGTTTTCAGGACTTTACACTGAATAGGTAAGTAACTACTTTAGTTAACATACATGTTGATTTAGATTGCTAATAAAAATGTTTTAGTAGAAAACTGAAAGTTAAGGGAAAAATGATAGTGACATTTTTCTAAAATGGAGATTTCAGTGATTGTTTTAAGTTTATTCATTTCCGTAACAGTTAAAATAAAAATAAATTCAAATAATTTTTAATCAGCCTTTATGAATGAAATGCATAATCATACTTCTTGAATAATTAAATTTCAGTAGATATTTGTTGCTTAAGTAGAGCTAGAGACGTCATCACTAAACAAATCTATTATGTAGGTAATATATCCCTGAAATGTCTCTAAATTTGATTTAAAAAAAATTCAAGAAATTTTCACTTCAAAGAAACAATGTCACTGTAAATATCCTAATATTTTATTCTTTATTTTTAACTCTGACGACTTTAAAATAACTTCTAACAATACAATCGTGGAACATTTTAATGGATCATTGAATGTTAATGTGATATAACAGTGGACAGAGGCACAGATTGACTGAAGGTAATCTATACAGATAGAAATCAATGCAGATTATGTTGAAAAATCTTCTACACTACGGTAAATATTTGATGTAAAAAAGGCGAACGTGCGAACTCTTCAAATGATAATACTATTTTTTAATAACTTTATATCTTAAAATTTATCAAATTTATGAAATTGCTTATTTTAAGGTATTTGTATTTTACTAGTTGTGGATTTATCGGGTATCTTAATTTTTAGTTTTGAATTCTTTGTTTTGATATCTTCAATTTTAAGATCTTTAAACTGGAAAACTGTTAATTCGGTATTTAATTCCTTATGGATTTTTTAAAAGAATACTTTAATATAATGGTTAAGTTTAAAATCTTATTCTCTAAATTATTTTTAATTAATCAGAAACATTTTCTTTTAAATGTTTCATTACATCAGAAACGTTCTTTTAAATGATATATTTATACGTAAATGATAGCAATGAGTAATATTAAGGAATGTAGTATTTATAAGTTCAAAATTTTACTTATAAATATTTTTTGCTATATAAAATCATCGTTTAAGTTCTAAACATTAAAATAATAGAAATAGTACCAGGTAAAAAAATGGTGAAATATTAGATTAATTTTTTTTACTTGAAATTTTAACTTAAGCTATGTCAATTGAGTTCACTATTTTATGATGTCTGAAAAACGAGCTTTAAAATTTAGTTTTCATCTAGTTAGAAGTTTTCAGCTTATAAAGTGACGGCACATTGACAAATGAAAAATCACTTGAATTTTCCAGAACAAATTTTGAATTATATTGATTACAAGAATATTTGAATAGCATTTTGTGTTTTATAGTTATTTTAGAATAAAATGTATTACCTTTAAAATAGTGTTTTAAAGTTTCAGCATTTGCTTTTTCTTTGGAGCTTCATTTTAAAATATTCATACCATGAGAATATTTTTCTGTACATTTTTTAACAAATAAAGCCTTATTAAAATCTGACATACATATTTAACAAACTATGAGAATTTTTAGATTTAGTGATTTAAATATAAAGATTCTACAAATAGAACTAAGAATATTGTTTGCGTTTATACTTAATGCTATTAAAGTTTTCCTAATGTAAATTAATTTACACTAAAAGTTTAAGTGAATGAAATTTATATTAAAGAGTGAAATTACATTTTACACACTCAACGGTTAGAAACCACAGTTGTAAGAATGTATATATATATTCTCATCTCTCTCTCTTTAATGCTTTAAAAAATTGCTATTGAAAATATAAATTTCAGAATTATAGATTACATTAAAAATTTCATTAAGCAATTCGTATTTTCCTTTCAATAAGCACGGGCACTCGCTTTAAATTTGAATACATTAGGCATGCTTTCGGTCACTTTTCAAGCTAAGCGAGTAGTTATTAAGGTTTCATTTGTAGCATGCATATCTGATAGCTTGTGCTTTGGAGTTTTCTCCATTGCAATATCCGATTATGCTTCATTATCAGTGTAAAATTCCTCGTAAAGGTATAAAAGTTGGATGTTATGACTCCAAAATGTTTGATAGTAAATAGTCCAACATAACAGTCAATTTTTGTATTAAGTATATATATGGGTATCTATTCTTCGATAATTTAAAATTCAGTAATGGGAAATTTATAAGCTATTTAAAACTGTAAAGCAAGAAATTTAAGTTCGATATTTTAATGAGTAACACATTTCTTTTTTATATGGTATATAACAGTGATATGAGAAACGAAATTTTTAGAGTTATAAAAAATTCTAATGCCTAGCTGCTTATAGGATTTTAAAATATATACCAATTACCTTTACCAAGAGGAATTCCAATGCTTATTTTTTAGTAGTTTGTAGCCAAATCGGAATGTTTATTTTATTCTCTGGACCTTCCTTGAATTGCCTTTGAGATCAATTCGAGTCACGGAAATCAAACACTTTTACAAGTGTTTGATTTCCGTGACTCGAATTGATTTAGTAGTTGATTGAATTGGTTTAGTAGTTGCTTTTCAACTGCGTGCCTCGATCAAATCTGTTATGATGGACCAGAAGCAATAATGAAATATTTAGAAAATTATAAATCACAAGTTTCTTTTAAATTATATTTATTATTAAATAGAATTCTTTTAAGCAGCTTGTTATGAACTGTGAACAGTTTATCGAAATCCTTCACTTTGCTTCAAAATATTTTTCTTTAAATATTTCTAAAATATTGGTTTCATATCAAAACAAAGATCATGTCTAGTATAAATGTGTTAACAAATTCTTATGCTTGATATAATTGAAGATACTATGCCAAAAAATAAAACATTTCAGTTTGAAAGGGAAATTATTTTGGACTTGATCCACTGCTAGAAATGTGTCCCGAGTTCGAATACAGATTTTAGCGTTTAAATGTGCTAAATACATACCATTGACAGAACAGCAAATAAGGAGGTGCTAGTGGCTTAATGTTTGACGCTCTAGGATTCCATTGGGTAATTTTAGGGTTTAATTCTCACTTCAGACTGCCGAGCTGGCAGCCGAATGGTTAGCGCTCTTGCCTTCGGTTCAACAGTTCGTGGGCTCGAGTCCCACCTTGGGCATGGATGTTTGTAGTGGTTAGGAATCAACTTTAAGCCGTAGGTCCCAGTCTAATTAGAACTTGTGTGCAAAAAATGATCGTTGAGCGATAAACAAACCAATCTCACTTCAGGCACGAGTGTTTTTAAAAATACTTTAAAACACTTACAGTTCAAACTAATGGTGTGGAAAAAGTTTACAAAAACAAACTAATATTTTATAGAAACATAAATTCTGCGACGCATTCCTTCAGAATAAAAATGTACAAATGCATGTAGTTGTCAATAAATAGCATATATAGATGAGAAAGAAAAATCTTCTTTAAAATTACGTCCTTATGTTGGCTCTTTTGATCATAAAAAGTCTTGCAGTCCAATAAAAAAAAAAGTATCTCCAGGACTGGAAAGCGTCTTGAAATGTGAAGAAGAGCGGGCTTCCTGGAGGGCAGAACAAGAAAGAAAAATAAACATCATATTAAAAAGATATATAAAAAAATCATTTTAAAAAATTGTCATTTTAAATATATAATCAACTTGTAAGTATTTTTCTTTTATTTTCATTTGCCTCTTCTGCAAGTCAAGAAATTCTATTTATTACTTGTAATCTATTTTTCCTTTCGATATAAATAGTTAAGAAAACTTGTTGCAAAAAGTAACTGGAAAAAGATCTTGCAATAATCATCGCTTATTTTATTAACTTTTACTAGTAAAATTTATTTAGTAAAATTCTATTAATTTTAGGTTACCCAGTAATGTTTTTACAATTTTTAAAGTGTAATTTGAACAATGTCTATGTTTGGCATATAATTTTCATAAATGAAAATTCTTAACTTTTCCATTTAGAAGTTTTATTTCTTAAATGTGGTAACTCCGATCTTATATAACGGAACTAGAAGATATTCTTCTGTTTAACGTGTCAAGATTTAGGCGTGCTTAGTTTAGAATGTTTCAAAATAAGTTACTAGTTGATATTAAAAAAGATTTTCTAACTGTCTCTATTTCTGTATTCTTTCAGACATGTCCTCTTCCTCTAGTATTTCTTCCATAACTTCTGTATCTTCCGACTCTGATGACCAATTACATTGGCGACAAGTCTGGAACCAAAAATTGGCTGCGAAGTTACGAAGACTTGATGGTAAGTTTTTCACACGCTGATTCCAATTTAAAAATCTTTTTGAATGCACAAGCAAAAAATCCATTGACTGAGAGTGTGATTTCCATAAAATACATATGTATATAAGGCAATGAAAAATTATACAATTAAAAATATTTCATATTAGCATTGACTAAGTAACACACATTTTGATATTTTTACTAGCAGAAATTTGGTATTTAGCAAACTTAAGGAATACTTTAACAATTTAAAAAAAAGTTATGTTGGCTCTTTCGATCATAATAAGTCTTGCAGTCAAATAAATAAATGAAGTATCTCCAGGAAAGGAGAGTCTTGAAATGTGAAGAAGTGTGGGCTTCCTGGAGGGCAGAACATTTCCAAAGATGCTCACCAGCCATGTCAACATGTTCCCTATATGAAATACAGTCAGGTGAATCCACAAGCCTAATGTGATATAGATGTTTCTGGAGAAAATCATGCCTAGTAAGTAACCTGAAGCAGGAGACCCTTATAGATCTAGGTAGCTCTTTGGGAATATAGGAGCTCAGCAGAGTTTTCCAAGAGGCATCAACTGCATTCTCTTTGAAATAAATTTTTCGCTGGTGATAACCCGTTTTAGGGGTTTGACATTTCTCGGGCCAGTAGGAGTATCTGGAGGGTTGGAAAAAGAAGCTTCTTTTGCGAGATTGTCTGTTTTTTTATTACCAGGCAAGCCACAGTGGCTAGGGATCCATTGTAAAGTAATTTCCTTTCCCGCAGATAGTAAAGTGTTAATGATTGTCTTACTGTTAAATTCTATAGATGTAGGTGGGAGAGTATAATTTTCCACTATATGAATAGCAGCTTGACAGTCAACAAGGACAAACTTCATTTCCGAGAAATCTCAAATTTTTTTGGAGAGCCATGTAAATTGCATACAATTAACTTCATCTATTTAACATTAACAAAATAAAACTTGATCTATTTAGTGTCAAGTTCAAGAGTCAATATTTAATATTTTGGAAGCATCCATCCTTTTAACAATGATATTGCTCAAGACCAAAAATTTGAGTTAAGCCATGGATAACTTAAAAATGATATACTAAAATAAAGGCTAAATTTCCAATGTTCTAAGAATTCGAAAAAAATCTTTTCTGTTCCTTTAACACATTTTTGGAAATCGAATATTTAGTGTTCTTGCCTTCCGTTCAATAGTTTGAGGGTTCGAATCCCACCTTGGTTTTGGATGTTTGTTGTGGTTCAGAATCCATTGAAATCGTAGACCCCCATCTATATGGCACTCATGTGTATAAAAATTACTGTTAAGCAAAAATAAACATAACTAACAAATTTAATTTCCAGGAGGACAATTTGGGACACTGGATATTGCAATACCATTTTGAAAAAAAATTTTAAAAAACAATCTCCCTTTCATTGATCCGCTTAGAGGTGTGTCAAGGTAAGACACTTAGCGGAAGTATTCTTGTGTGTATAAAACGGAATTGAGCTGAAACCACATCGGAGTCTCTAAGATAAATGCATCATTTTTCTGCAAAGAGTTTTCTTAAAACTCCATAGTTTTCTTTCGCCATGTTTCTAGATATCAAAATCTATTTAATATTATCAACACAGCATTTAAAGGATTTTTAGAAAGTGACTAAATTGTTTTAAAATACCTTTAATTTTGACCTTTTTCTTTGTAAAGTTTTTTCTTGGTGAGCATTAGACATGTATTTGAACTTACCCTTCAGAGACCTCACAGTTGACACTGAAAAGTCAGCTGTGAGGGAGACTCAAAGTAGTAATCTCGTTGTCCATTCCTAATTAAGACCAATAAAAAATATACTGTGGTTAGACGACTAGTTACATCTCGTATTTCTCAATTCGTTATCAGTCATTACAAAGGCCACAAAATAAAATAGTATGCAGTCTTTCTCTCCTCACAGTAAAATTTCCTCTTTTATTTATTCAAAATCCTAAATCCTCAATAAAAATGCGATATAAAGAAATCTCTCTTAGTAAGGACTAAAGACATGAGAGATTGAAAGCTACAAAAATCCTAAGGAAAGCTTAAGAAAAAGTATTCAGTCAAGATCCACAAAGCCTCTTTGGCATTGCAGGCAAACTGTTTCTCTTTACAACTCTGAATCATTTGAAAATCATTTGAATAGTATAACATCATCATAAATCATTTGAATAGTATAACATCATCATAAATCACAATCATCATAAATCATTTGAATGAGACAACTAATGCTCTCATGCAGTTATGCAAATGAAGCTTTTTTATTTAATTCTTGGAATGTGGTTTTCTTTCCAGCCTAGATGACAGTTCTTTTCTACTTATAATCTTGGGTGCCTGTTCATTCAGGAATATTGAGTTGAATAAAAATCAGAGTGAATACTCAGCAAGGATCATTTGCAGACCCAATGACATCTTTAAAGAGCAATGCTGCTGTTTTAACTCAATGGATAAGATACAAAATAATACGTTAGATTTTAGTTTTGGAATTACTATGATTTTGAATTAAGTACAATTAAGAATTAAATAACTATTCAGAGGCATAATATTTCTAAGGGTAAGTGCTCAATCATGCCTTGGGCGCCGCTTTGAGAGGGTCGCCAAAGAGGGGTTACGAAAATATTTTTCAGAAAAATTTTATTTCTTTTTAATTGAAATATCAATTTATTCAGAGAAATGTATTTTAAGTTAAACTACTTTCTCTTGAAGAGCTTGCTATAAATGAAAATGTTACTATTTTTTTATATTTTCATATTAATTAGTATAGTTTAGTATGTATAAAAATTTTCTCTTTTAATCACATTTTCCATTATCTCTTCCAGTTTTTTATACTTAGCTCAAGATTTGCTGTGTTTTACAATTTTGTGTGTAGTAAATATTGTATATGTACTAATGGAAATACGTCAAATTTTTCCTGATTAAAATTCTGAAATATAAATTATATTGGTTAGTTTCTCTTTCATGCATTTGAGATGTTTTTAGTTTTCCCTTATTAACCAAATGTGTTCACGTTATCTCTTGATTTATGATTCAATAATTTAGAGAGATTCCAAAAAGGTAAGCTCATGATCTAATCTGTAACTGATTTGACTTAGTGAATGTACAAGATTCACCATTTTACTTAGAATTCTAATTTTTTACAAGACGTCTAAATTAAGTTGCTTACAAATAAAATATTTTAACATTAAGAAAACAAATCTTTTTTACTTTAAAAAAAATGTGTAATGAATATTGCATAGACTGACAAATACATTATTAGGAACTCGCATAATGTTATTTATCACTTAGGAATTCAAAACAAATTAGTGGAAATTTTGATGTTCTAAAATACTTGACTTCATATTCCTTTTTTAGTTATTATAAAACACTTTATTTAATAAACAATGCTTTCTTTTATAAATGAAAAATGGGAAGTTTTAACCTCATTTTGACTAAAAATAATCACTCTCTAAAAGCAAAATTTTTTATAAAACTGAAATATTATTAATAAAAACTTGTCAAACTGTAATTAAAACAAAAGTGAAAATTTTTCTTTAAAGGTTCTTAGAATTTGCGTTTTTTGATAATCAATGAGAAAGGAATAAAAAAAAACCTACAAAAAATTCATTTCAAATAAAATAAATGCATGTGTATAAAGTATTTCATTTCTCAATTCTAAATAATTGACTTTTATAATTACAATTATTACTATTATAGATATATAAGTTACACCATATTCTAATCATTAAAATTTCAAATAGACAAGTATATGATAATGAAATTATAGTACAAAGAGAATTTTGTCAGGTAATAAAACTATCTAAGAGTTTATTCGCTTGCAAAATTCCTAAATTATAAGTTCCTTTAACTAGCATAGCTGTGTTCAATAAAATCTGATAATAATATAAGAGATACATTTAAATATATTATATATACATTCGATATTGCTTAGTGCTTCAGTGAAGCTAAATCTGGATGATATAGTGAATGTGTAGAAAACTTTAATTTAAAGAATACTCATTATAAATATTTTTGCATAAAAATTCTAATGATTTTAATTTTAAATCTTTTCATTTGCTGATTAAATTAACTTCACTTGAGCCCTGACCTTATCAAACAACAAAGAGACCCAACAAGGATGAAAAAACTAAAAATGTTAAAATAATCAAATTACTTAAAGATGTTTATTTTTATATCCATTTCATTTACAAAAAATAGTTAAGTGTATCAGAAAAATAAAGAATATAAAGCATAAATGAAAGTTGTTCTTGAGACTTAAAGCTTCTGGGAGAAATTCTTGTACATCGCCAGAAAAAGAAAAGCTCTGTTTTTACTTCAAGCTTTGTGGTAACCTCTTAGTCAACTGCCGCGTTACACTCGTGAAAAAATTCGCATTGAAATATACTTCTCATTGGTGTTCCTCTTTGTCCAAAAATGTTTGTTTTTAGCAACAAACTTATCCCCAATCAAAGAGAATTCTTTTTTTCCTAATAGTACTGCAATATTTAATAAAGAGAATTGTGCTCATGGAATCGAAATACGATACAACCCTGCAAATAGAAATTACCTCTAAATGCTAGGAAAATTCACAACTTTTTATTTTAAATTTTTATCCAGTTAAAATATCCTTTCGCATTCACAAATTTTCATCTTTAGAGTTATTTTGTTAAAAACTTTGTTAAAATTTACTCAAAAGTTAACATTTTATTTTCTGTCTACATCTTATTCTTTACATTTTACTTATTTAACAGATTTTTTTAGCCATTACAACTATTTATTAACAAACATGTTTAGTTTTGAGATTTATAAAAAATCAAATCGCTTATTTAAAATTTATTTGAAATCAAAATATTTAAAATTTAAAGATTTTCAAAAATAATTTTTGACTTGTACTAATACAAAGGCGACAAAACTACATTAAGTTGAAAAATTCTTTTTTGGAAAGTTAAAAGATAAATACATTAATTTTTTTAAGTACACATAAAATGTCTTGATAATTAATTTTTAACTATATATTTCAGTTTATATAATGAAAGCAAGTCTAGCTTAGAAATCATATTAAAGGAATATAATGAAATAAGGCAAAATGCTTTGTAAAAAGCTACAGATAAGTAATATTTTAGAATGTTATAAAATGATTCGTAAAATGATTTAGAATAAAAATGAGTTCTTTTTTAATATGAATTAGTTATGACTTTCATTTTAATTTAAGAAATATATATTAGTCTTATTAAACAAGTTGAAAATGAATTGAAAATTTTGAGGGGAATGTTCTCAGAGTAAAATCATAAGATAATGTTACAGTATTGTGTATATTAACCAATGATTATACACAATACCCACTAAAATTGGTAAATGTGATATAAATTATTGAAATATATGTATAATCCCTAATTCTTTATGGGAACTGTCATAATTTCTGATTACTTTGTAGAAAAATGATATATATTTCAAATAATTAGTTTTAAGCAATAATAAATATTTCGTCCAGAAGAGTTTGAAGAATATCATGACTTAGAATAAAACTTACAATAATCTCTGTAAGGCAGGATAATGGCAAAATAATTTTTTATATTTGCCAAAGCATGTAAATTTACAGATTCTGTGATCACAAGAATATAATACTTTATTTTTCAGAAAACAAAATCTAAGATGTGTTGCTACTATAAATCTGTTTAAGAATTTAAGTAATTGTGATTTATTTTGTACTTTCATTTCAATTCATATTATAAAACTGATATATATATAACTCTTACTATTATCTAATATATATATACATAAAGGACGTAAAAGGTAAAAAAAAAAAAAAAAATTACAAAATGATCAAAATTACTGAAAGTGAAGTCTAGATTGTGCTATTTTAGCAATAATTAATTTTTAAAAACAGAACTTTAAATTGAATATTAACTAGGTCTTACAGGTAATTTTGTATATTTTCTTAATTAAAAGATCTGGAAAAAGAGAACAATGTAGATTGTTAGAATTTATAAAACACTTCCATGTCAAAGCAAATTAAAACCATATTCTAAAAAATTTATATTTGTTTTAAGTTTACTTATTTACATACATTAGACTGCTATAACACTTAGAATTACTTTGCCAGATTTTTTACATTTAGACTTGTCAAATTTTTGGAATCTGTATCGAAATGCATGACTAATATCATTGAATTTCAGAAAAATGATTTTGTAACACAATCTTTTATTCTAAATTTTTGTATGTTTGATTTCTACTGATATATCTCCGAATTTTATTATAACTAGGGTTTTTTAACAAGATCTTTTTTTAATTAAAATTGAAAAGTACAACCTGAGCCTTTAAAATCTATATTTAAGATTATTTTAGAGTAGATATTTTGCTGTTATTAACATTATATTCTTATTACACATTTATTAATTTATATATTAATATTTTTTGAGATGGGGTGCCAAAATTGGTATTGTACCCAGGCGCCAATTGTGCTTGCTATGCCACTGTAACTATTACAAAAATCTACTTTTAATTTTCTATATAAAATTAAAAATTTTATTCAATGTATATAAAATTATTTAATGACAATTACTGATATAAGTAATAAATACTAAAAATTTGTTTTCAATTGTTTTTTTTTCCTAGAAAAAATCGCTTCTGATTATATTTTTAACACTCGTATTTTGATAAATTTTCTATTATGAATATGTGTTGGATTTTTCTTACAAAAAGGAAACTGATAAAATTAGCTTCTTTCATTTGAAGAGTTGTTTTCTGCAGAAATAAGATATGAAAAAATTTATGAAAGAATTGTTTTTTATAATGCAAGGAATATTTCAGTTATGTTAAGATTTTGTCTAGCGTTATTTGTTAATAAGTGTACAATTGTCAAATTGTTTGATACATTTTCATTTAAAAAGAACCTAAAATATATACTTATCTGTAAATTGTTTAGTATAAATTCTTTAGAAATTCATAAATTTTTTTTTTGAAACGTAAAACTTCTGATGTCTATAAAATTTCAAGTTTTAGATTTAAATTTAATATAAATGGTGATAAATAAAACTTAACTCCTAAATAAGTTTCATGTTTTATTGGAGAAATAGGATTTAAATATAATGTGTGCATATATATATTTTCTAAATTATTGTGTAATAAGATAAAATATTAGACATTTGAATACATTTAGAATGCAGTTTTAATGATATTCAACAATTCAAACATAACAGAAATAAGTCATTAATAAACACATCGATCCCTAAAATGTTTTCTAGTTGAATGGTCAGTGGTCTTCAGTGCAGCAGTTCTTGGGTTCGAATCCCACTTAAGGAGTACCATTGCTTGCAATGGTTCAGAATCCACTTTAAGTCCTGGTCTTATTAGTCCTCATGTGCTAA
This sequence comes from Latrodectus elegans, assembly GCA_030067965.1. NCBI lineage: Eukaryota > Metazoa > Arthropoda > Arachnida > Araneae > Theridiidae > Latrodectus > Latrodectus elegans. Next base: position 25,710,992 of record CM057819.1, on the reverse strand, counting down.
AACAAAGCAATCGCACATCACCTGTTCAGAGATTATCTGTAAATAATCACTTTTAGACCAGTAACTAATGCAGCAGTCCCTCAGTTGTATTAAAATTGTCTAGTCCTTATCCTTTACATTCCACAGTATTAAATCTTTTTCATAAAATAATATACGATGCTTCCAATTAAATCACGTAAATGTTTTCCAAAAGGTTACATTTCTATTTTATTTATCAAATAATATTTGAGAAAATATTGGAAGAATTAGGAGAGAGGGAAAAGCAATCATTTTTCTTAAAGTTTGAATTATAAAATCATATTTCTTGATCTTTAACAATAATGCATAGTAATATGTTTCTGAAAGAAAGAAAAGCTGATATATAAAAACATACATAAATATTATATACTTTGTTAACTAGTCTACATCCACCTCCAATCGTATTTTATATCGACAAGATATTGTGTATAAGCAATATTATTAAATTAAAATCGGAATCTAAATTTGATTTCATGGAATTGATTACACAAAAAATATCTCTGAAAAGGTACCAAGTACAGTTCAAAAGATACATTTGTTAAAGCATCTTTGAATTTTATGTACTTAAAATAATAAAGAAAACATCAGTGCATAGTAAGTATATTTCATAACTAATCCTATTTTTAATTTGTATATTGCAAATTTTATTACTAATAAACATATATTGATATTTTATTAGAAAGATGTATATATATTGTATAAAATATACTTAAGACACTAAAATGATTTCCCAGTTTACATCTGCAAAAAATGTTAAAATATTCTTTTTCACTCCAGACAAAATCAAGGCGAGGGAGGAAAAACGAGCTGAAATGCAAGCTCGCAGAAGACAAGCCCGTGATTATCACTACTCCTTCCACCGTAAGTTTTCTCATTCATATAAGTACAATTGAATTTAAAAATTTTCTTTGTGGTACTTAATTTCGTTGTTTAATTTCCTAAAATTGTAATCTTATTTTTAACCGTAAAGATAGTAAACATTCATAATTTTGTTATAAAATTTACAAGAAATGTTATTAAAAACTTGTACTAACTTTGTGTGGAATGCATGGATTTTTAGAAAACTACAAAGATTCTAAACAGTGTTATCTTGTAAGCAGAACTTTATAGTCAATTCCTGTATTACAATTTTTGTGTATTCATAAATTTAAATCAGAAATTTAAGATTCCAGACAATTTTAGTGATAAGCGTTTAGTGTGAAGTACAGAATTAATACTTTTTGGCTTAAAAGAAATGTTAATTACACTGTTCGCACACATCACAAAGCCAAGTGGCTGGGCCATTTGAACTATTCTAGTCTGTTAGTATATCATGTTCTTTAGCGTGTGCCTTCTAGAGAAAAAGGGAATTGGAAGTGCATTTCCTGCCAGAGCTATGCATCCATTCCTTGAAGTGTGAGACTATTTCATTCTTTTCAGATCATTTGAGAGGCTTCATTGTTAATTAGTACATCAGAAAGGGATCTCATTATACTATGCTCTGAAGTGACTTAGTTCGCATTACAAAAGAAATTATACAAACACGGATATAAAACATGTTGCTATTTACACTAATGTAAAATCATTTCAAAAAATTTTGACATACACTGGCTATTTTAAATTACAGAATGAGCTAGGAAGTTATGTACTAAATTTTTAACAAATGTTTCAGTTTATCAATTTACAGTATATTTTATGAGTTATGATAAATATAACAAGACATTATCTATATTACATATCTAGAAACTTGATGTTTTGGAAAATGAACTTTCCTGCCATATCATATATTCTCTCCTGTGATGTTGAAGGAGTCAGTGTCAGAACAGTGCATCTGTACCTTGGAGTGTAGGAATTTTTTACCCTTTTCAGATGAGCTGAGAGGGGGAAATGCTTCCCTAGTAGTAATTCAACATTGGAGTGGTGATTGGGTTAATCACTTGAACCGATGGAAACTCAGCAGCCCTTGTGCGGCAATAGTGCATGGACCAGTGGATGTTTTGTCACCTCGGCCGGAGTGCCACTGCAGTGCACCCGCTTGTTCAGTTGAAGTGCACGGTGTGATGAGTTTATGGTGTATGGCTTGGTGAGTTCTTTAAGATTTGATGAAAAGGGATTGAGTGCATCGATGATATTATGCCATTGAATTTTGTATTCTACTCGTGTACCTATGTTGTTTCCTAGCTTAAATATCAACAATTGGGAAAGATATTTAATGATAGTGTATTTTTGATAATAAGCCAGACAGTATTAAAGAAAACTTATTTTATCTATTTATATATTTATAAGTGTTGAAGGATTTTTTAATGCTTATAAATAAACTCAAAATGTTATATAATTGTACAATATAAATTATTTATAAGTGAAATTTATATGAAATGTATTTTACCCAATATCTAACATTTTTTCACTATAGGACATTTCAGTATTTTCAAGTTTTCATTGCAGAACACAAAATTGGCATTCAATAATTTCAAGTTTGTTATTATAGATTTGCTTTTATTTTTCACTAATATGAAAAATCCAATAAATAACAAGATTTTTTAAGAATTTCCAATTTTAGAAAAAATAAACTAGCAGGTTAATTGTTATAATTTTCCTAATGTTTTCTTTACAAATTTTACACTGGGAATTTAATTGCAAAATCTAAATTTTATTTATTTTTTTTTTATAAGAGATAGATTTTAACATGAGTGCATAGATTCAACTTTAGAAATTAAAATCGTACGTAATTCAGTTAGTTCCAATATATTTGTAACAATAGATATAAATTATTATAGAATTTTTCTAAACTAGATACATTTGATAGATTTAAAATAAATCATTAATTCTATTTTAATATAGAACAGACAACTTTGATTCTATAGTCTTAATTTAATGTTTGATTTTTTTATATATATTTTCTATTATCAGCTGAAAAATTGACTTAAATATGAATATTTTAATAAAATTTTCAAAAACAATATTTGCAGAGCGAAAAGTGATAAAAGAAATGAGTTAAAAATTTTGGTAACAAGTGCATTAAATATTTTACTGTAATAAGATTAAAAATTCAGTTATATTTTTAGGTAACGTGTTCCTATTTTACAGCATTTTTTATTTTAATTGTTAAACTATCTACTTTAATATTTATGAATTTATTTATACAAATAAAATGTTCACAGAAGTTAAATCTTACTTTTATTACATATTAACAGTAGACTGGGCTTTTACCAAAACTCGTTTTAAACGCCCTCCATATAGTTAAGAGCACACATCGACCATTTCTTTATGTACTGCTGTACATCCATATCTGTGATACTGCTGTCATGATGGCAAGTAGAAGCTACAAATAAACAAATTTTGCTCATATAAATGTTAAATGAAGTAACATCAGAAATAAAGTAAAATCAATATTTTTACAACTAATATTATTAACATTACATGGAATTGTTACAAAAATTAAATTTTAAGTTGTTAAAATATTTAAGTATTAGTTGTTAAAAAGTTGTTAAAAAGTAAAGTAAAAGTAGTTAAAAGTAAAAGTAGTTTTAAAAGTAAAAGTAGTTAAGTTGTTAAAAAATTTATAGAAAAATTTATTAAATTTAATTCATGTACTATAATCAACATTTTGATCCACTGGCATTGTATTTATAGATAGCCAAGTGTAACTTGGCATTTAAAAAATACAGAAGTAATCTATAAATGAAAAATAAAATAACAATTTTTCCCAATTTTAAGTTACAAACACAATATAAATTGAAGTTATATACATTAAACATAGGATAATAAAAATATGCAATTAGAATTATGTCAGAAACATGAAATATTAGGCTCTTATGATTTGTTTCAGTGATGATTCAGAATTTTGATTACATTCAATTGGTTAACTTTTACATTTGAATTGAATGTTCTTGTATTGCACTATATTACTTTTGGAATTTAGTGTTACAAGCAGTTAGCTTTAGAAAGAGTTTAAAAACTAAGTACCAACCAGTTATCAAATTTCTGACATTCTGAAAGGCGGAAAAGAGAGGGTTTACACATCTAATAGCCTTTTCAGTTGTATTGTTTTGACAAATCATTTGTCATTAGCTTCATCAGAATTCTTCTGATAATATCACTGCAACTTGTGCCATCTTTATTAGTCAAAATAGTCAGCTGAAAATAATAAATATTATAAATATAAAATTCAATTGAAGCTTTAGTTCCCCAACCATATTAACCATGTTAATGCTATTTACATATCAATTAAATACTTTTCTACAGAAACTTAATACTTTTTAACTTTTTACGTTATTTAACTGGTTTAAGTTAATTTGAAATTTAAATTCATTTGGAAAAAATTCCAAAAGAGATTAAAACAAAATCAGGTTGCTTGAAGTATTTCTTTAGAAAACTTTAACTTTTCTTTAGAAAACTTTAACTTGTGACATTTCCATGAAATGTCACAAGTTAAAGTTGATAAAGTATTACAATTAATGTTTATAAATTTATAGACAAAAGTCATAAATTTAATCCATATTCTCTAATCAACATTTTGATCCAATGGTAAACTTTGTTTTAAAAAAAAAATGGATAAGCACGCAAACACACACACAGCATCAATGCAAAATAGAAAATAACAATTCTTAATTTTAAGTTACTGGAACACTAAAAACTAAAGTTACATACATTAAACAAATGATGATAAAACATGTAATTAAAAATTATAACAAACATATGAAATATTGTTTTCTAACGATTTGTTCCAATGGTTATTCTGAAATATTTTGATTAAATTGAATTAAACTTTTACACTTGAATTTAATGATGTTTTCATACTGATCAATATTACTTTTGAAACTTATTTGTTAAAGTAGTTCACCTTAGAAAGTTTAAAAATAAAATACAAACCTGTAATCAAATTTATAACATTCTGAAGGGTGGAAACAAGATCAATTTTCTGGAATTATTTCTTTTAAAAATATATATTACAGTAAAAATTTAGTTTAAATATAATTTTCACAGCAATATATAAATATGCACTTTAATAACTGCCAGTTTGAAATAGATAATTTGCACATTGTATGCATTGGCACTAATGTATGGTTTAACTATTTTTCATGTAATATTTGCAATATTTTGCTACTATTTTATACAGTATATTGCTCTATAAAAATTGTTTATTATACAAAAATAAGATAAAATAATTATTAAAATTGAACTATAAAAAGAGACTTTACAAAAAAATAAATATAATAAAAAATTTGGTTATATATATCTATATACATACACACACACATACAAATAAACAGTATTTTTCGATTCTACCCTATCAATAATGGAAAAGAAAAAAAAATCATAAATTAGTCCTAACTATTAAATTTTTATAGTGTAGTGTTTAAAAAGATTTACATTTTTTGAAAATACTGAAAATAAACTTATTTATTTTGCATGCGAAATAAATTAAACCAAGACGTACAGTTTAAACTAGATTCCAAACCATCTGAGCCCAAGCTGGGATTCAAACCCATTAACTGTTGAACCGAAGCTATTTCTTCAGGTTTATAAACAGAGGTATAATAGAAATGCGCCTTTCTTACTTTCTGTTCATCAGAAGAATTTATATTCTTAAATATAAACATATATATTATACATACTTAAAACTCTTGGTTATTCATTTAAGTATATAAATTAATATTCATTCACAAATTGTACATTGACCTATGCTGAAAATTGACTTCAACAACTTGGACTAATTTCAACAGTTCACTACAAATAAGCAGAAGATGAAATTAATTTTACTATGAAATTATGGAAATTGTTTCAAAATCAATTATTATGAGAATATGATATTTCAAATGTAGAAGAATAATTAAACTTTAAGTTTTATTAAAATTTAGAAACTACTTATTGACATTCGTTATTTACCAATTTATAGATACTTTCAATATAATAATAAATAATCAATCCTGATGTTTATCACTAAGATTTTTGCATTACATTTTAAGAAATTTCTTTTGGAATAAAGCTTTGGATCACTAAATTTATTTGAAACTTCTAACCTTTGGCAAAGTTTCACATATTAATGCTAATAACAAAAAAGAAATCTAATTAAAAAATAGCATACATCAAAAATATACAAAAGAAATTATCAACATTGTTCTTTAAAGTGGCTACTGGTTTTTAATTATAATAATTGTAGATTATTATGTATTCAACATCACACAAAAACAATGAACAAACTAAAGTGAAGTTTAATAAAATTAATATTTAAAATGGATTATTATATATTTGCAATGCTTATTTTGACTTAATATTTATTTTGTGTTCGTAAAATTAACTTCGTAAAAATAATGTAATAGAATTAAATAGACATCTTAAAGATATATACTTTATATTTATTCAAATGAATTTATAGTACTTACTAAATTATTCTGTTAAGAATGTTATTCAAAATATTAAACATTCAGAAAAGGTAAATAATACCATGAATTTTAAATATGGTTGCCATGCATGCATACACCTATTAATATGTCTGAGTATGATTTTACTTTCTCTCAATCTCAATGGTAAATGCTGCAGCCACTGTCCAGCAACCACTCTATTAGAAACCGTAGACGGTGTTATTCAGAATATGCTGTAGGAAAAAGATTGACCATTTCAAGTGCAAGTTACTGGGCATGGACCAGTCAAAAATTTTGGCGTAAAGTGAATTACCAATGAAACCATTAAATGGCCACTGTAATATCACTGAGCCTCTGCTACTAGCGGTTATTATCTGTATTAATTAGCTCATGAGAAATGGATACCACAGTTATGAAATTCTTCAACAGTACAAATAAAGAAAAACATTTTAGAATAAATATAATTACCTGGATGGATAAGTTCAATGAATTTACTTAATTTGTTTGGTTCGATCACTACTTCCTTTCCTGTTTCTTTGATTTTCACTTTGATTTTAAATGAATATAAATGGGAATAAAGTTCAATAAAAAATTGGATAATATTTTTAATTCCCTTTCATTTTACTATTTGATCACATGGCTTTATACAATTTCATGTGATCTGCCATAGTATATTAGTAATCTAAACAAATGTTAGCAATGACTTTCATTTGTCGATCGCTTATAATCTGAAAGTGGAAATTTCCTCATACATAACTAACCTGTAAACTGTAATTTTGAGAAACGTTGAATAAATTTTAATAACTTTGTAACATTTATATATTTTATAGGCAATAAAATATTTCAAAGTAGGTTTACTCAAATTAAATAATTATAAAATCATTAATTGCTTTGAGTAATTTCAGAATTAAAGCTGGTTTTCAGGAATTGTGAAATCTTGCAAACTTATGGCTTGCACATGTCTAACCACACAGCTGTTGCAAACCTTGTTGAAATAATAAAAGCAAAGGGATTCATATGAAACAGGAAGTTGTAAGGGGTAATTCAGAAGATGTCTCACCACTGAGAATTTTATTATGAGCAAACATTTCTGCTCTTGTACAAAAGCAGAACCAGTCACTGATGTCTGAACTCTTGGCCTCACTATGTATCTTTGATTACATCTTAAACAAACAACTAGCAGTTGTGGAGAGTAAAAACTGCCAATGGAATTAGAATGAGGAATAAAAGCTGATATTTATATTTTAAAAACCAAAACATCTGTAATCTCTTCTACAGATATCGCTATTTCCTTAATGAAGCAATTGCTAATGTTTCAAGCTGTGACTCTTATCGTTTATAAGGGCTAAGTATAGTGCTGAGCAAAATGCTATTTTTTAACCTTCAGAAGATTTGCCTTAGATGGGGAATTTATAATTTGATTTTAAAAAAATGAAAACACTACAGCAGGCCAATTCACGTGTTGCAGACCTAATATAATCAGTTAACTTATGCCTTGACACTTAAATACAAATTCCTCATCAAACGTACTCCCTATTTGTCAAAATCTGGATTGAAAATAAGTTTCTAACACTTTGCAGTGATTCTGTTCTTGAAGCCTGATAAAGATACTTCATGTCCTATCATTTATCGACCAATAGCTTAGTTAGTTCATTAGTGATTTCTATAAGGAAAAATCTAGTTTTCATAACATTACTTATCTGGAAACCCAAATCTGCAACACTTTCATGTGGTGAAGTCATTTAATTTGCTTTTCTGCGATTTAGGAAGTACATACAATTGTACTTGTCATTGTGGAGTTTTTATAGAATGGATGATTTTGGATTTTGGGGTAATTTTCTAATATTCCTGCTAAACTTTTTACTCTTATGTTTTGAAAGTTTCTATTGGACCATCTCTTTCTAATGCTTTTAGTCATGCCAATGATCACCCCATGGCTCAGTTTCAAGTGTCAGTTTTTAATTTTTCTCAAGTAATGTGACCCATTTAATCTTTGACAACCGGAATCTTATCTCTTTGGTACAATGAACCTTTCAATAAAAACTACTTGTGTTACAATAACACAGAACAGTTTTTCACAATTTTAGAACAATCTCTGTTTAAATCATAAAATATTCAGAATGATGTAAGTAATACTTAAAAGTTCTGAAATAATATAATAACAGTAACTGAAAATCATTTATGATGTAAATATAAAATAAGCAAGCTGTTATTCAGAATATACATGGTAGTTTAACAATACATAATTAGTATCTTTTTTATCTGACAGCATAATTCACTTATCACGATCTGTTTATGGTAGACTTTATGTGGATAATCTGAAAATACCTAATCAAAACTCAAATATGCATATAATTGAGAGAATTGCCAAGTCTATGAATCTTGCTGCATAATGTGAAAATAACCTTGTTAGGTCTAGTAAGAGTAGCTCTCCACTTCTGCTTGTAAGAGAATTGACTCTTGGAGAAGTTAATATATTCCCACATGAGTGTCAGATATTTAGATGTTTCAATTTTAATTGACACTAAGTATTAACTATAGAATAATAATTGAAATGACTAGAAAATCTATTAGCATTAAATATTCTATGTACACGTGAAAATACAAGTAGAATTTAATCTTTGAATTTAATAAATATTTTAGGAAATGCTTCAGCATTCTTGATCATTTCATTGAGACTAGTTTGTTTCTATTGTTTAAAAAATTTGTATTTGAAATTACTTTCTTCACTTAGGAGTAGCTAAAGATGACGGCAGAGTTAAGCCGGTCACCAAAAGGAAGAGAGTCATTGGGCAGTCTTCTGAAAGTAAGATATTTATACAAAAAATTTTTCATAAAACATTGAAATATTCCTTATTTAATGATTTATTTTCGTTGTGAAAGAAACTTGTGAATTTTTAACTTTTTACATTCACATTTATTAAGTTAAAAGTAACCAAATGACTAAATTAAAAAATAATTAAGAAAATTTTTTTCTAAGCTCCCAAAGTAAATATTTTTTAATGGAAAAAATTAGAAGTATTTATTTCTGACCATGTATGTATATACATATACGATACATATTATATATATGTAAAATGTATGTGTATGTATCTGTATATGTGTATATATGTGTGTATATATACTGGCATAAATCTTGCACCAATGTTAGTGTTTATTAGATTATATTAAGTGACTAATTTAATTTCAATCTAAGCTCTTCATTCTAATTCTAGGAATTCTAAGCTATTCAATTTTGCAAGAATTATGTATTGTCACAATGGTCATCTGACAGATTACTAGGAGTATGAATATTAACTTTGAATTCTAACATAAGTCCCCTTTTTTCAATATCATTAAATGTTGCCAATGACAAATTGGGTAGTCAGTTAACACTAGACTATTCATGGATGTGAGGAGATAATACCTTTATCAGCAAGTATCTGCTTTTGCGTTCGGCAATAAAATTAATCTAAATTGTCTTTAAAAATCCAAGCATGCTTAAATCTTTTTTTAATCAGAAATAATGTAAATCACTTATTAACACATAATCATTAATTAAGTTTATGTTTAAAGAATTCAGATTTCTTAAATAAGCATTTCAAGTTTTATGTAACTTCCATTACTTTATTTGTTATAAGAGTTCACTGATCTTTAATGAAGTGAAATAATAGTGTAGCTATACTTTAGAACATGAATGAAACTGGAATGACTACATGTGCATATGCGATTTTTGATATTTCGTTATTGTAATAAAAATTCATGGACCCACAAGGGTAATTAATCACATTTTTAGCAACATTTTAATGTGTTGCTTGAATTCGTAGTTCCTGAAACAGGCAACTTTAATAGACAAAAGTGCAAAGAATGGATTTAAATATTCAAAGTCATTTAGTCACTTAAAAGTAATTACATAATCTCTTGCCAAAGATAATGTAGACTCTTTGGTGTCTAATGCCATCTTACATTGAGAAGACTCTTTTGCACCATATTAATTGCTATTCCTCTCATTGATGTTAGAGTGGTCTGCATATAGTTGTGGCACAGAAATGCTTCTTTTGGCCGAAGAGGCTCTAAAGAGTACTTCTGCAGTTGTTGCAGCTCGTGGTTTTGTATACACAGAAGCTTCAGTTTGATATTGGTTCCTGAAGCATTGGACCACACAGAAAGACATTAAGGTACCTAGCAGTATCAGCCTGTGGCATCTTTATTTCAATGTGCCCACCTGCCCCCTTAACGAATCAAGCAAACAGTTTTTCTGATATTGTTGGACTCTTCTGACTATTGTCAACAAATCTGCCAACAAAATTTGAAAATAAACAAACATTTCATCCTTAAAGTCTTTTTGTCACTTGTATTCTTTATCACAATAATTGTAGTCATTACTGCATACATTTATAAATGTGCATTTTTATCTATATATGAACTATACAAGTCATTGTTAATGTTATTTTTTAATGCTGAGCTTTGAAAAACATCTACCTTAAACTGGCCTCCAAAAATTATCTTAGAGTTTCATTAAAGATACTCATGATAAATATTTATATATATTTTTAAATATCCTTCATTAAACTAATATTTTAAGATTTAATGTTAGCCTCAATAAAATACAAAGTTGAATACTAATGAAGTGAGAACTTTCTACTCTATTAATAAATTTTTCTTACATCACAGAAAAATTCTTTCATAATATGCGCATTATGTTTAGTTATTAGTAAGCAAAAGAATTTATAATTCAGATTATATAAAAAGAGTAACATAGAATTTTATAATTTTTACGTAAAGAGAATTTTTAAATATGAAATTGCTTTTTTGACTCATCCTTTCTCATTTTAAGGTGAAGATGAAATGCCACCCCTAAAGAAGCGAGATATTGCTTCTAAAAGTAAGTATTTTGATATAAAAACAAAAGTAGCGAATTATTTGAATATTTGAAACTTTTATTATTAAATGTAGCACAGTTAGAATGTTATAGAACTTCGATACCTTTAACTTATAGTTTATTTTATGAATAATATTTATGACCATCCGAACTTTCATTTCATAGTTAAACTTGAGGAAAATATAGTAGACTCAACTAATATTTTGATTATGAAACAATTTCTCTCAGATAATCCTTTTATGTATTGTAAATAAGCATTTATGTTATGTGATATGAGCATTGCTTAAAGAATGAAAAGACTTTACTTAAAAGAAACAAAACAAAGTATAATATCAACGACAAAAGTTAGGGATGCAGTTTACTTTATTGGGAGGAAATTTACTGAACGAGTAAAATTATTTAATTTTAACAAATCCAAATGAATTTAATTTCTGCATGAATTTTTTTAAACTACCAAAATTCTGTGACAACTTATTTAAATAGTTGTACAAACATTGCATACTTTTAAAATGCATAAAAAGTTAGGTTGAAATGTTATAAGATTTAAATTTTTATGTTTATTGAAATGGAGGAAGAGGAAATTAAACAACAACCACCACTTAAAAAAAGTTTTTAAAAAACAAGTATGTTGATTCTTCTTAGTTCTATGATAATACACAGATAAACTATTTGTTGAGAGAAATTTAATAAATTTTTTAAATTTTAATTATTATCATTGTTATTCAATGCTAAGATTGACTTTTATACAAAAATTTTTATGAAATCTTTCCATACTCAACATTTATTTGTATGATCGAAATAAATTTCATAACATTGTCAAAACTAATGAATTAATTTTATTATTAAATGATTAATTTAATTCTAAAAATAATTTTGACATTTAAATTTAATTTTGTATTCTAATATAGTTTTGTAATATAAATTAAGTTGTGTATTCTTTATAAATTTTTTAATTTGAATATGAATTCAATAGTTGAAATTTTATTCTCGAAAGAATATTTAAATATAAATACTAGACCACAAATATGATCACTTTTGTTTAAATACAAAATATATCTACACATTCTTTCAGATTGAGATATCTATATTATTGCATTAACTAATTGTTGAAATAAGCTTTTTATACATTAATCAAGCAAATGTTTCCAGAATTTATATGAAAAAAGAATTTAGATGCCATTTTATTTCATATCTTGAGTCTTTCAGAGTTTGTTATACTGCATTAGTAAAAATATTCTAGATTTTCATCCTATCCTAATGCAGTATATCAACATAAAAAATATTGAATATATTTTTGTTTCATATATAAAAAAAGCTGTACTTATTTGTAACTCTCAAACATTAGTATTGAAAATTTAATATTTTTATCAATACACTTATGTCCCAAAATCTTGAAAAAGATGTACTCGAAAATAATCGCATTTATATCTCTTTGAAAATCGTAGATTTTTAAAATACACTTAAATCTCTCAGCTCAATCAATTTTATGGAAATATTAATGAGCATCATTATCATATCTAGAGCAGATGCAGAGAAATGAAACTGCAAAAGGCAGTAATGTTGTAGATATATAGAAATTAACAAGTTATAATCTAATAATGAAAGTGAGTTTGATGTCAATCCCTCTTTAAAAATCTGAACGATTCGTAATCGCATATAACATCTGAAAATTTTCATGAACAAGAAAATTTAAAATTTTTCTTCTATTCAATGTTATACCGTGAGACCAAATTAATTTCACATAAAGAATTTTATTAAAAATGTACAGGTATTTTAATAACATGAAAGGCAAATGAATTATAAATTATGAAAACATTAGTTCTTAACTTACTGCAGAATATGAAGCTATGTTTCATATGATATTCAAACAGTGACATACAAGCATATGTTTAATATTTCAAAAGCATAAGCAATTTTGTGCTGGAAAACTTACATAACTATGACTTTAAATTGCAGAGAACACATGATTTATGTAATTTTATGTTAACAAATTAGTTCCTTTTCTCTAACGAAAATCAAAAGTAACAAATTATAAATACAAAATAAAACTTTAAGAATTGTGCTGATTGCACAAATTAGTCATGTTTTATAAAATCACATTTGTCTTACATAGTGCTAAGTTTTATAGTTATAATCAAATTTTTTACACAAGCTAGAAGTGTGTAGTTTTTGTGCAGCTTCACTCTTCGTAATTTCTGCACACAAGAGCATAAAGTTTCAATAATACCGCTGCTTATTTAAAATGGTAAGTTATGCTAATTTAACTGTATAGCTTCTGATGGTTAAAATGCTATAATAATGCTAAAAATTAAAGCAATAAAAACTTAACTTTTGATACATTTTAATGTTAGTGCCGGCTTGATTTTAAGCAAAGGTATTGATTTTTTATGGATACTTCAGACACTAGTAGTTTCAAAACTGTCAATTAAATAATTTATATTTAAATCTTAATGTTTCTTAATCTCTACTCTATTGAGCAATATTTCACTTGTTTATTTTATGATTTCAAGCAAATGTTAGTTTGTTCTAATTTTTACAGTAGCAATAATCTTTATGCATGAAAATCATTAAAGAAAGTCTCTAGTCTTGATCTTGCAAAATTTCTAAAGAATTTTAAAATCTGGCTTTGACAATGTTCAAAAATTTTATTTTAAAATTTAAGAAATTTTTTCACATATTAGTGAATTGTTGAGTTAACTTTCATTGGTAAGAAGTTTTGTCAACAAATGTGTTTCCACTTCATAAAGATTTGAGTTAATTTCTAGATTCTTTCCCTATTTTTAAGCACTTAAATATATCTAATAGTTTCATTTTTTGATAATTTAATCAAATTTATTAGTTTTAGAATACTTTCATACTTTTTCCCCATATTTTAAGTGTAGGAAAAAACACAGTATTAAAATTACAATAAATTTAAAAAATCTCAGTCACTGAAATGTTCATAAAAAAAGGTTAGATTATATAATTTCTGAGAATCTGCTTAAGAGAAATATCTGCAGCATAAAGGTTAGTTATCTAGGCTTCATATGAAAACGCTCTGTGGTTTGATACTCATTTTGAACTATTCATAACTAAAATTTTAATGTCTAATTCATAAGTGTGGCGAATACATTTAGTCTATCGCAGCTTGCATTATCCCAGTATTTTAAATATTTGAATTTAATGAATCACATTAGAATTTTTATAAATAAATGTCCACCTAGCTGTTTTTTAAACCATTAAATGTACTTATGTTTCTTAGGTTTAAAAATGAGTTTGTTATTGAAATTATATCAAACATCTTTCTTGGGTTTACCTGTGTGATCTTTTACATCCAGTTTTAAGCTTATAACAATTGCATTAAAATAACAAAAATGATTTACAGAATAAAAAAAGTGTAAGATATTTTAAATAAAAATTAGTAGTTTCTACCACAGGGATAGATTAGAACTTCATATAATAAAAAATTAAGCAATGAAGGCACTATTTTTATTTTATTAAATTAGTTTTCCCTCTTTAAGTATGTATGTAACTATTTCATATGCATTGGTTCTATTTCATATACTAATCATATGTTTTCCCTCTTGCATAATTATGGCTTCACAATGGCGACTGCAAAACTAGATCAAAATGCAAATGAACCAATTATTCTACAACAAATTTGAATAAATTGGGTCTTTAAACTACCAATATATCAATTAGATAAAATTTAATTCTTTAAAAAAGTAAACTACCTTTGTAACTATTTTATACAAATGTGTTTTCTTGGAAAAATCAAAAGAAGCATTGACTAATCAGTTAATTATGTGGAAAATAAAGCTGCTACATTTAGGTTTAAAGTATTATAGAAAAGTATACAAATTTTCTCAAAACTATGTTTCTTAATCCAAAATGTACTTGTTTCTTTTTTTAAATGTTTCATTGAATTTATAGACATGTTTCAAATTAGTGATTTTGTTAATCTTAATTTGAACCTATAAAATGAAATGATTTACAGAATAACACACACTTTTGAGCTATGAATTCAATGTGGATAAGAATCTCAGATATTCGATTATATACTTTGTATATAATCGAATATTCGAGATTATGAATGTGTTCTCTACATTATGAAAATGCTCAGTGTAAATTTTGTAAATATATATAGTGATACACAAATGTCAGCATACGCCTTTCAAAATTAACAGAAGCTTATTCTATTCAAATATTTACATAAGAATTGAATTTAATTTAGCTTAAGTTAATTAGAAACAAAAAAAATTGAGAAAAAAGCTGTATTTTTATTTAGACAGAAAATATTAGAGAATCAGTCATTTCACAAGTTACAAAAGTGAACACATACAGGGATGCCTATATTTAAAATTTCCATATTTTAATATTTAGTTGGCCCACTTCTTGAATTTAAAACAGCTCTCATACGATTAGTCATTGAATAGACCACTCCTTTGGATACAGTATGGAGGATTTTTCGCCATTCTTCAAACGATGCATTTTAAGATCATCTTTGCTTTTAATTTGCCTTTTTTAATACTTTTGTCCAATTCATCCCATAAATTTAAAGATTAAGGTCAAGGCTTTGGGGGAGGAGTGTGCAGTTGTCTTGGAGTGTTGTATAACAGCAATTCCTTAACACCAACTGTGTGCTTTGGATTCTTGTTGGAATATCCAGTCATTTCCCATGCCTAATTTTCTCACCGATTGCTTCAAATTGTTCTTCAATATATTCAAATAGACAAAACGATCCATAGTGGTTTCTATAAAGACTAAATTGCCACCACCTGAAGCTAAAAACAGCTCCAAGCCATCACTGAACCTTCGCCCCATTTTACTGAAGGAATCGTATTCTTCAATTCTGACTCTAGTCTGGGTTTCGGCCAAACTTTTTGCTTACCATCCCAGTTAAATTTAGATTAGTCTGTAAAAATAACTTTGTTCCAGTAATCAAAATTATCATTTTCATGAAAATGTGCAAAAGTTAATCTTTTGTCTCGATTGACTTTACTAATGTGATGTCTTTTATCCGGAATTTTGCTATATCCTTTTCTCAAGGATCTTCTAACACATTCTGGATTTACATCAGTTTCTGTATCCTCTTCAAGATCTTTGACTGTCTGCTGCAGTAGTTTTTGGATTATTACAAATTGTTCGAATGATTTGCCTTTTTATATATATATATCTACTGGTCAATTTTGGTGGTCTACCAGTATGAGGCAAATTTTCATTAGTTCTAGTCAATTATACTTCCTTATTATTCCTTGCACAGTGGCTCTACTTTTACCTGTAATTTGACTTATTTGGTTGATTAATTTTCTCAATTTTCAATTTAATAACCAATTTTCTGATTGCTAATATTAGTTCTTTTAGTTACCAGTTTAAAATTAATGAATTTAAAAAATGTCCTCTAATATTTATATAAAACAAAACACAATTACAAATATGTTTAAAAAATAGAAGCTGGCCAAATACCTGCAAAAATCTATTTAAATGCAACTGTATGCTGACTTTTGTGAGTTTGAAAAAATACATATTTTTAACTTAATACGAAAATGATTATGTTAATCTTAAAATGTTTGTCTATTCAACACATAATGATTCAAATGCATACTGGTAGCTATACAAATAAGAGAAAGAAATTTATTTGTATTTTATTTCAAAAAATGAGAAAATTCGCAAGTGTATGCTGACTTTCGTATACTGTTTTAAAAAATTTAAGTTTACTCTCCTACACGTAAGAGTATTTAATTAAAATTTTCTTATCAGAAAGGAGAGTAAAGTATTTTATCAAAAATATATAATGAATTTTATTGCTAGTTAATTTGCAACTGACAAATTTTTCTCAAACTTATATTACGACTACTTTCAGAGCCCACTCCTGATTCTGATGATGAATTTGTTTCAACTGCACCACAATCATCAGGTAAGTTGCAAACAATTTTTATTTTAGTACATTAAAAATGGGAATTAAATGGAAACTGTGTGTAGAAGTTTTGAAAGATAACACTTTTTAGAGTATAATGTGCCTTGTGTTTGATCCTAACCAAAGTTGAAGAATGAGAAATAATGTGCCTCCGCCCTAAGCATGCGCTTCTGTCAGGGTGGGTTTTCTCTTGCTACATGTAAATCTGTCTATGAAAAGTTCTCCCAGAAGTAAATATGTCCTTACTTGGACCTTGCTCCATTAAAACCAACCAACCAAGCAAGCAACCCAGAAGTGAATATGTTTATACTTTTAAAATGCCTCCCCATTACATTCAGCCTACTACTCAAAGCTTAAAGTTAATACTTGGAGCTGTGACACAGTTAAATTTTCCAAATTTCTTTAGTTTCATAGCCAACGAAACATTGACTTTGCAAATAGATATTTTATAAGTTTTAAATTTACCAGGCATATATAAATATATTATACTGGCAACAGTGGTATTGTGAGCATAACTGTAATACCTAGTTGTGAGAGCAATTTTGGCACCCATTTAAAAGGAGTAATAATAAATAGAAGGAAAACTTATGATGAGAATATAATACAAATAAGAACAGATTAATATAAAGTAGGTAATTTTTCTAAAACATAGATAATTATTAAAAAAGGTTAAGTTTCTCCTTTTAAATTTAAGGTAAAAAAATCTAGTTAAAAAAAATCAAATCTGAAATTTCAAATTTCTGCCTTTGCATTATATTTAGGTCCCAGGAAGGCAATGATTCTCTATACCGGATATTTCACTGATATTTTGAAAACTCTTTTGTTGCAAGTCATTTTGATAGTATAAACATATTTAAATGATATTCATGAAATGATTACTTAAAAAATATAAATTTTAAAGTTATTTTGATCAGTTTTGATTTTTTTCTTTATCCAACTGTTTCATCTGCTTACTAAGGAAGAGAGTCAAGTGTTGGTGTTAACAGTTCAAATATATCAATGGGCTATAGGAAATTCTAAAATTTAAAATCTCTCTTGTTGTTCTCCTCACTCATTTTAAATCTACCCTAAGACCATTAAGTCGACTTAATTTTCTTTACATTATGATGTAGCTTAGTTGATATTTAACCTTTTTCAGGAGGCATTTTTTAAAAAACATTTATTGCAAACACAACTTGCATAGAAACAAAGAAATTTAAGAGGACTGAAACAGCACATTCTCTTAGCATGAAATTTAGAGAGCAAGTGTTTTGTGTTCAATTCAGATCTCACTGAGAGAATGTATAAATGTAGAGAGCAAGTGTTTTGTGTTCAATTCAGATCTCACTGAGAGAATGTATAAACCGCACTTACTATTGTAACAATTTAACTTTCATAATCTTGAATCAGACAAGCGACAACTAAACTCCTCTGTTTTACTCAGTATTTTAACTTTAGAATGTTAATATAATAATAAATAAAGGTTGCTTGGTCATATGCATCTTTGTCTTTTATTTGTACTATTTATTTGTATTTAATTGCTTTTTGTTTTAGTCTTTATTTATCAATAACCTCAACACTTACAAAGTGTGATGATTGGCTAGGTACATTTCATGAAGTTAATACTATTGGCACAGAAATTTGATAGACAAGTTTTTATTTTCGCTTCGCAATTTTTAGTTTTATTACGCGAATTAAAGTGTTTTGTAAAAGGTAAGAAAAAATATAAGTCGCCAAAATTTCTTAGAGAAGTAATGAGTAACCACAACATATAAACATGCTGTGTAGCATGAAATTGCAAATTTGAAATTTTTATTGAAAGCTACATTACAATTTTCAAGTTTAACTGTTGGATAAGAATTTAGAATTTGAAAACTTGTGTAAATTATGTGGAGTTACTAAGCCTTATGGTAATACTTTACTCTTTAAGAGAATTTAAAAATATTTCAGTTTTTTTTTTTTTTTTTTTAAATTAGAATTCATATATTAGTGTGGAAATATTTAGGCTCTTATTTCTTTATTACGAATATTCTGAAGTCCTTTAAAGTAGGAATTTTTGTTTCAACCTTTTACATATTTATTGAGTTTAATAATTAAATCTTTTAAATTCAGAACATGTAATTATTCTGGGAAACTTAGAATTTATGCAGTCTGTAATTGAAAATCGTTCATATTTTAAACAGAATTTATAATAATAAACTAGAATTTATGCAGTCTGTAATTGAAAATCGTTCATATTTTAAACAGAATTTATAATAATAAACTAACAAAACTTGTTAAAGATTTTTACTTCAAATTTTACACCTGGATAAACCAGGTCAATGGTTGTGTCTAGATTAGATTCATAAGTTCATAAAGTCAATATTTCTCTCTCAATTTGTATCTCTAGCTTGAATGTTCACAGTGGTTTCGAATACCCACTTCAAATTGCAGATCCCACTCTAATTCCTAAATAACCACAAAGATCCACACGACGTCTAAGAGATGTCCTAGACATTTCATTGTATATTGTTTTGTCTGAGATATCCACAAGATATCCAAATATCTACAGCATATTCACGAGTTATACAAAGGGTCGCAGCAAATAGGTGTTAAATGGATATTCGGATATTGCGAGATATAGTGGATGTCGATCAGATTTTGGATGACCCTTGGATATATGTTAAATGTTCATTAGATATCTCAGATGACTTGATATCTATGGGATATCTGCATAAAATTAAATGATATCTGAGGTATCTAAATGAATTCCGATTGGATGTTATTTGGATATCTTTGTCTTTATTTTTCAGAAATTTTATATTTTCCATAATGTTAGGAAAGTGAAATAGAGTTGAAATAATAAGAAATATTTCTCTTTTAAATAGGATCGTTTTTTATCAAAATACTTACAAATCTTATTCTTATAAGACTTGTTCAAAATTTAATGATTGAATATATATTTTTGTTCAGAATGAAAAAATCTAAATTTTACAATGTTTTATTGACTATTTTTTCATAAATAATTTTATATACAAATTTTTTCTCGAACACTTTATGAAACCCAAGTTAAATTAATCTTTTATAAATATTACTTGTGTACTTCAAATGAACATTTAAATGTTTACTTAGATTTTCGTTTTGATACCATTCAGGTTGATAATCTTAAATAAAGCTTAACTTTTAAAATAAGTAATACAAAAATATTGAGTCATTAAACCTAGCTGTTACTTTTTTAATTTAAAAGTGAAGTTTGTTTTGCCTAGTGTAACAAAATTATTTTTGTGATCTTTTAAGAAAGCTTCAACTGGGCACTTAAGTATTTTAAACTTCTGACAATTTAATTTTTTAATCTTGATTGATGAATTTTAATCTTAAAAATTGTTTCACTTTCTTATTGAATCTCTTAAATTAATGGAATATTGCACAATTAGAATTAGTTCATAGAAAAATGCTGTATAATTTATTAAATTTATAATTACTTTTTTTTCCATATACACATTGTTTGACAAATAACTTCACTTTAAAGAAAATATATTAATTTATCTAGGAATGCCATGAGCTGTTGGCCTTTTTTCTCCTTTTACTTATATCCATTATTTATTTCTGCCCATTAAATTATGCAATTTTTATTATATAACAGATGAAGGTAATATGTACAATTAAAGTCTAAAGAGGATTCAATATTTAAGCTATATATGAATATTTGTTAGGTTTTTGGTGTAAGATCCTAAAAAGGACATGTTGTGTCAGCTCTATATAAAAAATAAACTCCTGAAATACTATTAATACAACTATTCAACTGAACAAATTTTGAATACTTCAAATATTAATGAAGCATAAATTTTTATCAAATACTAAGCAGCTTACATTATAAAAATAACACATGTTCATTGATTCTAATGCAACATTAATAAGAAAGGAAGTGTAGAAAAAGATCAATGTTTATTTTTACAAAAATTAAACAAGGGATTGAAAATTTTATTGAATACAAATGTTAGCTGCATCTCGCTTTGGCATGTCTTATGTACATGTATATATAAATTGAGTTCCCTTAAATAAAAAACTATAAATTATAAATAAAATGTAAAACGTGAATTAGAATACAAAGATTTCAAACTATTATCTGCATTAACATATGCATATGGGTTGAAGCAAATTATATTAAAAGCAGTGAATTTCAAGAGGTACTCTGAATTCTTCATAATCTAATTTTCATTGTAGCATAGCAAATGGTACAGTAAACTTTCATGTTACGTTTATACAGCTAACTCTGTTCCTGTTTATAAAAAACTCTTAGGATTTTTTATAAAGCTATAGTTTATATAAGCATTCTTGAATTCCTTATTTTTTCTTACTTAAATAAATCTGTTGTTGATTTTTTTTTTTTAGCTAAAAGAAAACTATTGATTATTTAAAAGTATTTTATTCTCTTACATTGTATTTTTAAAAAAACTTGTTTAGTTTGTTTTAAACAAGGACTTCCTGAATCTTATTAAAGGAAAAGTAAATAACACTTTAATGCTTTGAATTTAATGCAGTAAACTTTATCACCTAATCTATGAGCAACTTAATCCCTTAAACAATCTGGGGTTCTGTGAAGAAAGTGCTTCATTTTTGCCTTGCAGTGGCAACAGTTTTGGCTTTCATTGCAATGCAAGTTTTCCCCCTGAATTTTGGCACAGCTGCTGAGGTGAGGTGTAAAAACGTTTTTCTGTTTCACTCCTAAACCGGTTTCAGCTGATCACTGGTCATGCCAAAATTGAGGGAGTACATCCTTTGGTGCTGGCATCTGTCGGAGGATTTGAAGAGCAAAAGTCGTATTTTCACCTTTATGGTGCTCTGATTAAACGAAAGAAGCCCCATTTGGCTTAAATTCACATAGCCGAGAAATAAGAGCTTGGCTTGTCCAAGTCATTTGTAACAACATAACTCTCCTAGCAGAAGGCAGCTTGCCCAGTTGACTCCTGCCAGGTCCATCTCTGCTCTGACCTGCATCTGACTGTACATCTTCGGAACCCTCAGTATCGTCACAGATCTTTCAGATTGTTGTGCCGTATGGATACCTCAGTGACCGCTCCTTTGGATACTCCTATTTGTGCTCTGCTCCCACAAACCACTAGGGATTGTGATAATGCCCCAATGATCTATTCTGGTGCCAGAATAAACAAGGAACAATCGTCAGTGTAAAACGTGGATTGATGATCTATTCTGGTGCCAGAATAAACAAGGAACAATCGTCAATGTCTGTCAATAGTGTGTGCTCCGGAAACATTAGGTGTGCCCATTAAGGAATTGGCTGGGCTCAAAGGCCCTTTTCAGGGCCATCACGTTTGTGAAAACATAAGCTCTGTTAAATCCAGTGCTTCAACAATGGTTGAAATTTGTGTGATAGTGCTATCAGAGGGCTAGTGCCAAGCCTTGAGGTTTCCATGGCATTAGACCGATGTGTTCTTATAACCAACCCTTGAAGATGTAGAATGTCAAAACAGTGAGCTTCTGCAAATTTTTGCCTCCGTCCAAAAATGTTAAATGGAAGAAATGGAAAAATTCAAACTGGAAAACCAACAAAACACCCATTGGATATTCTAAAATCATCTCTATTAAGAGGCATTAATTGCACCACAACAAATTAGAGATAAGTGCTCCCAATTGGGATACTGCCTAATATCAAATTGTACTCTGCATGACTCTGAGCCTTGTGTAAATTCTGTTTTATCTGATTTAGTGATGTAGTCTTAGAACATAATTCAGTTAGTGCTAATGTTAAATATGTAAAAAAAATTATTTAATAAAACCATATTTAAATAAACAAATATCCCTCACTCACACATACCAACACACATGCTCCTATTTGCTGAAGCCACAATTGTTAAACTGCATGTTTCAAATAGTGGAGACATTACAGTTGCATAGTTGTGAATCCTCGCTAATAATTCCCCTCCCCCAAAACAGCACTCTTTGTTGCTCAAGAAAACTTAGCTTCACTAAACTGCAAAATTATTCTAGCTGGTGACCTCAATGCCAAGCACCCAAATTGAGACTGCCCCTACAAGAATAAATCTGGATATACGATCGCCTCCCTAATTCAAAATTCGGAATTCAACAAGCCAGACAAGCCAAGAGATTATGGACAAACACATGGGAACTACATTGACCTCATCCTCTGCAGAGGAGTCCAATCACCAATGAAACCTTCACCTGTTGAAGATTTTCAAACATCTGATCTATTATCATGTTAATCTATTTTAGCCACTCCACATAACAGGGAAATGAATACCACACCACTTACCATAACTGGAATGTTTTTGGAAATGTGTCATTAGCAACTCCCTCTCACCTAATTCACTAAGCCCCATTACTACTGAAGAAAAAATTGAAAGTAAAGCGGGAGAACTAACAAAAATAATACAACAAGCTCTTGAGACCAGTAAATACCTGAAACCAACACAGCCAATCAGTTTTCATACCAAAAACATCATTAACTTAATTAAAACTAGAAATAGACTTTGCAAGCAATTTAATAGATATAAAACGACTGAATTAAAAACCCAAATTAACACCCTTAAAAGAACCATTAAAAATGAAATTGCTAAACACAGTTGTAATAGCTGGAACTCCTATATAACTAATTTAAATGTCAAAGATGGCTCTTTCTGGAGACCAGTCAAGAAAAGAAAAACAAAAAAAGGACATACCCCTCCTCTCATGGAAGGCCCCAAATTGGCCATTACAGTACAAGAGAAAGTAGAAGTGCTTGCAAAGTCCCTCGAAGAACAAGTCAAAGAAAACACGACAACAACAATCAAGTATTCGTAATGAATCCTATGTGACTTATTGTTACTGTTCTTTTATACAAGAAAGATGTTAGTGTGAAAAGATCAAATTCGTGGGAAGAGAAATTCCCTGGACTAGTAAGGTTTATTACCTTGGACTCACTATATGGAAAAGAATAATATGGAAAGCCCATATTACTAAAATCAAAAATAAATTCATAACATCTAAAACTACTCTTTATCTTTTGCTAGCCCCCAAGTCAAAACTCTAGCTAGCAAATAAGCTCCCAATCTATAAAGCATACCTCGGGCTGATAATAACCTATGCTAATTCCAAACGGAAAAGAAAGAATAATAATTAATGGAAATCACACATATCTCCACCTGAATTCTGTGAGAAATCTCGTTGTAAATAAATAGTGTGCATCCTGTAAATATCTCAATTTTAATCTTAAACAAATATGAAAAAAAAAGAATAAAGAATTTTCTTTGTCTTCCTTTGTAAATATTCTAATGGAGCTTTGTGTGCTTCAAGGAATTATTGTAATTATCCTGTGTATTCTCCTTATCTTTTCCTTTGCAAATAATTTTAACAGCATTTTGTGTTTACCAAGAGTTATTGGCATCTAAGTGCTTATTACTAGGATTACTCAATTACTTAGTTTTGAAAACACAAGTCATGCAGAGTTAATCCAGTGCGAGCACTTACCTCAATATCTTTATATTATTCATTATTGTATTTTTTATTTCGGATTTGTTAATCACCAGGCCAAGACTATCCAAGGACTCTAATTCATTAGAAAACAAGGTACATGGCTGGAAGGCTAGACCTCCCTCAATCCTAGATAAAGAAAAAAAGTTTTCCCCTTTAGCACTTATAAGGAATGAGAGCCTTTTGTATTCTTAATGAGAAACATTTCTGCTGTACCCTGGATCACCTCACAATCACATTCTAATGACTTACCTCAGGGAAGCTAGATAGATTTCAGAATTGCTGAAAGCTAATTGATTTGTCGCTCGTGAGTATTTTTGTGCACAAGAGTTGGAACAAAATGTATAGTTTCAAATATGTTTTGATCTACCGCAAACATCGGAAGTAGATATCCAATTTGAGCCAAAGTACTGCTGAAAATATGGCCAAAGTGGTTATCCATTAGCTGGCAGATTGATTGCTGAAAATATAACTAATGCACAATTAGTCAGATCACGCTATATGAAAGGGAAGTTTTGAATCTCGATGTTGGGGATGTTTTATGAATGCTGCAATGGTGTGCCAAGCATCGTTATATGCAGAATATTTCACAATTTCATGGTTTTGATTTCATCCTACACAAAGCAGTGTGAGGGAAGTTGGAATATTTCTACATCAGTCTGTGTGTTTTAAAGTTTTCCCTCTTTTACAAATACCATCTCATTTTATGCAACATCTTTCAAGAAAAGTAAGGCTTCTGAAGCTCAAATATCTTATATTAATTTAGAGAAATTATGGCTGCTAAATTCAAAATCTTTAAGGATCAGTTTGTAACATCATTAGAAATGGAATGTAGTATGAAGAAATTAAATTTGGGGATTTTAAAATTTAATGAAATTTATCTATCAAATGTTTTATTTAATGGGTCAGAAACCTTCATATTAAAAAAGGAATTATGGGCAACAATGAATTCTTATTTCACTTACTGAAAAAATACTAAAATTCATTGGTCGTTTAATTTTCAGAGTTGTTTTCAATACTCAAATGCTTAAACTCTTCAAAAGGAATTCTAAAAATGATTTTGTTAAGTTTTTTAGAAATAAGATTATAAATTAATAGAATTTTACATTACAGCTAATGACTTTGCTATTGGATCTTGCCATGAAGATGCTGATACCCAAGAACAGGGTAAGTTTACAATGGCTCATTCTCGGTAATTTTTTTCAAGAAAAATGTGTAAATGAAACTTTAATATTGTGTGTAAATGCATTAATTAAATACAAATAACATTTGAATGTAATCAAGGACAATTTCCTAATTAAACATAATAGAATATCGTTATTGAAGATTACTCATTTTACAACAATATTAAGAAGAGCTATTTTCAAAAATACTAAAAAACCAACCCCTTTTCCCAGCATTAAAAAATATACTTTGTCGTTTTATTGATGTTTACAGGCTGTGTCAAAGAATCTGGAATGTTCCAATTTCTGGGAACTTGAAAAAGCTCAAAAAATCCATCTAATAAATCATGACATTATGTTGATGGATATCAATGTTTGTTTCTGAAGTTTTCCATTCTAGTATTTCAATAGTAATCACAGATAATTCTTATGAAAAAAGATAGTATAATATTAAAATAATTATAGTTTTATCACTGCTAAGTCTTACCTTAAAACATTTACTTCTGCATTTGATCTCACATCTTTCTTTTATTCAATAAATTCTGATATAAATTGTATTTTATTGTAAATCCTTTAAAAGTAATTATCCTAGTAAACTTTCGTAGCACAATTCATAGTCCTTGTACACCTACTAGTGTTTCAAGAGGGAGCCCTGAACATCAGCTCATGGTTGTTCTAATGCAGGTGCACTTGAAGAAAGTAGTTGCAAAAATGTGGCGATATAAAATGTGAATTTTGAAAAGTC
This sequence comes from Latrodectus elegans, assembly GCA_030067965.1. NCBI lineage: Eukaryota > Metazoa > Arthropoda > Arachnida > Araneae > Theridiidae > Latrodectus > Latrodectus elegans. The sequence goes on along the minus strand of CM057819.1, from coordinate 25,684,519 downwards.
TCATTATTAGCAACCTTTTGGTCCTTGATTGGTTTACTTACATTCTTATAATTGTGTGTCCAAGCTAAAAGTGATTAAAATAAAAAAAAGGATATTTGTGTTATCCCGTCAACTTTTTTGCCTTAAGAATATATATATATGTATGTATATGTGTATATATATGTGCGTATGTATATGTGTGTGTGTATATATGTATGTATGTATGTATGTATGTGTGTGTGTATGTGTATATATATATGTGTGTATGTGTCAGTCGTAGAATTTTGTAAATTTTAATATAATTATTTTTCAAAATATGAATGAAATGCAGAATAGTTTATTTATATCCTACCACCATATAAAATCCAAGTAGGTAAAAACTTGATTTGTTTTTTTATGCGGTGCTAAATCGCCTCATTAACGACTATTAGTTTTTCGCAGATATGCTTGATGGGAAAATGCGATTTCCTGATGTAAAGCACGGCAGTTTAAACCTTGTTTCTCATTCAGTTTTTATTTCGCTTCGTGTGTAGCGCGGAATATTAATCTCTTTCATGTTTAAATTTTTTATTTCGCTGTAGATATAGCGCCGGAATTTCCATCTTGTCTTTTATATTCGTTTTGCATTTCTCTCTGGATATTGTGCCAGAATTTCTCACTTTTATATTCATTTTGGATTTTGCTGTGCATGTAGAACGCCGAATGAAGAATGAAAGCAAGAATTTTATTTGCTGCAGACATAGAATTCCTAAAATTGTATGCCCCTCAGGGGGTTTACCTTCTTTAGGTAAACACGGGTGTCACAATCCCGAGGTACCCTAGTGATCTTTCCTCTACTTTACTTTCTCCTCTCTTCTACTCTTCTGCTTTTTCTTCCTTTTCTCCCTAGTTGTGGTTGCCTCATAAGAGGTTGAGGGCTCCCCTTGAGTAGCTTTCGCCGCTCGGTTGCTATTAGCTACTCTTGAGGACTAAATCACCCACGTGTTTGCCGTGTGTGGAGACCCGTGTCCCTGGAAAGGAGGATCCTGGTAATTGAGGCCTCCTGAGACCAACACATTGCTTTGGCCTCTGCTTCAGGTAAACGGGAGGTGTGTTGTGGTCCTCAGCACATCAATCGGCTTTATGGATCAAGCGATCGGTACATCTACTGGGTGACTCGTTAAGGGTGGAGTCCACTTCAGGGATGTACCGTGAGCGTATAGGGACTGACTAGCACTGGTACAGTTAACATGTATCCCCTCATAGGGCTCCGTGGTGGGTGGTGCCGTCTAGTCCCTGAATATTATTTTGACTCTTATGAATACATCTACTTTCTCCTCACTCCCTCGGGAGCAACAAATGCCAATGTGTGAAGCTAAGTTCTTCATAATTAAAAGAACTGGAGGATCATTTGAGTATGTTTCTCCCTTTCTGATTGAGAAGGGATTAATATCTCATTTGGGTGTTGTAAAATCTGTAAAAAATTAAGAACGGGCAATTGACTAGTTGAAACTACATCAGAAAAACAAGCTATGATAATACAGACCATGAAATCCCTAGCTGACATACCAGCAACAATAGAGCCACATGCAAGACTAAATTTTGTGCAAGGAGTAATTTCTGCAGAGGATTTGTATCATACGTCCACTGATGAAATTCTTGAGAACTTAAAAAGCCAGAAAGTCTGCGCCGTCAAAAGGATAACAATCAAAAGGGATGGTATTATCTTAAATACCAAACACCTTATTTTGACTTTTGCAACGCCAGACTTACCAAAATACATCAAAGTGGCTTATATGCGTTGTTCAGTGCGACCATATATACCAAATCCTCTCAGATGTTTCCAGTGCCAACGTTATGTGCATTCTAAAATGGCTTGCAGAGGAAAACCTACTTGCGCTCGCTGTTCCCAAGCTGACGAGCATGACAGTGTTACCTGCAAAGCCAAAGAAATGTGCGTCAACTGCAAAGGAGACCACCCTTCATATTCCAGATCTTGTCCCGTTTGGCAACAGGAAAAGGAAATTGTCACTATTAAGATCAAGAACAATGTGTCCTATATTGAAGCTCGTCGCATAGTTAGTTCCCGCACTCCAACTCCTGGTGTTAGTTACGCAGCTATGGCAAAAAAAGTTACCCGATCTTGCAGCACCCAAACAGATTGTCTCTTCAGCTAGCTTTCCCTTAAGGCAAAAAACAATGGAAACATCAACACCTGTAATAGCCAAATCAGCTTTGGCAAAATCAAAAGCCTTAAAGGCGAGGAAATTAAAATTGGCTAAGGAAGGCATTTGAAAGTCTTCCTTAACAACAAAAAAGCTCTTCTGTGTTTGGATGCAGACACTGTGAAACTGCATCCATCGGATGAAGACTTCAATTCTGAAGATTCATCAGAGATGACGATGAGTAACAGTGAGAAAGGTTAGAATATATTCCATTCGTGACTTCCTTTGTTTCCTGGAATTGTCGTGGGTTTCGGTCTCGCATTGATGACATCAAATCAATTATCTCTTGCTTTAACCCCGCATGTGTGGCTCTCCAGGACACATTCCTGAAGCCCACTGTTGTCATCAAAATGCGTTGGTTTCAATTCTTTAGAAATGATTATGGTGGCGATGTTGCTGTGTCTGGCGGTGTTTGTATAATTACATCAAACAATTATCCCAGTACAGCACAACAGTTAAGAACTACACTCCAGGCCGTGGCTGTGAGAATCCACACATGTCTAATAACAGTATGTAGTCTTTACTTACCACCGAATGATGTCATCCAAGCAGAAGAACTGAATGACTTGGTTGATCAACTCCCTACTCCATTTTTATTGCTCGGTGATTTTAACGGTCATAATTTTCTGTGGGGTAGTGATGATACGAATTCTCATGGTCGACAGATAGAGCAGTTCATTTCTGACCATAGCCTCTGTCTGCTAAATACCAACGAGAAAACTTATTTTCACGAACCTACACGGACATTTCACTCTCTGGACTTAGCTATATGTTCTCCATCACTCTTGCCATTGCTGAATCTTGAAGTTGGAAATGACCTTTACAACAGTGATCATTTCCCTCTAATCGTGTCTCAAGCTGGAAATAATAGTGTGTCACAACCCACTTAATTATGTGTACAGTCGAGCCGATTGGTCACTTTTCACGCAATTGGCTGTGATCAGTGAGACAAGAGTTAAGACAGATAAGATAGATGTTGCCGTTAAATATGTCACCGACACAATCAGCTTCGGATGTTGCTATCCCTAAAAATTCCATCATTCCACATAAACACAGGAAACCTTGGTGGAATGAAACATGCCAACTCTCTTGTAAGAAACAAAGGAAGCAGTGGAATATATTCCGAAGATATCCTACTACGGAGAATCTTGTTGCTTTTAAAAAAGCAAAAGCCAAAGCCAAAGCTGAAGCTCGAAGAGTTAGACGTCAGAGTCAAAGAGAATCTTGGATTCGCTACGTGTCGTCAATCAATTCATCAACAAAAAGTAAACAATTATGGAGGAAAGTTAAAGCAGCCAATGGTATTTATCAGGATTATTCCATTCCTGTATTAAAAACCGGAGCTGCAATACACTCCTCAGCGGTAGATATTGCTAATGTCATCGGTGAAACCTTTGCTAGTGTTTCCAGCTCTGATTCATATAGTCCTACTTTTCTAAGGATTAAAGGAATCACTGAGCGGACACCTCTAAGCTTTCATGATCGACATATTCTACCCTATAATTGTGAATTTGAACTGTCAGAATTGAAGTCTGCTTTATCTAAAGCAAACGACATTAGCCCAGGACCAGATGGAATCTCGTATCAAATGCTCCATTTAAATCATGATTCTTTATTAAACATACTTTCATTGTTTAATAGAATCTGGACTGAGCATGCTTATCCTACATCATGGAGAGAAGCGATAGTGATTCCAATATTGAAGCCTGGAAAAGATTCATCTGACCCTCTGAGTTATCGTCCAATAGCTCTTACGAGTTGCTTGTGCAAAACCTTTGAGCGTATGATCAATGCTAGACTCATTTACATCTTAGCGAAGAATAATTGCATACCTCTTCATCAAAGCGGATTTCGAAGAGGACGATCCACTATAGATAACATGGTAGATCTAGAATCCCGAATTCGAAATGCTTTCGTGAGGAGAAACCATCTCGTTGAAAATTTTCTTCGACGTTGAGAAAGCATATGATCGTACATGGCGCTATGGTATTCTCCGTACTCTGCATAATCTTGGCTTTAAGGGTAATCTTCCAATATTTATCCAAAATTTTCTGTCCTCACGCGTTTTTAAAGTGCGCGTTGGGACTACAATTTCCAATACTTTTAGTCAAGCTGAGGGAGTCCCTCAAGGTAGCATTTTAAGCGTAACCCTTTTTAACCTTTTCATCAGTGACATACTACATCAATTACCATCTTCTGTTCATGGCACTTTGTATGTTGATGACTTACAAATTTCATATCAGGGTTCAAACATGAATATAATTGAGAGACAATCGCAAACAGCTGTAAATAATTTAACCACTTGGTGTGAACGGAATGGTCTTAGTATATCTCCTAGTAAGAGTTGCTGTGTCCATTTCTGTAGGAAAACTAGCTACCATAATGATCCTGTGCTTCACATAAATAATAGACCCATTCTTGTAGTCAGTAAGATAAAATTCCTTGGCGTGATTTTTGACAAAAAGTTAACTTTCCTTCCGCATGTGTTACATCTGCGGAAGAAATGTGAGCGCTTGCTCAACATCCTAAGAGTGCTTTCGAATACCTCTTGGGGTGCAGATCGCACATCACTCCTAAGAATTTACCAGTCTGTAATTTTATCTCGAATTGACTACGGCTGTGTTGCTTATGGATCAGCTAGACTCTCAGTCTTAAGCAGATTGGACACTGTTCACCATACTGCTTTAGGGATATGCTGTGGAGCTTTTCGCACATCACCCGTCCAGAGTCTATATGTAATTTGCCAACAGTTGCCATTAGACCTGCGGCGGATGCAGCTGTCTCTTAATTATTATTCAAAAATCATGTCCTCACCTCATCATCCCTTGCATTCCACGATTCCAAGTGCTGCTCTTAAGAGATTTTATAATGCTAGACCATCAAGCATTCAACCTTTTCTCTCTCGTATTAAATCCATTATTTTGCTTTCTGACCTATGATGTTCGAATCGAGTCTACCGACCTTTTCGCATATCCCCCTTGGTATGATCCACACATTATTGTGCTGAATCCCTTTGGAAGTAATAAAATATCAGACACAAATACTGCTATTCTTCAACAGCTTTATTCATTCCATCGCTGTCAGTATACTATGTACACTCCAGTATTTACGGATGGATCGAAGTGTCCGGGATCAGTTGGTTGTGGAGTTTATCTTGGTGATACCTCCTACAGTTATAGCCTTCGCAAATCCTGCTCCATCTTCACTGCTGAGGCTACGGCTATATACCGAGCACTCCAGTTGGTAAGAACTAAAAATGAACGTAAATTTTGTGTGTACACTGACAGTATGAGTGTATTAGAAGCATTGAGGAATAACAACTATAATTGCCATCCAGTTGTGTCTAAGATATTCAAATGAATTGATACTGTTACTAACAAGGGATTTGAGATACTGTTTTGTTGGGTACCAAGCCACATAGGAATAGATGGCAATGAGAAAGCTGATGCTGCTAAATCTGCAGCTACTTCCATTTTGCCTTCAATACCATCAATGGACATGAGAAAAGGATTCAAACATTTCATATATTCTCTTTGGCAGGAATCCTGGGACCTGCAAGTCAGCAACAAACTCCATTCCATATTTTCATACATCATTCCATTATCTGTTTTATCTCCACGAAGCGCAGATGTCAGACTGACTCGCCTTCGAATTGGTCACACGCGTTTCACCCACAAACATTTGATCTTAAGTGATCTCCAACTATGGTGTGAAAAGTGTGATGAACCATTTACAGTATATCATATTTTAATTGTGTGTCCAGATTTTAACCATCAGCGTTTTAGATATTTTAATAGTAATATTTTAACATTAGAAGATCTGCTTGGAGAACCACCCCATCGCAATTTGCGTTTTTAAAAGACATAGGATTTATGAATTTTATCTGATTTAGAAATATTTTATTTAAATACAAGTTTTTAATCTTATACATGTGTATATTGTATGTTTACATACTTTTAATATTTTTTTTAACTATATTTCTATTTTATACTTTTTATGTACATTTTAAATTTATTTCTATTTTATACTTTTAATGTACATTTTAACTATATTACTATTTTATGCTTTTAATTGGAGAAGAAAAAACTGGCGTATAATATCTTGTGATTGGCGCAGCCTGTCCTTATCTGGACCTTGCGCCATAAAAACCAACCAACCAACCTAAAATTGTATGTTGAGTATATAAATTTCTAATAATAAGCGAAATTGTAGAATCGTTCTAGTTTTTTAAATTATCCTAGGTTTGTCTGCTTTTATGTCATAATGATTTGTAACATTCCCTGTGTGTGTGTTAAATCACTGGATTTGTCAAAATTATTTTATAAAATTTACTGAATTTCATTATTTTATTTATTACTTAAGATGTTATTGACTGTTAATAATTATTTTTTCTACTTTATTTTCCATTAATTCTGAAATACTTTTAAATAGAATCTTCAATGAATTCTTTTTAAGATTACTGTTTCCTTATATACCGTTACGCTTCGCAATTTAAAATCTGTGGAAAAGCCTGCTTTATTTACATATTTATTGTTTTCTTATATATAGTGTTGGTGGGGAAACTAGTGTTTCTTATGCTGATTGGCACTCATTCTGGGATGCCAATCAAATTCCATTACTCCTATCTCCTCCGCTTGGCGAGCTGAGCTGGCAGCCGAATGGTTAGCGCTCTTGCCTTCTGTTCCACAGTTCGTGGGTTCAAATCCCATCTTGGGCATGGATGTTTGTGGTGGTTCGGAATCCATTTTAAATACGGTTTAGTATGTCCCAGTGTAATTAACCCTCGCATGCAAAAAATGACTGTTGAGCGACAAACAAACCGAACCTCTGCTTTGAGAAAAAAATTTTCCCCAAGGCTGTGACCATAGTACTCAGTTTCCTCCGAAATCTTTATTAGCCAAATGATAAATAAAAATGTATAAACACATCTGTTAGGACAGTTATTTTTGCCCCAAGATAGCTGCACCTGTCAAACTATTTTCATCAAACTAACCGAATCAAGTTTGACAGGATTATAATGAAATCCAACAAATCCTATTTTATAAAGTGACTCAATATGTAAAAGTACTTACTTTTCAAATTTTTAATGATTGTCATAATTTATATTTCAATTTTGTGTTATTTAAATTTTATATCTATAAACTGCGTATCATTTCTAACTGTAAACAGAACTGGACTTGTAATAAAAAGGTGTTTTGTGTTGCATGTTTAGTTACTATACTGAAGCTGCATGTTTTCAAAAAATACTTAATTGATGAAATTTGTTAAATTATTATAAAAGTCATGAACACCTTATAACTGAATATGCATTTTTAAAATGAATGTGAATAACTTACCATTCTAAGATCCATGTGAACAGAAAATATTTTTATTATGTTAATGTGCATTAAAGGAACTTAAATATAATTTTCTAATATTATTCTGTGTGTATTTGTAACAAATTATAAAGTAAACAACAAATTTCTTGCCGTTTTCCTTTTCTCATTGAAAGAAGTGAGAACAAGCATGCAAATTAATATATGCCATGATTGAGACAAGAGTCAGTGGAGAGTAGAAATATCAATCGTTGTAAAAGCAGGCCAACATGCATATTCATCAGTTGTAAGTCATACAGTAGTCAAGAGAAATGGACGTGTTATAGGAGCTCGTTCATAGTATTTGTTTTACAATGTCAATGTAAGCTTATGAATTGTTTGTGTATGCATCAAGTCTCAATATGTTAAGCATTTGGGAATAAGGCCCTGCCTGATTGTAAGACAAACTGTTAGTTTCACAAGTTCAGGTTTATAGATTTGTCCCTCTGTGATGAAGGTGGTATTAAATAACAAGCCTTGAATGACAAAAACCTACATGTTGCTATTGAGGAGCACAGTCAAATGTGTAGTGAACTTACTAGACAATTAGTGTAATTGAATGATTTCTTAAGATTATCTTTCCATATTTTATTAAGATACTGTAGCAGTATATTGGCTGAATTATGAGGTTGTTGGGAATATAAATGTCAAGAATAGTTATTGTTATAAAAATGAAATAATAAGGAAACCAATTTTAATAGTGTCAGTTAATAAAAAAGTATATTTATCTTTGCCAAAACATTTTATTTTAAAACATTCTATAAACTTTCACGTGTTTATTTCAAAACAGGAATTTAGATTTCAAAGTCCACATTCCAACTTGGCCAGCCTTTTAGAAAACCCCTAAGTGATATTGCAAGGGGATTGATGGCACACAACTGAAGGCACATAAGTAGATGAAGCTGTATGCTGATATGTTTACTTCAAAGACAAACTTTGTTTCAGGAATATATTTTTTCGTAGAATTTACTTACTGAATCTGATGATAAATGTCTTATAAATGACAAGCCAGTTTGTTTCATCACAGAATTCATTAAAAAAAATAATGATTAAAAATATATTAATTATTAAATATTAATTTTATAATTTACAAATGATTTGACTGTAGATATTTTAATTGACAGCTGCTTCAACAAGCTCACCAGCTTCTCCAAGGCCACAGGCACGAAAAAGGGGAAGACCCAAAAAAAAATTATGCACCAGACCAAGAGACACCTTAGGACGGTTTTTACCTGGTGAATCTTACTGTTATTCTTTGTTCTTGTTGAAATATTAACATTATTTCTTCTTAATGTCTGTAGTTTTGTGTAGTTTTTTAATATTTTGTAAAATCTTATTTAGATCCTACACGAGTAAAACCCACCGTAACCAGGAAAAGGCGGACAGAGTTGGAGCTACTACTCGCTCATCCACGTGTAAGTTGATTCTTTTATTTTATTCGTAAAGAAATTTATTTTATTCATAAAGTGATTGGAAATAAATACATCAGATTTGTACATGGACTAAGGTTTTATTAATTATATATGTATTTTTAAAATCATAAACTCTGTATCGAATGTTGTGAAACTGGAGATTTTTAGTTGAAAAGAGTGAATTTAACATAAAGTGCTTATGCACCCAGCCTTGAGAGATGACTAAAAGAAGGAAAAAGAAATCAATACATAGTTTACTATTCGAACAAAAATATTGTCAAAGTCTATTCAAGGAATGTGCTGGTACCCTGACGCCACAATGAATCTGACAATCATTTGGGAGTTGCATCTCAAGCTTCAGGACTTCTGAATATGTCCTGGGGATGATAGAGATAATGCTTTTTGGTAGCAGTATTTTTGCCCCTCTAGGATTCTGATAGTTGGACTGCTTGAATAAAAGTAAATTTATAACAAGAGTTTGAAGAGCAAAAATTAACATAGAAGCTGATGTAGATAAAATCGGCTTCACAGTATTCACATGGTGAGAATTTCATCATTAGTTGTGATTAAGATCATTAGTTGAATTTGACTCAGGGTTTGTGCTGGGTTGATCTGTGTCCTTCTGAAAATGATTTAGGAAATTCGGCGATCGCCAAATATCACCGAGTAGGATGTTTAGTTGCTGAAATTATGTGATTGATGCTGTATTTTAACAAAATACTTAATAGATGCTGAATTTTAACAAAATACTTAATAGATGCTGAAAAATTTTAAACTACTATAAAAGTTACACACCTTATAACTGAATATGCATTTAACATCAGTGTGAATAAATTACGCCTCAAAAATAACCATATAAATAGAAAATTTTTATGATGTGCATTAAAGTAATTTAAATCTAATTCTTATTAATTTTCCATAAAATTTATTTGCTATGGTTTAGTCTAATCTTAGTTTAAAAAAAATATTTAATGTTTCCATTTTATGACTCGTATATTATGCAAAATTAAAAGCAGCTGAAACCCTGTGTAGGGATTAATAAATTAGTACTTTTCTTCATCAGTTTAGGGACAGAAAATTACGGGGAAGTTCAGTAATTAAACAGAGTAAAATAAACGACTAAATATTAGAACAGAAATAATTCTGGCCTGTGTAGTTATTTCATTTGTACTACAAACTGGAATATTAAGAGTTATTTAAAAATGGCAGTTTTATCTACATCAGCTTCTATGGTATTTTTTGCTGTTCCAACTCCTATTATAAATTTACTTTTATTAAAGTAGTACACAATTATTCCTTAATGTTGATCTAAATTAGGACAAGCAAAATTTAGTACTCGTTGTAATGTTTATTGTTTATTAAAGACAGATAATCAAGAGATTAAATATAACTTTTATTAGTTACAACAACAATAGTAAGTTAATTCAATCTGCCTGTCCAATTCTCTAGCACATTGAAACAACTCCTAAAAGCAGTCTCTCTTGTTGCTAGATACAGCTTAACTAATTATAATTTATTGAATGTGTTTTTTTATATATTAAGTACATCACATCCCCCTCTTAGCTTTTAAATCTATAATAATCCTTTATGTGCGATGGAAATTTTACAACGCATCCAGATCTGGTCTGATAATGGATATTATCTTGAGAATTCAATAAATTTCGTTAATTCTTAACAAGAGAATGATTTTTTGAGTTACAAGCTGAATTCTCATCCTTAATATCACTCAATGGAAAATCTAGGTCAGTGTAAATAGATTCAAAATCTTTTCTTTTGATAATTTTAAACATTTTCTGGTTCTTGTACGGTTGCGATTATTTGAAGCTTGCACATTATAAGATCTTGGGTTTTTATTAACAGAAATCACTGTTCCTGGTTCCCAAATTTTATTCTTAAAATTCCATATGCACACATTATCACCTACTTTTAAAGGCTTTAATATTTTAGTGTTTCTGTCAAAATAAGACTGGTTTTCCTTGACGTTGCTTTAATAATTTTGGTGCTTCTCCAAATATCTTCACATTTAGCAATTTATTACTAATGGGTAATTTTGTCCTTAATCTCCTGCTAAACATCAGCTGTGCAGGAGACAAACCTAATTCAGAAATGGGAGAATTTCTACACTCCTAATAATCCTACAAAAGGACGTTTGTTATCCTCATAAGCTTTCTTAAAAATTGCTTTAGTAATTCCAACTGCTTTCTTAACCATTCCATTGGATTGTGAATGATGTGGACTAAAAAATTGACATTCTATATCCCATTCTTTTAAAAATTTCTTAAACTCAAAACTGTTAAAGGGATTGTTATCACATACAATTATTTCACCTACACCAAATCTAGCAAAGATTAGTTCTAATGATTTTATCATGCTTCCCACTGTTTTAGTAATTACCTTTTCTACTTCAATCCATTTTGAGTAATAATTCAATCACCAACAAATTATTTCTGTTAAACATTATGCCTTCCTAAATTTCTCATAAATAGCATATTGCTCCACTATATTTTCGATATCTTTACTAAGGCCAGGCCAATAAAATATTTCTCTTGCCCTTGTTTTTACATTTTTCTATACCAAGGTGAGATTCATGTATTAAATTTAGCATTTCTTTGCTCAATGATACTGGAACTACTAATTTATTGTTTAAAAATAGAAAATCATCAATTAAATTGCAAAGTGATTTGCTTATATTAAAATTTCTAAGGCCTTCAGGAACTTTTTATTTGGCTATCCTTCCTTACAGTAAATTAAAATAATTTTAAGTTCTTCATCAGTTTCTAATGCATTTTTAAACTGTTTGATTCTGTGTTCAGACATGGGTAAATGTTTTACAATAGAATGAACCATGTTTAACATTTCTGGGTCATCACTTGCCTTATCTTTAATGTATGCCCTAAATAATGTATCTGCTAAATACATCTGAATACCGGGTAAATGTAAGACACTGTAATCATATTTTAGCAATTTTAAGATTAATTTTTCTGCAAACGAGTTGAAATTTTATTAATTGATTATTGAACAATTGCCAATAATGGCTTATGATCTGTTTGAATGAGAACCCTATGACCGTATAATAAATTATGCTATTTTTCAAAAGAGGAAAATTAATGACTAAAAATTCCTTCTCAATCTGAGCATACCTCTTTTCATACCTTTTCTCTTTTCTAGAAGCAAATGATATTAGGTGATTATCCTGCATAAAGCAAACACCTATTCCATCTTTTGAACTGTCACATTGTAGAACTGTTTCTTTTTTACTATTAAGTACTTTTAAAACAGGTGTTGAACTTAAAAGTACTTTAATATCGTTAAATGCTTTATCATGCTTGCACCACCATAGGAAATCAACACCATTTTTTAATAATTCTCTCAAAGAAGCTGTTATTATTGCTACATTTGGTAAAAATTTTGAAAGAAAATTAACCATTACCTAGAAATCTTCGAATATCCTTTTTATTTCTAGGCTGAGTTAATTCCTTAATAGGCTTTATATGATTTGATTCAGCTTTTATATCTTCTCTAGAAATTATTAATCCCATATATTTAATCTCATTTACTTTAAACTGAAATTTATCTGGATTAAACTTTACATTGTTTCATTTTGCTCTGTTCATTACCTCAATATTTCAACATGCTCTTCTTCACTAGTCCCAGAAATAATTGTGTTATCAAAATATATTTCAACTCCTTTTATATCCCTTAAAACCTTTTGATTACACTTTTGAAAATCTTCAGGTGCGGAAACAATTTTAAATGGTAGACCGATTGAACTTATATCTTCCAAAAGGAGAATTAAAAGTACATAAATCAGAAAAACTTTCATCTAATGAAATTTTCTAAAATCCTTCTCTTAAATCTAGCACTGAAAAACATTGCTTACCTTCTAACCTACTAATTATATTTTCCGAACAAGGAATAACGTAATCTCGTTTAATTGACTTATTTTAATTTCTTGGGTCTAAACATATTCTTAATTTACCATTTGGTTTCTCAGCTATCACAAGACTATTCACCAAATCTGTTGGTTTATTTATCTGTGAAATTCCCCCTTTCTCAAGGGCTGATAACCTCAATTTTAATTCTTTATATAATGCTAAAGATACTCTCCTAGGAGGATTGATTATAGGTTTCACTCTCTCCTTTAAAACCATATGGTAAGGCTCACCAGGAAAGTGACCTAAACCGGAAAAAACTTCATGATATTTACTCAATATATACTGTTTATCATGAATTTTTATTTCATCAATACGCTTAATCAAATTTAACTTTTTACATGCCTCGAAGCCTAAAATTGATTTCGATGAGACATCTACAATAATAAATGGTAATTTCACAGAATAAAATTTATCTGTTCTGCTCTCAAGATTTTCCTCAGGTTTCAATTTATGTTTGCTGAATGATATCAACACAGTATTAGTAGGAACTAAATTGCACATTCTATATAGTTCACAACTATTGTAAAGAGATGAAGGCAAACTATTGACCTGCGCTCCTGTATCAAGCTTAAAAAGTATGTCTTGATTACAAACATATATGGTTTTATACCATGATTTTTCATCTATTTCTTCATTTCCTACAGAATCAATATACGAACAAAGTGAATTTTCATGGTTTTCATTTACCACTTCATCTACAATTTCATTTTTATTGGCCCTTTTTCTTATATTGGATTTGCACATTGAAGCAAAGTGATTCTTTTGCTTAGATTATTGCAGAATTTATTGTAAGCAGGGCATTCTCATACAACATGATGTCTTCCACATCTACCACAATCAATTATCTCCATTTTCTTGATATGATTTCTCCAAAGTTGGTTTGAAATCACAGAATCTAAATCAGCCAAAGTACTTTATTGTTTTTTGATGGATTTAAGCTGCTTTTCGCTAACTTCAAAAGCTCTAATAAATTCTGCAGCCTTTTTGAAAGTTAATTGTGGTTCTCTCAGCAGTCGTTCCTGTAAAGAAAAATCTCGAATCCCTAGAATAATTCTATCTCGAATCAGTGATTCTTCTTGATCGGCGAATTCAAATGATGAAGCTAGAGTTTTCAACAATGTCAAATATGAATCCATACTTTGACCTTCTTGCTGTGAACAAGAAAAAATACTTGTATCTTTCAAATACAACATTTTGACGTGGTATACAATAGATCTCAAAATTTATAAGGACGTTTTCATACTTTTTCCGAAGAGGAAGAATGCCCCTCTTTGTATTAAATATTGCAACATCTTCATCACCTAAAAGATTCAGCAAAATAGCGATCTTTATCTTATCAGGATTCAAGTTATTTTCCGTCGCCAACATATAGTTTTCGAATTTTTGGCGAACAAAGTTTCCAATTTTCAATTGCATTTCCGGTGCTAAAGTTAAATTTACTTGGCTGTTTAAATGTTTCCATTTCTTCTGACAAAAAGTAACTATCTGAACAGAACGGTGAGAACTATCAATTTCAACCAGAAAACAAGAAAAACTTCTCTTCCAATATTGTACACAGTATTTTCAATCAGCCATATTAGGCTGATTGAAAATAAAAAATAGCAATAAAAAAACTTCTTTAAACAATTTTTTTAATAATTCTTTTCGAAATATTTTTTAACTTCTGACAACATTTAATGTTTGTTGTTTATTAAAGACAGATAATCAAGAGAATAAACATAACTTTTATTAGTTACAACAATAAGTTAATTTCATCAGCCTGTCCAGTTCTCTAGCACATTAAAACAACTCCTAAAAGCACTCTCTTGTTGCCAGATACAGCTTAACTAATTATAATTTATTGAATACATTTTTTTATATATTAAATACATCACACTCATATCTCAACATATAGATGTCAAAATGCTTATACATAATTTGAGAGATAAAAATCTTATTAGACGATAAATCTACTTTAGCTATCATTTCATGCTCCATAAATGATAGATAAAGTTACAAGTATTTTCTCATCATTAAAAATAGAATTATTTTTTCCTTTTAAAAGTTAGATTAAAATTAAATTTTTTTAAGAATGGCATTTTGAATTGTGTAAGTGTTCACATTTAGTGCCATTATAATGTAGAATTTGTGGTTTGGTGCAATAAATGTACATTAAATTCCTCTAATTCTCCTTAAATTCCTTTAATTTTTAAATAATTCTTATATTACTTTTGTGATGAAATTAGGGAAAGTAACAAAATTGCTCTGAAATCTTTGATAAAGAAAAATTATCACATTTAGATTTCAGTGCATTAAGTTTCATTTGAAATTTATCTACTAATTTTACTATTTTTTTAATGTACTATTCTTAAAATTCTATGTATATCTTGTTATAAATGCAGACAGGGTTTATCTGTATGATGCAATATTTAATTTCTGATTGGTAAGGATTACATGGAACAAATCTTTTCCATATGCATCCATGTCTGCAGTTTGGTTAGTCTTTGTATGTAGATAGTGACATTTGAATAAAAAAATAACCAACCATGAATGTCTCAATACAGAATCTCTTGGGTACTGCTTGGCAACTCGAATGAGAAAATGGAGCATTAGCCTTGAAGATTTCCTACAGGTTTCTAGATTGGTTTAAAAAAGGAATTCCCAACTTACTGCTTAATGGGACCTGCAAAAGACTGCTTCGTGTATTTCTGATGTGTAATCATAATTAACTAAAATAACGACTTTACATTTTAGGAATTGTTAAAAATAATAATAAATAAAAAAAAATGAATAAAAAAATAGTATGAAAAATGCAAGGACGTGAATAAATTAATTGCAATTTTTTTTATCCCTCTCACCATAACCTGTTTTACCTCTATGCACTGCGGATATAAGAATAATTTTATCAGATACACAAGTTTCACTCATAGGCCCTTTTTTTTTTATTATTGAACTAAACCACCGGCGTGAAGAGTGTGATGAACCAACTACTGTTTTTAAAGCTTTTATTTCTTGTGTATGAGTTAATTTTCACCACAGTTTATTCTTTTTTTAATTGTGGTATTTTTTGCAGGACTGAATGTGGTGGTTCTGACTGACAAAATTATTGCTCTGATTAAGACAAGTGGTAGTGGTGCTATTTGAACATATATTGCATTGATATTTCTGAAAAGTGTCAAGTAAGTATTTCTTTAAAATATGTTATTTTATAATTGTTTTATCATTTTCAGATTCAATATTAAAACATTTGTTTGAAAATTTCATTTGTGAATGGCACGACATATTTTTGTTGTGATTGTCTGTTTTTAATATGTTAATTTTTAATAAGATAAGTGCGAACATTTTTGATAATTCAGGTAAAAATGCCACGTGATAGAAATAAAAAAATTTAACATAGTGCTTTTAATAGCTCATTAATAGTTTCTGCCATGTTTCAATCTAAAAATATTAAATTTTGTTTTGTAAAAAAGCAATAATAGAATATTTTTAACCTGACTAGGGCTTACGCAAAAATTGAAATTATATTTTGCATTTTTCAACATTGAAAAATGAATTTTTTTATCTGGGGAGATGCAAAACTCCACATAAAATTCTTTATTAAAACGAGTTAAAAGCCAATTCTTTTTTACTTTTGTAATAAGTCTAAAACACTGTTAGAATGTGTTTTTTTTAAACAGAATTTGAAAATTTTGTAGGGGAGTTTAAATTTTCAATTGATTGTTAAGACTTCAATAATATATTGATTAAAAATTTGCTCTATTTACGATGCTATGAACCCTTTTAATTTTTAACTTACTCTCAATTAGGTAAAATTGTCACTTAAACAATGGAATTAACTTATGACAGGCATATGTTGAATTTCAAGAGAAAAACAATTTGGTAAAATATGTAAATAAAAAATTGTTACTAAGCGTATCATTGATCGCGTCCGAAATATTGGAGTTTTCAACATTATAATTATGATAAAAGTCCTTTTTAGTTTTGCTGCTAGCCAAGAGTATGAATTTATATTAATTAAAAACAGCAAAAGAAAATGTAGCAAATAACAAAAGGCAGGTAAGCAGCATTTGAAATTGATGAACTGAAAATGGAAAAGAAGTATTTGGATGATTACGTAAATCAACTTGAATAATATAACAGAAAATGAGAAAGATTTACAATAATTCCAAAACTATTGAGATGTTTCAGAGAAGCAACATTTATTCAGTTTTAATAATGAATTAAAAGTAAGGGAGAAAAAGCTTTTGCTGTGGAAAGTTAACATTTTCTAACAGCCTATGGATATAAAATTGTCTAGTTTTCAGAGTTTGAATGTAGGAAGTAATAAGCTTAGAATTTACTTTTCCTATTACTTAATAAAAACTTTAAATATTATTTAATAGTTGTATTTAGTTTTCAATATTTATATTTACTTGAAGAGAAGTTGTTATTCATATCTTGAAATACTTAATAAATTAATAGATAATATTCTAATGAAGATGCTTAAAGAATTCTAAAATTAATTTTTTTATATAATGTATAACTCAATAATGTATATAAAGAATAATTATTATCCCAAATCGTTTTCTGTTATAGGTTTTCTGTTAAACGAGTGCGAATAAATTACGCCTATAAAAGATTCACATGAACAGAAATTTTTTATAAAATTAAAGTGCATTAAAGGAACTTAAATGTAATTTCCTAATATTGTTCTGTGAGTATTTGTTATGAATTATTAGGTAAACAAAAATGTTCTAGAAATTTTCACGTTGTCATTGAATGAAGTGAGAACAAATATGCAAGTAAGTGTAAGATGTGATTGAGACACCAGTCAGTGGAGAGTAGAAATATCAATCTTTGTAAAAGAAGCCAATCACTCATATTTATTAGTTGTAACTCATAAAGTAGTGAAGAGAAAGGGATGCATTAAAGGAGCATATTCAGTATTGGTTTTAAGACTTCAATGTAAGGGTATGAAGTGTTGTATTAAGTCGCAAAATATTTTAAGTATTTGGGCACAGAGCTGTAACTCAATGTAAGACATTTTATTAGCTTTACAAATTGAGGGCGGATAATTTGTCCCTCTGTCATGAATGTTGCAATTTATCAGCACAGGCGTCGAATGACAAACCTGCAGTTTGCTATTGAGGAGTACAGTCGAATGTGTAATACATTTACTAGAAAATTAGTATAATTTTTTTTTCTTTATAGATAATTTTCCCATAAATTCATGAAGATATACTGTAGCCGTTTATTGGCTGAATTATGTGGTTGTTACGAATATAAAAGTCAAAATTACTTATTTTAATAAAAATGAAGTAATTAGGAAATATTACTAGTGTCTATTAATTGTAAACCATATTTATCTAATCAAAACAGGTTGATATGTTTTAAAATTCTATGAGCTTTCACATGTTTATTTAAAGCAGTAACTTAGATTTCTAACTCCACATTCCAATTAATCACACCTTTTAAAAAATCGCAGTGTTTTATTGCAAGATGATTGATTTGACAACTAAACACCCAATGACAGATGATGGTTAACGTTGCGATTACTTCGATTAACTTAATTTAAAGGACATTTTTTCCTTAAAATAAAAATATTGAATCAAACGAAATATCTCATAATTGCATGCATATTTCATCATAGAATATATTACAAAGAAATGACCATTAAGAAATAAGAATATAAAAAATTTAAGCTTATGATATTTTAAACTTTTTAAAATTATTTATAATTGTCGTTTTATGAATTTTATTATAATTTAGAGAAAGTTTACTTATAAATACTTTATATGACAGGTTCTGTGAGTGGTGCTGAAGTGGTTGTCCGGCATGAAAACAAAAACGCTGCTGGAAAACAAAAAATGTTCTGCAAAAACAAAAATGTGTTGGTGCTGCAAAGACGGAACTGGTGGTGAAGCAAAGACGGAACTGGTGGTGAAGCAAAGACGGAACTGGTGGTGAAGCAAAGACGGAACTGGTGGTGAAGCAAAGACGGAACTGGTGGGGAAGCAAAGACGGAACTGGTGGTGAAGCAAAAAAATCAGATGGTTTGCGAAAACAAAATCTGTAGGTGCTGCGAAAACAAAAAAGCTGGAGTTGCTTTGATTGATACTGGTGCTGCTAAAAAAACTGGAGATTCTACTGAAAAAATTGGTGCTGAAAAGACGAAACTGGTGGACCTGCGAAGTCGAAACTGGTGGTACTGCATAGACGTAGCTGGTGCTGCGAAAATAAAAAGCTGATGGTGCTACAAATAAAAAAAATCTGGAAGTGTTGCAAACACAAAATGTGGAAGTTTTGCATAAATAAAAAAAATCTGGTGGTGCTGGAAAGACGAAGCTCGTGGTGCTGCAGATACAAAATCTGATGGTGCTGCAGATACAAAATCTGATGGTGCTGCAGATACAAAATCTGATGGTGCTGCAGATACAAAATCTGATGGTGCTGCAGATACAAAATCTGGTGGTGCTGCAAAACAAAAAATGCTATTGGTGCAATGCAAAAAACTGGTGGTGTTACCAAAAAAAAACAGATGGTGCTGAAAAAGTAATCTGGTGGTCCTTCATAACCTGGGTAGCATTGCAAAAAAAATGGTGCTGCTGCAAAATGAAAACAAACTGGTGCTACATAAAAAACTGGTTAAAATGCAATGCAAAAAACCGGTGTGGCTGCCAAAAAAAGTTATGGTGCTGTCAAAACCAAAGAGCAGATGGTATTCAAAAAATGTTTGTGCAGCAAAAACAAAAAAACTGATGGTGCTATAAAACAAAAAACTGTTTGTGCTGGAAAACAAACTGGTGGTGCTGCAATACAAAAAACTGGTTCTGCCAAAGAAAATCTGGTGGTGCTTACAAAACAAAAAATGGTAATGCTGCAAAACAAATGGTGGAGCTCCAAAAAAACTGGTTTTGCTGCAATACAAAAAATTGGAGGTGTTGCAAAAACAAAAAAGTGATGGTGCTGCAAAATAAAACTTGTGGAGCTGCAAAAGAAACTGGCGGATCTGCAAAACAAAAAACTGGTGGTGCTGCAAAACAAAAAAACTGGTTCTGCAAAACAAAAAAATTGGTTATGCTGCAAAGCAAAAAACTGGTGCTGCATCAAAACAAAATAATTGGTGGTGCTGCAAAAAAAAATTGATGGTGCTCCAAAAATTAACTGGTGGTCCTGCAGAATCTGCTGGTGCTGCAATTAAAGAAACTGGTGGTGCTGCAATAAAAGAAACTGGTGGTGCCGTAAAAAAATTTTGGTAGTGTAAAGCAAAAAACTACTGGTGCTGCATAAAAACTGGCTGTTTTCCAAAAAGAAATTGTTGGGGGTGCTGAACAAACAATTGATGAAGCTACAAGACAAAAAACTGGTGGTGCTGCCAAACGCAAAAGTGGTGGAGCTGAGAAAAACTGGAGCTGCAATACAAAAACTAGTGGTGCTGCAATACATAAAAACTGTTGGTGCTGGTATACAAAAACTGGTGATGATTCATGGCAAAACTGGTGGTGCTGCAAAACAAAAATCTGATGGTGCTGCAAAAATTAATTAGTGGTCCTGCGGAATCTGGTGATCTGCAAAACTACAATCTGGTAGTGCTCTAAAACAAAAACTGGTGGTGCTACAATACAAAAAATTGGTAATGCAGCAAAACAAATAACTGGTGGTGCTACAAATACAAATTGGTGGTTCTGCAAAAACAAATTGGTGGTTCTGCAAAAACAAATTGGTGGTTCTGCAACAACAAATTGGTGTAAAGCAAAAACAAATTGGTGTAAAGCAAAAACAAATTGGTGTAAAGCAAAAACAAACAACTGGTGCTGCCAAACGCAAAAGTTGTGGAGCTGAGAAAAAAATGGTGGTGCTGCAATACATAAAAACTGGTGCTGCTATACAAAAAACTTATGTTGCTGCAAAAATTAATTGGTGGTCCTGCGGAATCTGGTGATCTGCAAAGCCACAATCTGGTAGTGCTCTAAAACAAACTGGTGGTGCATAGCAAGAAACAGCTGGTGCCGCAAAAACAAAAGAATGGTGGTGCTACAAAACAAAAAACTGTTGATGCTGCAAAAACAAACTGGATGAGCTGCACTACAAAAAAATGGTGGTGCGGCATGAACAAACTGGTGGCGCTGCAAAAACAAAACTGCAACTGTAATACAAAAATTTGGTGTTGCTTCAATATAAAAAACTGGTGCTTCAAAGGAAAAACTTCCAGTGCTGCAAAAACAAAAACATGGTGTTGAATTAAAACCAAAAAAAAAAAAAACTGTTGGGCATCAAAACTAAAAACTGATGGTCCTATAAAACAAAAATTGATGGTATTGCAAAAGAAACTAGTGTGTGCTCCTAAACAAACTGCTGATGCTGCAAAAGAAAAAAAAAAATGTTAGTGCTGCAATACAAAAAACTGGTGGTGATGCAATACATAAAAACTGTTGGTGCTGGTATACAAAAAACTAGTGATGATTCATTGCAAAAAACTGGTGCTGCAAAACAAAATACCTGATGGTGCTGCAAAAATTATTTAGTGGTCCTGCGGAATCTGGTGATCTGCAAAACTACAATCTGGTAGTGCTCTAAAACAAAAGAAATGGTGGTGCTGCAATACAAAAAATTGGTAATGCAGCAAAACAAATAACTGGTGTTGCTATAAAAACAAACAACTGGTGTTGCTATAAAAACAAACAACTGGTGTTGCTATAAAAACAAACAACTGGTGTTGCTATAAAAACAAACAACTGGTGTTGCTATAAAAACAAACAACTGGTGTTGCTATAAAAACAAACAACTGGTGGTTCTGCAAAAACAAACAACTGGTGGTTCTGCAAAAACAAACAACTGGTGGTTCTGCAAAAACAAACAACTGGTGGTTCTGCAAAAACAAACAACTGGTGGTTCTGCAAAAACAACTGGTGGTTCTGCAAAAACAACTGGTGGTTCTGCAAAAACAACTGGTGGTTCTGCAAAAACAACTGGTGGTTCTGCAAAAACAACTGGTGGTTCTGCAAAAACAACTGGTGGTTCTGCCAAACGCAAAAGTTGAGCTGAGAAACAAAAAAACTGGTGGTGCTTCAAAACAAAAAAACCGGTGGTGCTTCAAAACAAAAAAACTGGTGGTGCTTCAAAACAAAAAAACTGGTGGTGCTTCAAAACAAAAAAACTGATGGCGCTGCAAAAATTAGTTGGCGGTCCTGCGGAATCTGGTGATTTGCAAAGCCACAATCTGGTAGTGCTCTAAAACAAAAAACTGGTGGTGCATAGCAAAAAACAGCTGGTGCCGCAAAAAAAGAATGGTGGTGCTACAAAACAAAAAACTGGTGGTGCTGCGAAAAAAAAACTGCAGCTGTAATACAAAAATTTGGTGTTGCATCAATATAAAAAACTGGTGCTTCAAAGGGAAAACTTCCAGTGCTGCAAAAACAAAAAACTGGTGTTGCATTAAAACCAAAAAAAAAACATGTGCATCAAAACTAAAAAACTGATGGTCCTATAAAACAAAAAATTGATGGTATTGCAAAAAGAAACTAGTGTGTGCTCCTAAATCAAACTGATGATGCTGCAAAACAAAAAACTGTTAGTGCTGCAATACAAAAACTAGTTAAAATGCAATGCAAAAACCCGGTGTAGCTGCCAAAAAAAGTGGTGGTGCTGTCAAAACCAAAAAGCAGATTGTACTTCCAAAACAAACTGCTGTTAAATAATCTGGTGGTCCTGCTAAAGATGGAGGTGTTGCAAAACAAAAAACTGTTAGTACTAAAAAAAAATGTTTGTCAGCAAAAACAAAAAACTGGTGGTGCTATAAAACAAAAAACTGTTTGTGCTGGAAAACAAACTGGTGCTGCAATACAAAAAACTGGTTCTGCCAAAGCAAAAATCTGGTGGTGCTTACAAAACAAAAAATGGTAGTGCTGCAAAAGAACTTGTGGAGCTCCAAAAAACTGGTTTTGCTGCAATACCAAAAATTGGAGGTGTTGCAAAAACAAAAAGTGATGGTGCTGCAAAATCTTGGTGGAACTTGTGGAGGTGCAAAACAAAAAACTGGTGGTGCCGCAAAAACAAAAGTGGTGGTGCTGCAAAAACAAACACTGTTAGTAATGCCAAAACAAATTGGTAGTGATGCAAATACAAATTGTTTGCGCTGCAATACTAAAAGCTGGTGGTCCTGCAGAATCTGGTAGTGCTACAAAACTAGAACTTGGGAGTGTTCTAAAACAAACTTTTGTTGCTGTAAAATAAAATATTGATGGAGCAAAGCAAAAAACTACAGGTGCTGCAAAACAAAAAAACTAGCCAGTTTGAAAAAACAAACTGTTGGAGCTGCGAAACGAACAATTGATGCAGCTGCAAGACAAAAAACTGGTGGTGCTGCCAAACCTAAATGTGGTGGAGCTGAGAAACAAAAAAACTGGTGGTGCTGCAATACATAAAAACTGGTGGTGCTTCTATCTATACAAAAAACTGGTGAAGATTCATTGCAAAAACCTGGTGGTGCTGCAAAACAAACTGATGTTGCTGCAAAAATTAACTGGTGGTCCTGCGGAATCTGGTGATCTGCAAAGCTACAAACTGGTAGTGCTCTAAAACAAACTGGTGGTGCTGTAAAAAGAAACTTGGATTTACAAAGCAAAAACTGATGGAGCTTTAAAAAAATTGGTTTTGCTGCAATACATAAAACTGGTGGTTCTGCAATACAAAAAACTTGTGCTGTAATACAAAAGCTGGTGATGATACAATATAAAAAAACTTGTGGTGCTTTATGACAAAAAACTGGTGGTGCTACATAGGAAACAGAAGAAAAAACTGGTTGTGCTGCCAACCGAATAAGTGGTGGGAAGTGCGAAACAAAAAAAATGGTGGTGCTGCAATATAAAAAATGGTGCTGCAATACATAAAAACTGGTGGTGCTTCTATACAAAAAACTGGTGATGATTCATGGCAAAAAACTGGTGGTGCTGCAAAACAAAAAAACTGATGGTGCTGCAAAAATTAGCTGACGGTCCTGCGGAATCTGGTGATCTGCAAAGCCACAATCTGGTAATGCTCTAAAAAAAAAACTGGTGATGCTGCAAAAGCAAAACTGGAGGAGCTGCACTACAAAAATGGTGGTGCTGCATAAACAAACTGGTGGTGCTGCAAAAACAAAACTGCAACTGTAATACAAAAATTTGGTGTTGCTTCAATATAAAAAACTGGTGCTTCAAAGGAAAAACTTCCAGTGCTGCAAAAACAAAAAACTGGTGTTGCATTAAAACCAAAAAAAAAAAAATTGTGCATCAAAACTAAAAAACTGATGGTCCTATAAAACAAAAAATTGATGGTATTGCAAAAAGAAACTAGTGTGTGCTCCTAAATCAAACTGATGATGCTGCAAAACAAAAAACTGTTAGTGCTGCAATACAAAAACTAGTTAAAATGCAATGCAAAAAACCGGTGTAGCTGCCAAAAAAAGTGGTGGTGCTGTCAAAACCAAAAAGCAGATTGTACTTCCAAAACAAACTGCTGTTAAATAATCTGGTGGTCCTGCTAAAGAGGGAGGTGTTGCAAAACAAAAAACTGTTAGTACTAAAAAAAAATGTTTGTGCAGCAAAAACAAAAAAACTGGTGGTGCTATAAAACAAAAAACTGTTTGTGCTGGAAAACAAACTGGTGGTGCTGCAATACAAAAAACTGGTTCTGCCAAAGAAAATCTGGTTGTGCTTTCAAAACAAAAAATGGTAGTGCTGCAAAACAACTGGTGGAGCTCCAAAAAAACTGGTTTTGCTGCAATACAAAAAATTGGAGGTGTTGCAAAAACAAAAAAGTGATGGTGCTGCAAAATAAAACTTGTGGAGCTGCAAAAGAAACTGGCGGATCTGCAAAACAAAAAACTGGTGGTGCTGCAAAACAAAAAAATTGGTTATGCTGCAAAGCAAAAAACTGGTGCTGCATCAAAACAAAATAATTGGTGGTGCTGCAAAACAAAAAAATTGATGGTGCTCCAAAAATTAACTGGTGGTCCTGCAGAATCTGCTGGTGCTGCAATTAAAGAAACTGGTGGTGCTGCAATAAAAGAAACTGGTGGTGCCGTAAAAAAATTTTGGTGGTGTAAAGCAAACTACTGGTGCTGCATAAAAACTGGCTGTTTTCCAAAAAGAAATTGTTGGGGGTGCTGAACAAACAATTGATGAAGCTACAAGACAAAAAACTGGTGGTGCTGCCAAACGCAAAAGTGGTGGAGCTGAGAAAAAAAACTGGAGCTGCAATACAAAAAACTAGTGGTGCTGCAATACATAAAAACTGTTGGTGCTGGTATACAAAAAACTGGTGATGATTCATGGCAAAAAACTGGTGGTGCTGCAAAACAAAAAACCTGATGGTGCTGCAAAAATTAATTAGTGGTCCTGCGGAATCTGGTGATCTGCAAAACTACGATCTGGTAGTGCTCTAAAACAAAAAAACTGGTGGTGTTACAATACAAAAAATTTGTAATGCAGCAAAACAAATAACTGGTGGTGCTACAAATTGGTGGTTCTGCAAAAACAAATTGGTGGTTCTGCAAAAACAAATTGGTGGTTCTGCAAAAACAAACAACTGGTGGTGTAAAGCAAAAACAAACAACTGGTGCTGCCAAACGCAAAAGTTTTGGAGCTGAGAAAAAAAATGGTGGTGCTGCAATACATAAAAACTGGTGGTGCTGCTATACAAAAAACTGGTGAAAATTCATGGCAAAAAACTGGTGGTGCTGCAAAAATTAATTGGTGGTCCTGCGGAATCTGGTGATCTGCAAAGCCACAATCTGGTAGTGCTCTAAAACTGGTGGTGCATAGCAAAAAACAGCTGGTGCCGCAAAAACAAAAGAATGGTGGTGCTACAAAACAAAAAACTGTTGATGCTGCAAAAACAAACTGGATGAGCTGCACTACAAAAAAAATGGTGGTGCTGCATGAACAAACTGGTGGCGCTGCAAAAACAAAACTGCAACTGTAATACAAAAATTTGGTGTTGCTTCAATATAAAAAACTGGTGCTTCAAAGGAAAAACTTCCAGTGCTGCAAAAACAAAAAACTGGTGTTGCATTAAAACCAAAAAAAAAAACTGCTGTGCATCAAAACTAAAAAACTGATGGTCTTATAAAACAAAAAATTGATGGTATTGCAAAAAGAAACTAGTGTGTGCTCCTAAAACAAACTGATGATGCTGCAAAAGAAAAAAACTGTTAGTGCTGCAATACCAAAAACTGGTGGTGCTGCAATACAAAAAACTGGTTAAAATGCAATGCAAAAAACTGGTGTGGCTGCCAAAAAAAAGTGGTGGTGCTGTCAAAACCAAAAAGCAGATTGTTTTACATCAGTTTGTTTTGGAAGTACAATCTGTTGGTCCTGCTAAAGATGGAGGTGTTGCAAAACAAAAAACTGTTAGTACTGAAAAAAAAACAAAAAATGTTGGTGCAGCAAAAATAAAAAAACTGGTTCTGCAAAACAAAAAAATTGGTTATGCTGCAAAGCAAAAAACTGGTGCTGCATCAAAACAAAATAATTGGTGGTGCTGCAAACAAAAAAATTGATGGTGCTCCAAAAATTAACTGGTGGTCCTGCAGAATCTGCTGGTGCTGCAATTAAAGAAACTGGTGGTGCCGTAGAAAAATTTTGGTGGTGTAAAGCAAAAAACTACTGGTGCTGCAAAAAACTGGCTGTTTTCCAAAAAGAAATTGTTGGGGCTGCAAAACAAACAATTGATGCAGCTACAAGACAAAAAACTAGTGGTGCTGCAATACATAAAAACTGTTGGTGCTGGTATATAAAAAACTAGTGATGATTCATGGCAAAAAACTGGTGGTGCTGCAAAACAGAAAACCTGATGGTGCTGCAAAAATTATTTAGTGGTCCTGCGGAATCTGGTGATCTGCAAAACTACAATCTGGTAGTGCTCTAAAACAAAAAAACTGGTGGTGCTGCAATACAAAAAATTGGTAATGCAGCAAAACAAATAACTGGTGGTTCTGCAAAAAAAAACAACTGGTGGTTCTGCAAAAAAAAAACAACTGGTGGTTCTGCAAAAAAAAAAAAATGGTGGTTCTGAAAAAAAAAAAAAATGGTGGTTCTGCAAAAAAAATCAACTGGTGGTTCTGCAAAACAACTGGTGGTTCTGCAAAAACAACTGGTGGTTCTGCAAAAACAACTGGTGGTTCTGCAAAAAAACAACTGGTGGTTCTGCAAAAAACAACTGGTGGTTCTGCAAAAAAACAACTGGTGGTTCTGCAAAAAAAAACAACTGGTGGTTCCCCAAAAAAAAAAAACTGGTGGTTCTGCAAAAAAACAACAACTGGTGGTTCTGCAAAAAAAAACAACAACTGGTGGTTCTGCAAAAAAAAACAACAACTGGTGGTTCTGCAAAAAAAAACAACAACTGGTGGTTCTGCAAAAAAAAAACAACTGGTGGTTCTGCAAAAAAAAAACAACTGGTGGTTCTGCAACAACTGGTGGTGCTGCCAAACGCAAAAGTAGAGGAGCTGAGAAACAAAAAAACTGGTGGTGTTGCAATACATAAAAACTGGTGGTGCTGCAATACATAAAAACTGGTGGTGCTGCAAAAATTATTTGGTGGTCCTGCGGAATCTCGTGATTTTGCAAAGCCACAATCTGGTAGTGCTCTAAAACAAAAAACTGGTGTTGCATAGCAAAAAACAGCTGGTGCGGCAAAAAAAGAATGGTGGTGCTACAAAACAAAAAACTGGTGGTGCTGCGAAAACAAAACTGCAGTTGTAATACAAAAATTTGGTGTTGCTTCAATATAAAAAACTGGTGCTTCAAAGGGAAAACTTCCAGTGCTGCAAAAACAAACTGGTTTTGCATTAAAACCAAAAAAAACTGTTGTGCATCAAAACTAAAAAACTGATGGTCCTATAAAACAAAAAATTGATGGTATTGCAAAAAGAAACTAGTGTGTGCTCCTAAAACAAACTGATGATGTTGCAAAACAAAAAACTGTTAGTGCTTCAATACAAAAAACTAGTTAAAATGCAATGCAAAAAACCGGTGTAGCTGCCAAAAAAAGTGGTGGTGCTGTCAAAACCAAAAAGCAGATTGTTTTACAGCAGTTTGTTTTGGAAGTACAATCTGGTGGTCCTGCTAAAGATGGAGGTGTTGCAAAACAAAAAACTGTTAGTACTGAAAAAAAATGTTTGTGCAGCAAAAACAAAAACTGGTGGTGCTATAAAACAAAAAACTGTTTGTGCTGGAAAACAAACTGGTGGTGCTGCAATACAAAAAACTGGTTCTGCCAAAGCAAAAATCTGGTGGTGCTTACAAAACAAAAAATGGTAGTGCTGCAAAAGAACTTGTGGAGTTCCAAAAAACTGGTTTTGCTGCAATACCAAAAATTGGAGGTGTTGCAAAAACAAAAAGTGATGGTGCTGCAAAATCTTGGTGGAACTTGTGGAGGTGCAAAACAAAAAACTGGCGTATATGCAAAACAAAAAATTGGTGGTGCTGAAATACACTAAAACTGGTGGTGCTGAAATACACTAAAACTGGTGGTGCTGAAATACACTAAAACTGGTGGTGCTGCTGAAATACACTAAAATTGGTGGTGCTGCTGAAATACACTAAAATTGGTGATGGTGCTGAAATACACTAAAATTGGTGATGGTGCTGAAATACACTAAAATTGGTGATGGTGCTGAAATACACTAAAATTGGTGATGGTGCTGAAATACACTAAAATTGGTGATGGTGCTGAAATACACTAAAATTGGTAATGATGCAAAACAAAAAACTGGTGGTGTTGCAAAAACAAATTGGCGGTTCTGCGAAAACAAATTGGCGGTTCTGCAAAAACAAACATCTGGTGGTTCTGCAAAAACAAACAACTGCTGCTCCTCTTAGAAAATATATTGGATATTTCCAGGAAGTGTCAAGTAAGTAAGAATTTCTTTATAGATCTTATTTTAGAATTGTTTCAATATTGTATCAGATGATAATGAAAGATTTGTTTGTTTTTTGTGGATGGCATGGTATGATTGTATTGTTGATATAGTCTTTTTTAATACGTTAATCTCTTAAGTGCGAATATTTTTGGTAATTCTGGTAAAAATGCTCCATGATAGAGTAAGGTAAATTTAATATAGTATTTTTAATAGCTCATCAATAGTTTGTGGCATATTTAAATCTAAAAACATTAAAATTTGTTTTTTAAAAATTCATTAATAGAAATTTTTTAATATGACTAGGCTTACGCAAAAATTTAAATTATATTCTGTATTTTTCTTCATTGAAGAATTAAATTTTGTATCTGGTGAGATGCAGTAACTCCACATATATCTTTATTGAAACTAGTTAAAAGCGAATTCTTTTTTACTTAGGTAATAAGTCTAAAACACTGATCGAAAGCGTTTGTTTTTTTAAAAGAATTTCAAAATTTTAATGGAGAATTTAAATCTTTACATTTGATTGTTAAGGCTTCAATATTTATCAGAAATCTGTCCCTCTTTACGATACAATGGATCCTTTTAATTTTTAACTTACTCTCGATTAGGTAAAATTGTCACTTAAACAATGCAATTAACTTATATTTATGACAGTCACCTGTGGAATCTAAAGTTTAAGTGGAAAACAATTTGGTAAAAAATATAAATAAACAATTGTTACTAAGCGTATCATTGATCACGCCTGAAATATTGGAGTTTTCAACATTATAATAATCATGGAAGACCTATTTAGTTTTGCTGCTAGCCAAGAGAATGTGGATTTATATTAGTTAAAAACAGCAAAAGGAAGTGCAACCGATAATGAAGGGCAGGTAAAAAGCACTTGAAATTGATGAACTGAAAATGGAAAAGAAGTATTTGGGGGATTACGTAAATCAACTTGAATAATATAACAGAAAATGAGAAATATTTACATTAATTCCAAAACTACTGAGATACTTCTCTGAAACAAAATTTATTCAGTTTAATAATGAATTAAAAGTAAGGGAGAAAAAGCTTTTGCTGTGGAAAGTTAACATTTTCTAACAGCATATGGATATAAGTGTCTAGTTTTAAGAGTTTGAACGTAGGAAGTAATAAGTTTAGAATTTACTTTTCCTATTACTTAATAAAAACTTTTAACATTATTTAATTGTTGTATTTAGTTTTCAATATTTATATTTACTTGAAAAGAAGTTGTTATTCATATCTTGAAATACTTAATAAATTAATAGATAAGATTCTAATGAAGATGCTTAAAGAATTCTAAAATTGTTTTATAGAATGCATAACTCAGTAATATATATAAAGAATAATTATCTCAAATCATTTTCTGTTATAGGTTTTCTGTTAAACGAGTGCGAATAAATTACGCCTATAAAAGATTCACATGAACAGAAATTTTTTATAAAATTAAAGTGCATTAAAAGAATTTAAATCTAATTTCCTAATATTGTTCTGTGAGTATTTGTTATGAATTATTAGGTAAACAAAAGTGTTCTAGAAATTCTCACGTTGTCATTGAATGAAGTGAGAACAAATATGCAAGTTAGTGTAAGATGTGATTGAGACACCAGTCAGTGGAGAGTAGAAATATCAATCTTTGTAAAAGAAGTCAATCACTCACACATATTTATTAGTTGTAAGTCATAAAGTAATGAAGAGAAATGGATGCATTAAAGGACCTTATTTCGTATTGTTTTTAAGACTTCAATGTAAGCTTATGAATGGTTGTATTAAATCGCAAAATATTTTAAGCATTTGGGCACAGAGCTGTAATTCAATGTAAGACATTTATTAGCTTTACAAATTGAGGGCGGATAATTTGTCCCTCTGTCATGAATGTTGCAATGGATCAGCACAGGCGTCGAATGACAAACCTGCAGTTTGCTATTGAGGAGTACAGTCAAATGTATAGTAAATTTGCTAGAAAATTAGTATGTTTTGTTTCTTTATAGTTAATTTTCCCATAATTTCATGAAGATACACTGTAGCCGTTTATTGGCTGAATTATGTGGTTGTTACGAATATAAAAGTCAAAAGTACTTATTTTAATAAAAATGGGAAATATTACTAGTGTATTAATTGTAAAGCATATTTATCTATTCAAAACAGGTTGATATATGTTTTAATATTCTATGAGCTTACACATGTTTATTTAAAGCAGTAATTTAGATTTCTAAGTCTAGATTCCAATTTTGCAAACCTTTTAAAAAAATCGCAATGTTTTATTGCAGGATGATTGATTGCACAACTAAAGACCCAATGACAGATAGTGGATGACGTTGTGATTACTTCGATTAACTTAATTTAAAGGACATTTTTTTCCTTAAAATAAAAATATTGAATCAAACGAAATATCTCATAATTGTATGCTTTTGTCATCATAGAATATATTACAAAGAAATGACCTTTAAGAAATAAGAATATAAAAAATTTAAACTTATGATATTTTAAACTGTTTAAAATTATTTATAATTGTCGTTTTATGAATTTTATTATAATTTAGAGAAAGTTTACTTATAAATACTTTATATGACAGGTTCTGTGAGTGGTGCTGAAGTGGTTGTCCCGCATGAAAACAAAAGCGCTGCTGGCAAACAAAAAATGTGCTGCAAAATCAAAAATGTGTTGGTGGTGAAACCAAGACGGAACTGGTGGTGAAACCAAGACGGAACTGGTGGTGAAACCAAGACGGAACTGGTGGTGAAACCAAGACGGAACTGGTGGTGAAACCAAGACGGAACTGGTGGTGAAACCAAGACGGAACTGGTGGTGAAACCAAGACGGAACTGGTGAAAAAAAATCTGATAGTTTGCAAAAACAAAATCTGTAGGTGCTGCGAAAACAAAAAAGCTGGAGTTGCTTTGATTGATACTGGTGCTGCTAAAAAAACTGGAGATTCTACTGAAAAAAATTGGTGCTGAAAAGACGAAACTGGTGGACCTGCGAAGTCGAAACTGGTGGTACTGCATAGACGTAGCTGGTGCTGCGAAAATAAAAAGCTGATGGTGCTACAAATAAAAAAAATCTGGAAGTGTTGCAAACACAAAATGTGGAAGTTTTGCATAAATAAAAAAAATCTGGTGGTGCTGGAAAGACGAAGCTCGTGGTGCTGCAGATACAAAATCTGATGGTGCTGCAGATACAAAATCTGATGGTGCTGCAGATACAAAATCTGATGGTGCTGCAGATACAAAATCTGATGGTGCTGAAAATAAAAAATCTGGTGGTGCTGTAAAACAAAAAATGCTGGTGGTGCAATGCAAAAAACTGGTGGTGCTACCAAAAAGAAAAAAACAGATGGTGCTGCAAAAATAATCTGGTGGTCATGCATAACCTGGGTAGCATTGCAAAAAAAATGGTGCTGCTGCAAAATGAAAACAAACTGGTGCTACATAAAAAACTGGTTAAAATGCAATGCAAAAAACCGGTGTAGCTGCCAAAAAAAGTTATGGTGCTGTCAAAACCAAAGAGCAGATGGTATTCAAAAAATGATGGTGCAGCAAAAACAAAAAAACTGATGGTGCTATAAAACAAAAAACTGGTTCTGCCAAAGAAAATCTGGTGGTGCTTACAAAACAAAAAATGG
This sequence comes from Latrodectus elegans, assembly GCA_030067965.1. Lineage (NCBI taxonomy): Eukaryota > Metazoa > Arthropoda > Arachnida > Araneae > Theridiidae > Latrodectus > Latrodectus elegans. Next base: position 25,652,145 of record CM057819.1, on the reverse strand, counting down.
TAATGCTGCAAAACAAATGGTGGAGCTCCAAAAAAACTGGTTTTGCTGCAATACAAAAAATTGGAGGTGTTGCAAAAACAAAAAAGTGATGGTGCTGCAAAATAAAACTTGTGGAGCTGCAAAAGAAACTGGCGGATCTGCAAAACAAAAAACTGGTGGTGCTGCCAAACAAAAACTGGTTCTGCAAAACAAAAAAATTGGTTATGCTGCAAAGCAAAAAACTGGTGCTGCATCAAAACAAAATAATTGGTGGTGCTGCAAAAAAAAATTGATGGTGCTCCAAAAATTAACTGGTGGTCCTGCAGAATCTGCTGGTGCTGCAATTAAAGAAACTGGTGGTGCTGCAATAAAAGAAACTGGTGGTGCCGTAAAAAAATTTTGGTAGTGTAAAGCAAAAAACTACTGGTGCTGCATAAAAACTGGCTGTTTTCCAAAAAGAAATTGTTGGGGGTGCTGAACAAACAATTGATGAAGCTACAAGACAAAAAACTGGTGGTGCTGCCAAACGCAAAAGTGGTGGAGCTGAGAAAAACTGGAGCTGCAATACAAAAAACTAGTGGTGCTGCAATACATAAAAACTGTTGGTGCTGGTATACAAAAAACTGGTGATGATTCATGGCAAAAAACTGGTGGTGCTGCAAAACAAAAAATCTGATGGTGCTGCAAAAATTAATTAGTGGTCCTGCGGAATCTGGTGATCTGCAAAACTACGATCTGGTAGTGCTCTAAAACAAAAAAACTGGTGGTGTTACAATACAAAAAATTTGTAATGCAGCAAAACAAATAACTGGTGGTGCTACAAATACAAATTGGTGGTTCTGCAAAAACAAATTGGTGGTTCTGCAACAACAAATTGGTGTAAAGCAAAAACAAATTGGTGTAAAGCAAAAACAAACAACTGGTGCTGCCAAACGCAAAAGTTGTGGAGCTGAGAAAAAAATGGTGGTGCTGCAATACATAAAAACTGGTGCTGCTATACAAAAAACTTATGTTGCTGCAAAAATTAATTGGTGGTCCTGCGGAATCTGGTGATCTGCAAAGCCACAATCTGGTAGTGCTCTAAAACAAACTGGTGGTGCATAGCAAGAAACAGCTGGTGCCGCAAAAACAAAAGAATGGTGGTGCTACAAAACAAAAAACTGTTGATGCTGCAAAAACAAACTGGATGAGCTGCACTACAAAAAAATGGTGGTGCGGCATGAACAAACTGGTGGCGCTGCAAAAACAAAACTGCAACTGTAATACAAAAATTTGGTGTTGCTTCAATATAAAAAACTGGTGCTTCAAAGGAAAAACTTCCAGTGCTGCAAAAACAAAAAACTGGTGTTGCATTAAAACCAAAAAAAAAAAAACTGTTGTGCATCAAAACTAAAAAACTGATGGTCCTATAAAACAAAAAATTGATGGTATTGCAAAAAGAAACTAGTGTGTGCTCCTAAAACAAACTGATGATGCTGCAAAAGAAAAAAACTGTTAGTGCTGCAATACAAAAAACTGGTGGTGCTGCAATACATAAAAACTGTTGGTGCTGGTATACAAAAAACTAGTGATGATTCATTGCAAAAAACTGGTGCTGCAAAACAAAATACCTGATGGTGCTGCAAAAATTATTTAGTGGTCCTGCGGAATCTGGTGATCTGCAAAACTACAATCTGGTAGTGCTCTAAAACAAAAGAAATGGTGGTGCTGCAATACAAAAAATTGGTAATGCAGCAAAACAAATAACTGGTGTTGCTATAAAAACAAACAACTGGTGTTGCTATAAAAACAAACAACTGGTGGTTCTGCAAAAACAAACAACTGGTGGTTCTGCAAAAACAAACAACTGGTGGTTCTGCAAAAACAAACAACTGGTGGTTCTGCAAAAACAAACAACTGGTGGTTCTGCAAAAACAAACAACTGGTGGTTCTGCAAAAACAAACAACTGGTGGTTCTGCAAAAACAAACAACTGGTGGTTCTGCAAAAACAAACAACTGGTGGTTCTGCAAAAACAAACAACTGGTGGTTCTGCAAAAACAAACAACTGGTGGTTCTGCAAAAACAAACAACTGGTGGTTCTGCAAAAACAAACAACTGGTGGTTCTGCAAAAACAACTGGTGGTTCTGCAAAAACAACTGGTGGTTCTGCAAAATAAAAACTGGTGGTTCTGCAATACAAAAACTTGTGGTGCTGTAATACAAAAGCTGGTGATGATACAATATAAAAAAACTTGTGGTGGTTCTGCACAAAAAACTGGTGGTTCTGGAAACAGAAGAAAAACTGGTTGTGCTGCCAAACCGCAATAAGTGGTGGGAAGTGCGAAACAAAAAAACCGGTGGTGCTGCAATACAAAAAAACTGGTGGTGCTGCAAAACAAAAAAACTGGTGGTGCTGCAAAACAAAAAAACTGGTGGTGCTGCAAAACAAAAAAACTGGTGGTGCTGCAAAACAAAACTGGTGGTGCTGCAAAAATTAGCTGGTGGTATTGCGGTATCTGGTGATCTGCAAAGCTACAAACTGGTAGTGCTCTAAAACAAAAAACTGGTGATGCTGCAAAAGCAAAACTGGAGGAGCTGCACTACAAAAAAGTGGTGGTGCTACAAAACAAAAAACTGGTGGTGCTGCGAAAAAAAAACTGCAGCTGTAATACAAAAATTTGGTGTTGCATCAATATAAAAAACTGGTGCTTCAAAGGGAAAACTTCCAGTGCTGCAAAAACAAAAAACTGGTGTTGCATTAAAACCAAAAAAAAAAACATGTGCATCAAAACTAAAAAACTGATGGTCCTATAAAACAAAAAATTGATGGTATTGCAAAAAGAAACTAGTGTGTGCTCCTAAATCAAACTGGTGATGCTGCAAAACAAAAAACTGTTAGTGCTGCAATACAAAAACTAGTTAAAATGCAATGCAAAAAACCGGTGTAGCTGCCAAAAAAAGTGGTGGTGCTGTCAAAACCAAAAAGCAGATTGTACTTCCAAAACAAACTGCTGTTAAATAATCTGGTGGTCCTGCTAAACAGGGAGGTGTTGCAAAACAAAAAACTGTTAGTACTAAAAAAAAAATGTTTGTGCAGCAAAAACAAAAAAACTGGTGGTGCTATAAAACAAAAAACTGTTTGTGCTGGAAAACAAACTGGTGGTGCTGCAATACAAAAAACTGGTTCTGCCAAAGAAAATCTGGTGGTGCTTACAAAACAAAAAATGGTAATGCTGCATAACAAATGGTGGAGCTCCAAAAAAACTGGTTTTGCTGCAATACAACAAATTGGAGGTGTTGCAAAAACAAAAAAGTGATGGTGCTGCAAAATAAAACTTGTGGAGCTGCAAAAGAAACTGGCGGATCTGCAAAACAAAAACTGGTGGTGCTGCAAAACAAAAAACTGGTTCTGCAAAACAAAAAAATTGGTTATGCTGCAAAGCAAAAACTGGTGCTGCATCAAAACAAAATAATTGGTGGTGCTGCAAATACAAAAAATTGATGGTGCTCCAAAAATTAACTGGTGGTCCTGCAGAATCTGCTGGTGCTGCAATTAACTAGAAACTGGTGGTGCTGCAATAAAAGAAACTGGTGGTGCTGTAAAATAAAATATTGGTGGAGCAAAGCAAACTACTGGTGCTGCAAAAACAAAAAACTAGCCAGTTTGCAAAAACAAACTGTTGGGGCTGCTGAACAAACAATTGATGAAGCTACAAGACAAAAACTGGTGGTGCTGCCAAACTTTAATGTGGTGGAGCTGAGAAAAAAAAAAACTGGTGGTGCTGCAATACATAAAACTGGTGGTGCTGCAATACATATAACTGGTGGTGCTGCAATACATATAACTGGTGATGATTCATGGCAAAAAACTGGTGGTGCTGCAAAACAAAAAACCTGATGGTGCTGCAAAAATTATTTAGTGGTCCTGCGGAATCTGGTGATCAGCAAAACTACAATCTGGTAGTGCTCTAAAACAAAAAAACTGGTGGTGTTACAATACAAAAAATTTGTAATGCAGCAAAACAAATAACTGGTGGTGCTACAATTACAAATTGGTGGTTCTGCAAATACAAATTGGTGGTTCTGCAAATACAAATTGGTGGTTCTGCAAAAACAAATTGGTGGTTCTGCAAAAACAAACAACTGGTGGTTCTGCAAAAACAAACAACTGGTGGTTCTGCAAAAACAAACAACTGGTGGTTCTGCAAAAACAAACAACTGGTGGTGTAAAGCAAAAATAAACAACTGGTGCTGCCAAACGCAAAAGTTGTGGAGCTGAGAAAAAAAAATGGTGGTGCTGCTATACAAAAAACTGGTGAAAATTCATGGCAAAAAACTGGTGGTGCTTCAAAACAAAAAAAACTGATGGTGCTGCAAAAATTAATTGGTGGTCCTGCGGAATCTGGTGATCTGCAAAGCCACAATCTGGTAGTGCTCTAAAACAAACTGGTGGTGCATAGCAAAAAACAGCTGGTTCCGCAAAAACAAAAGAATGGTGGTGCTACAAAACAAAAAACTGGTGATGCTGCAAAAACAAACTGGATGAGCTGCACTACAAAAAAATGGTGGTGCTGCAAAAACAAAACTGCAACTGTAATACAAAAATTTGGTGTTGCTTCAATATAAAAAACTGGTGCTTCAAAGGAAAAACTTCCAGTGCTGCAAAAACAAAAAACTGGTGTTGCATTAAAACCAAAAAAAAAAACTTGTGCATCAAAACTAAAAAACTGATGGTCCTATAAAACAAAAAATTGATGGTATTGCAAAAAGAAACTAGTGTGTGCTCCTAAAACAAACTGATGATGCTGCAAAAGAAAAAAACTGTTAGTGCTGCAATACAAAAAACTGGTGGTGCTGCAATACAAAAAACTAGTTAAAATGCAATGCAAAAAACCGGTGTAGCTGCCAAAAAAAGTGGTGGTGCTGTCAAAACCAAAAAGCAGATTGTTTTATAGCAGTTTGTTTTGGAAGTACAATCTGGTGGTCCTGCTAAAGATGGAGGTGTTGCAAAACAAAAAACTGTTAGTACTGAAAAAAAATATTTGTGCAGCAAAAACAAAAAACTGTTTGTGCTGGAAAACAAACTGGTGGTGCTGCAATACAAAATACTGGTTCTGCCAAAGCAAAATCTGTTGGTGCTTACAAAACAAAAAATGGTAGTGCTGCAAAACAACTTGTGGAGCTCCAAAAAACTGGTTTTGCTGCAATACCAAAAATTGGAGGTATTGCAAAAACAAAAAGTGATGGTGCTGCAAAATCTTGGTGGAACTTGTGGAGATGCAAAACAAAAAACTGGCGTATATGCAAAACAAAAAATTGGTGGTGCTGAAATACACTAAAACTGGTGGTGCTGCAAATGCACTAAAATTGGTAGTAATGCAAAACAAAAAACTAGTGATGCTGCAAAAACTGGTGGTTCTGCAAAACAAAAAACTGGTTGTGCTGAAAAACAAAAAACTGGTTGTGCTGAAAAACAAAAAACTGGTGATGCAAAAAGAAAACTGGTGGTGCCGCAAAAACAAACACTGTTAGTGATGCCAAAACAAATTGGTGGTGATGCAAATACAAATAGTTTGCGCGGCAATACTAAAAGCTGGTGGTCCTGCAGAATCTGGTAGTGCTACAAAACTAGAACTTGGGAGTGTTCTAAAACAAAAAACTTTTGTTGCTGTAAAATAAAATATTGATGGAGCAAAGCAAAAAACTACTGGTGCTGCAAAAACAAAAAACTAGCCAGTTTGAAAAAACAAACTGTTGGAGCTGCGAAACGAACAATTGATGCAGCTGCAAGACAAAAAACTGGTGGTGCTGCCAAACCTAAATGTGGTGGAGCTGAGAAACAAAAAAACTGGTGGTGCTGCAATACATAAAAACTGGTGGTGCTTCTATCTATACAAAAAACTGGTGAAGATTCATTGCAAAAACCTGGTGGTGCTGCAAAACAAACTGATGTTGCTGCAAAAATTAACTGGTGGTCCTGCGGAATCTGGTGATCTGCAAAGCTACAAACTGGTAGTGCTCTAAAACAAACTGGTGGTGCTGTAAAAAGAAACTTGGATTTACAAAGCAAAAACTGATGGAGCTTTAAAAAAATTGGTTTTGCTGCAATACATAAAACTGGTGGTTCTGCAATACAAAAAACTTGTGGTGCTGTAATACAAAAGCTGGTGATGATACAATATAAAAAAACTTGTGGTGCTTTATGACAAAAAACTGGTGGTGCTACATAGGAAACAGAAGAAAAAACTGGTTGTGCTGCCAACCGAATAAGTGGTGGGAAGTGCGAAACAAAAAAAATGGTGGTGCTGCAATATAAAAAATGGTGCTGCAATACATAAAAACTGGTGGTGCTTCTATCTATACAAAAAACTGGTGATGATTCATGGCAAAAAACTGGTGGTGCTGCAAAACAAAAAAACTGATGGTGCTGCAAAAATTAGCTGACGGTCCTGCGGAATCTGGTGATCTGCAAAGCCACAATCTGGTAATGCTCTAAAACAAAAAACTGGTGATGCTGCAAAAGCAAAACTGGAGGAGCTGCACTACAAAAAAGTGGTGGTGCTGCATAAACAAACTGGTGGTGCTGCAAAAACAAAACTGCAACTGTAATACAAAAATTTGGTGTTGCTTCAATATAAAAAACTGGTGCTTCAAAGGAAAAACTTCCAGTGCTGCAAAAACTAAAAACTGGTGTTGCATTAAAACCAAAAAAAAATTGTGCATCAAAACTAAAAAACTGATGGTCCTATAAAACAAAAAATTGATGGTATTGCAAAAAGAAACTAGTGTGTGCTCCTAAATCAAACTGGTGATGCTGCAAAACAAAAAACTGTTAGTGCTGCAATACAAAAACTAGTTAAAATGCAATGCAAAAAACCGGTGTAGCTGCCAAAAAAAGTGGTGGTGCTGTCAAAACCAGAAGCAGATTGTACTTCCAAAACAAACTGCTGTTAAATAATCTGGTGGTCCTGCTAAACAGGGAGGTGTTGCAAAACAAAAAACTGTTAGTACTAAAAAAAAATGTTTGTGCAGCAAAAACAAAAAAACTGGTGGTGCTATAAAACAAAAAACTGTTTGTGCTGGAAAACAAACTGGTGGTGCTGCAATACAAAAAACTGGTTCTGCCAAAGAAAATCTGGTGGTGCTTTCAAAACAAAAAATGGTAGTGCTGCAAAACAACTGGTGGAGCTCCAAAAAAACTGGTTTTGCTGCAATACAAAAAATTGGAGGTGTTGCAAAAACAAAAAAGTGATGGTGCTGCAAAATAAAACTTGTGGAGCTGCAAAAGAAACTGGCGGATCTGCAAAACAAAAAACTGGTGGTGCTGCAAAACAAAAAAACTGGTTCTGCAAAACAAAAAAATTGGTTATGCTGCAAAGCAAAAAACTGGTGCTGCATCAAAACAAAATAATTGGTGGTGCTGCAAAACAAAAAAATTGATGGTGCTCCAAAAATTAACTGGTGGTCCTGCAGAATCTGCTGGTGCTGCAATTAAAGAAACTGGTGGTGCTGCAATAAAAGAAACTGGTGGTGCCGTAAAAAAATTTTGGTGGTGTAAAGCAAACTACTGGTGCTGCATAAAAACTGGCTGTTTTCCAAAAAGAAATTGTTGGGGGTGCTGAACAAACAATTGATGAAGCTACAAGACAAAAAACTGGTGGTGCTGCCAAACGCAAAAGTGGTGGAGCTGAGAAAAAAAAACTGGAGCTGCAATACAAAAAACTAGTGGTGCTGCAATACATAAAAACTGTTGGTGCTGGTATACAAATAACTGGTGATGATTCATGGCAAAAAACTGGTGGTGCTGCAAAACAAAAAACCTGATGGTGCTGCAAAAATTATTTAGTGGTCCTGCGGAATCTGGTGATCTGCAAAACTACAATCTGGTAGTGCTCTAAAACAAAAAAACTGGTGGTGTTACAATACAAAAAATTTGCAATGCAGCAAAACAAATAACTGGTGGTGCTACAAATACAAATTGGTGGTTCTGCAAAAACAAATTGGTGGTTCTGCAAAAACAAATTGGTGGTTCTGCAAAAACAAACAACTGGTGGTTCTGCAAAAACAAACAACTGGTGGTGTAAAGCAAAAACTGGTGGTGTAAAGCAAAAACTGGTGGTGTAAAGCAAAAACTGGTGGTGTAAAGCAAAAACAAACAACTGGTGCTGCCAAACGCAAAAGTTTTGGAGCTGAGAAAAAAAATGGTGGTGCTGCAATACATAAAAACTGGTGGTGCTGCTATACAAAAAACTGGTGAAAATTCATGGCAAAAAACTGGTGGTGCTGCAAAAATTAATTGGTGGTCCTGCGGAATCTGGTGATCTGCAAAGCCACAATCTGGTAGTGCTCTAAAACTGGTGGTGCATAGCAAAAAACAGCTGGTGCCGCAAAAACAAAAGAATGGTGGTGCTGCATGAACAAACTGGTGGCGCTGCAAAAACAAAACTGCAACTGTAATACAAAAATTTGGTGTTGCTTCAATATAAAAAACTGGTGCTTCAAAGGAAAAACTTCCAGTGCTGCAAAAATAAAAAACTGGTGTTGCATTAAAACCAAAAAAAAAACTGCTGTGCATCAAAACTAAAAAACTGATGGTCTTATAAAACAAAAAATTGATGGTATTGCAAAAAAAAACTAGTGTGTGCTCCTAAAACAAACTGCTGATGCTGCAAAAGAAAAAAACTGTTAGTGCTGCAATACAAAAAACTGGTGGTGCTGCAATACAAAAAACTGGTTAAAATGCAATGCAAAAAACCGGTGTGGCTGCCAAAAAAAAGTGGTGGTGCTGTCAAAACCAAAAAGCAGATTGTTTTACATCAGTTTGTTTTGGAAGTACAATCTGTTGGTCCTGCTAAAGATGGAGGTGTTGCAAAACAAAAAACTGTTAGTACTGAAAAAAAAACAAAAAATGTTGGTGCAGCAAAAATAAAAAAACTGGTTCTGCAAAACAAAAAAATTGGTTAAGCTGCAAAGCAAAAAACTGGTGCTGCATCAAAACAAAATAATTGGTGGTGCTGCAAACAAAAAAATTGATGGTGCTCCAAAAATTAACTGGTGGTCCTGCAGAATCTGCTGGTGCTGCAATTAAAGAAACTGGTGGTGCCGTAGAAAAATTTTGGTGGTGTAAAGCAAAAAACTACTGGTGCTGCAAAAAAACTGGCTGTTTTCCAAAAAGAAATTGTTGGGGCTGCAAAACAAACAATTGATGCAGCTACAAGACAAAAAACTAGTGGTGCTGCCAAACGCAAAAGTGGTGGAGTTGAGAAAAAAAACTGGAGCTGCAATACAAAAAACTAGTGGTGCTGCAATACATAAAAACTGTTGGTGCTGGTATATAAAAAACTAGTGATGATTCATGGCAAAAAACTGGTGGTGCTGCAAAACAGAAAACCTGATGGTGCTGCAAAAATTATTTAGTAGTCCTGCGGAATCTGGTGATCTGCAAAACTACAATCTGGTAGTGCTCTAAAACAAAAAAACTGGTGGTGCTGCAATACAAAAAATTGGTAATGCAGCAAAAAAATAACTCTGCAAAAACAACTGGTGGTTCTGCAAAAAAAACAAACAAGTGGTGGTTCTGCAAAAAAAAACAACTGGTGGTTCTGGAAAAAAAAAACAAACAACTGGTGGTTCTGCAAAAAAAAAACAAACAACTGGTGGTTCTGCAAAAAAAAACAACTGTGGTTTCTGCAAAAAAAAACAACTGGTGTTTCTGTAAAAAAAAAACAACTGGTGGTTCTGCAAAAAAAAACAACAACTGGTGGTTCTGCAAAAAAAACAACTGGTGGTTCTGCAAAAAAAAACAACTGGTGGTTCTGCAAAAACAACTGGTGGTTCTGCAAAAAAAAAACAACTGGTGGTTCTGCAAAAAAAACAACTGGTGGTTCTGCAAAAAAAAAAACAACTGGTGGTTCTGCAAAAAAAAACAACTGGTGGTTCTGCAAAAAAAAACAACTGGTGGTTATGCAAAATGGTTCTGCAAAAAAAAAAAAACTGGTGGTTCTGCAAAAAAAAAAAAACAACTGGTGGTTCTGAAAAAAAAAAACAACTGGTGGTTCTGCAAAAAAAACAACTGGTGGTTCTGCAAAAAAAAAAAACAACTGGTGGTTCTGCAAAAAAAAAAAAACAACTGGTGGTTCTGCAAAAAAAAAAAAAAACTGGTGGTTCTGCAAAAAAAAAAAAAAAAATGGTGGTTCTGCAAAAAAAAACAACTGGTGGTTCTGCAAAAAAAAACAACTGGTGGTTCTGCAAAAAAAAAAAAAGGGTGGTTAAGCAAAAAAAAAAAACTGGTGGTTATGCAAAAAAAAAAAAAGTGGTGGTTCTGCAAAAAAAAAAAAACAACTGGTGGTACTGCAAAAAAACAACTGGTGGTTCTGCAAAAAAAAAACAACTGGTGGTTCTGCAAAAAAAAACAACTGGTGGTTCTGCAAAAAAAAACAACTGGTGGTTCTGCAAAAAAAAAACAACTGGTGGTTCTGCAAAAAAAAAACAACTGGTGGTTCTGCAAAAAAAAAACAACTGGTGGTTCTGCAAAAAAAAAACAACTGGTGGTTCTGCAAAAAAAAAAACAAATGGTGGTTCTGCAAAAAAAAAAACAACTGGTGGTTCTGCAAAAAAAAACAACTGGTGGTTCTGCAAAAAACTGGTGGTTCTGCAAAAACTGGTGGTTCTGCAAAAACTGGTGGTTCTGCAAAAAAAAAACAACTGGTGGTTCTGCAAAAAAAAACAACTGGTGGTTCTGCAAAAAAAAACAACTGGTGGTTCTGCAAAAAAAAACAACTGGTGGTTCTGCAAAAAAAAACAACTGGTGGTTCTGCAAAAAAAAACAACTGGTGGTTCTGCAAAAAAAAACAACTGGTGGTTCTGCAAAAAAAAAAAAACAGGTGGTTCTGCAAAAAAAAACTGGTGTTTCTGAAAAAAAAAACAACTGGTGGTTCTGCAAAAAAAAACAACTGGTGGTTCTGCAAAAAAAAACAACTGGTGGTTCTGCAAAAAAAACAACTGGTGGTTCTGCCAAAAAAAAAACAACTGGTGGTTCTGCCAAAAAAAAAACAACTGGTGGTTCTGCCAAAAAAAAAAAACTGGTGGTTCTGCAAAAAAAAAAAAACTGGTGGTTCTGCCAAAAAAAAACAACTGGTGGTTCTGCAAAAAAAAACAACTGGTGGTTCTGCAAAAAAACAACTGGTGGTTCTGCAAAAAAAAAACAACTGGTGGTTCTGCAAAAAAAAAACAACTGGTGGTTCTGCAAAAAAAAACAACTGGTGGTTCTGCAAAAAAAAAACAACTGGTGGTTCTGCAAAAAAAAACAACTGGTGGTTCTGCAAAAAAAAAACAACTGGTGGTTCTGCAAAAAAAAAACAACTGGTGGTTCTGCAAAAAAAAAAAACAACTGGTGGTTCTGCAAAAAAAAACAACTGGTGGTTCTGCAAAAAAAAACAACTGGTGGTTCTGCAAAAAAAAAACAACTGGTGGTTCTGCAAAAACTGGTGGTTCTGCAAAAACTGGTGGTTCTGCAAAAACTGGTGGTTCTGCAAAAACTGGTGGTTCTGCAAAAACTGGTGGTTCTGCAAAAACTGGTGGTTCTGCAAAAACTGGTGGTTCTGCAAAAACTGGTGGTTCTGCAAAAACTGGTGGTTCTGCAAAAACTGGTGGTTCTGCAAAAACTGGTGGTTCTGCAAAAACTGGTGGTTCTGCAAAAACTGGTGGTGCTGCCAAACGCAAAAGTAGAGGAGCTGAGAAACAAAAAAACTGGTGGTGTTGCAATATATAAAAACTGGTGGTGCTGCAAAAATTATTTGGTGGTCCTGCGGAATCTCGTGATTTTGCAAAGCCACAATCTGGTAGTGCTCTAAAATAAAAAACTGGTGTTGCATAGCAAAAAACAGCTGGTGCCGCAAAAAAAGAATGGTGGTGCTACAAAACAAAAAACTGGTGGTGCTGCGAAAACAAAACTGCAGCTGTAATACAAAAATTTGGTGTTGCTTCAATATAAAAAACTGGTGCTTCAAAGGGAAAACTTCCAGTGCTGCAAAAACAAACTGGTTTTGCATTAAAACCAAAAAAAACTGTTGTGCATCAAAACTAAAAAACTGATGGTCCTATAAAATAAAAAATTGATGGTATTGCAAAAAGAAACTAGTGTGTGCTCCTAAAACAAACTGATGATGTTGCAAAACAAAAAACTGTTAGTGCTTCAATACAAAAAACTAGTTAAAATGCAATGCAAAAAACCGGTGTAGCTGCCAAAAAAAGTGGTGGTGCTGTCAAAACCAAAAAGCAGATTGTTTTACAGCAGTTTGTTTTGGAAGTACAATCTGGTGGTCCTGCTAAAGATGGAGGTGTTGCAAAACAAAAAACTGTTAGTACTGAAAAAAAATGTTTGTGCAGCAAAAACAAAAACTGGTGGTGCTATAAAACAAAAAACTGTTTGTGCTGGAAAACAAACTGGTGGTGCTGCAATACAAAAAACTGGTTCTGCCAAAGCAAAAATCTGGTGGTGCTTACAAAACAAAAATGGTAGTGCTGCAAAGAACTTGTGGAGCTCCAAAAAACTGGTTTTGCTGCAATACCAAAAATTGGAGGTGTTGCAAAAACAAAAAGTGATGGTGCTGCAAAATCTTGGTGGAACTTGTGGAGGTGCAAAACAAAAAACTGGCGTATATGCAAAACAAAAAATTGGTGGTGCTGAAATACACTAAAACTGGTGGTGCTGCTGAAATACACTAAAATTGGTGATGGTGCTGAAATACACTAAAATTGGTGATGGTGCTGAAATACACTAAAATTGGTAATGATGCAAAACAAAAAACTGGTGGTGATGCAAAAACAAATTGGCGGTTCTGCGAAAACAAATTGGCGGTTCTGCAAAAAACAACATCTGGCGGTTCTGCAAAAACAAACAACTGCTGCTCCTCTTAGAAAATATATTGGATATTTCCAGGAAGTGTCAAGTAAGTAAGAATTTCTTTATAGATCTTATTTTAGAATTGTTTCAATATTGTATCAGATGATAATGAAAGATTTGTTTGTTTTTTGTGGATGGCATGGTATGTTTGTATTGTTGATATAGTCTTTTTTAATACGTTAATCTCTTAAGTGCGAATATTTTTGGTAATTCTGGTAAATATGCTGCATGCTAGAATAAGGTAAATTTAATATAATATTTTTTAATAGCTCATCAATAGTTTGTGGCACATTTAAATCTAAAAATATTAAATTTTGTTTTTTAAAAAATCATTAATAGAAATTTTTTAATGACTAAGGCTTACGCAAAAATTTAAATTCTGCATTTTTAATCATTAAAAAATAAAATTTTTTATCTGGTGAGATGCAGTAACTCCACATATATCTTTATTGAAACTAGTTAAAAGCGAATTCTTTTTTACTTAGGTAATAAGTCTAAAACACTGTTCGAAAGCGTTTGTTTTTTTAAAAGAATTTCAAAATTTTAATGGAGAATTTAAATCTTTACATTTGATTGTTAAGGCTTCAATATTTTATTTATCAGAAATCTGTCCCTCTTTTACAATACAATGGATCCTTTTAATTTTTAACTTCCTCTCAATTAGGTAAAATTGTCACTTATAAATATAAGTTAATTGCATTGTTTGACAGGCACCTGTGGAATCTAAAGTTTAAGTGGAAAACAATTTGGTAAAAAATATAAATAACAAATTGTTACTAATCGTATTATTGATCACGCCTGAAATATAGGAGTTTTCAACAATATAATAATCATGGAAGACCTATTTAGTTTTGCTGCTAGCCAAGAGAATGTGGATTTATATTAGTTAAAAACAGCAAAAGGAAGTGCAACCGATAATGAAGGGCAGGTAAAAAGCACTTGAAATTGATGAACTGAAAATGGAAAAGAAGTATTTGGGGGATTACGTAAATCAACTTGAATAATATAACAGAAAATGAGAAATATTTACATTAATTCCAAAACTACTGAGATGCTTCTCTGAAACAAAATTTATTCAGTTTAATAATGAATTAAAAGTAAGGGAGAAAAAGCTTTTGCTGTGGAAAGTTAACATTTTCTAACAGCATATGGATATAAAATTGTCTAGTTTTCAGAGTTTGAATGTAGGAAGTAATAAGCTTAGAATTTACTTTTCCTATTACTTAATAAAAACTTTAAATATTATTTAATAGTTGTATTTAGTTTTCAATATTTATATTTACTTGAAGAGAAGTTGTTATTCATATCTTGAAATACTTAATAAATTAATAGATAATATTCTAATGAAGATGCTTAAAGAATTCTAAAATTGTTTTATAGAATGCATAACTCAGTAATATATATAAAGAATAATTATCTCAAATCATTTTCTGTTATAGGTTTTCTGTTAAACGAGTGCGAATAAATTACGCCTATAAAAGATTCACATGAACAGAAATTTTTATAAAATTAAAGTGCATTAAAGGAACTTAAATGTAATTTCCTAATATTGTTCTGTGAGTATTTGTTATGAATTATTAGGTAAACAAAAATGTTCTAGAAATTTTCACGTTGTCATTGAATGAAGTGAGAACAAATATGCAAGTAAGTGTAAGATGTGATTGAGACACCAGTCAGTGGAGAGTAGAAATATCAATCTTTGTAAAAGAAGCCAATCACTCATATTTATTAGTTGTAACTCATAAAGTAGTGAAGAGAAAGGGATGCATTAAAGGAGCATATTCAGTATTGGTTTTAAGACTTCAATGTAAGGGTATGAAGTGTTGTATTAAATCGCAAAATATTTTAAGTATTTGGGCACAGAGCTGTAATTCAATGTAAGACATTTATTAGCTTTACAAATTGAGGGCGGATAATTTGTCCCTCTGTCATGAATGTTGCAATGGATCAGCACAGGCGTCGAATGACAAACCTGCAGTTTGCTATTGAGGAGTACAGTCAAATGTATAGTAAATTTGCTAGAAAATTAGTATGTTTTGTTTCTTTATAGTTAATTTTCCCATAATTTCATGAAGATACACTGTAGCCGTTTATTGGCTGAATTATGTGGTTGTTACGAATATAAAAGTCAAAAGTACTTATTTTAATAAAAATGGGAAATATTACTAGTGTATTAATTGTAAAGCATATTTATCTATTCAAAACAGGTTGATATATGTTTTAATATTCTATGAGCTTACACATGTTTATTTAAAGCAGTAATTTAGATTTCTAAGTCTAGATTCCAATTTTGCAAACCTTTTAAAAAATCGCAATGTTTTATTGCAAGATGATTGATTTGACAACTAAACACCCAATGACAGATAGTGGGTGACGTTGTGATTACTTCGATTAACTTAATTTAAAGGACATTTTTTTCCTTAAAATAAAAATATTGAATCAAACGAAATATCTCATAATTGTATGCTTATGTCATCATAGAATATATTACAAAGAAATGACCTTTAAGAAATAAGAATATAAAAAATTTAAACTTATGATATTTTAAACTGTTTAAAATTATTTATAATTGTAGTTTTATGAATTTAATTATAATTTAAAGGTTTACATATAGATACTTTATATGACAGGTTCTGTGAGTGGTGCTGAAGTGGTTGTCTGGCATCAAAACAAAAGCGCTGCTGGCAAACAAAAAATGTGCTGCAAAAACAAAAATGTGTTGCTGCTGCAAAGACGGAACTGGTGGTGAAGCAAAGACGGAACTGGTGGTGAAGCAAAGACGGAACTGGTGGTGAAGCAAAAAAATCAGATGGTTTGCGAAAACAAAATCTGTAGGTGCTGCGAAAACAAAAAAGCTGGAGTTGCTTTGATTGATACTGGTGCTGCTAAAAAAACTGGAGATTCTACTGAAAAAATTGGTGCTGAAAAGACGAAACTGGTGGACCTGCGAAGTCGAAACTGGTGGTACTGCATAGACGTAGCTGGTGCTGCGAAAATAAAAAGCTGATGGTGCTACAAATAAAAAAAATCTGGAAGTGTTGCAAACACAAAATGTGGAAGTTTTGCATAAATAAAAAAAATCTGGTGGTGCTGGAAAGACGAAGCTCGTGGTGCTGCAGATACAAAATCTGATGGTGCTGCAGATACAAAATCTGATGGTGCTGAAAATAAAAAATCTGGTGGTGCTGTAAAACAAAAAATGCTGGTGGTGCAATGCAAAAAACTGGTGGTGCTACCAAAAAGAAAAAAACAGATGGTGCTGCAAAAATAATCTGGTGGTCATGCATAACCTGGGTAGCATTGCAAAAAAAATGGTGCTGCTGCAAAATGAAAACAAACTGGTGCTACATAAAAAACTGGTTAAAATGCAATGCAAAAAACCGGTGTGGCTGCCAAAAAAAGTTATGGTGCTGTCAAAACCAAAGAGCAGATGGTATTCAAAAAATGTTTGTGCAGCAAAAACAAAAAAACTGATGGTGCTATAAAACAAAAAACTGTTTGTGCTGGAAAACAAACTGGTGGTGCTGCAATACAAAAAACTGGTTCTGCCAAAGAAAATCTGGTGGTGCTTACAAAACAAAAAATGGTAATGCTGCAAAACAAATGGTGGAGCTCCAAAAACTGGTTTTGCTTCAATACAAAAATTTGGAGGTGTTTCAAAAAAAAAATATTTATGGTGCTTCAAAATAACACTTGTGGAGCTGCAAAAGAAACTGGAGTATCTGCAAAACAAAAAACTGGTGGTGCTGCAAAACAAAAAAACTGGTTCTGCAAAACAAAAAAATTGGTTATGCTGCAAAGCAAAAAACTGGTGCTGCATCAAAACAAAATAATTGGTGGTGCTGCAAAAAAAAAATTGATGGTGCTCCAAAAATTAACTGGTGGTCCTGCAGAATCTGCTGGTGCTGCAATAAAAGAAACTGGTGGTGCTGCAATAAAAGAAACTGGTGGTGCCGTAAAAAAATTTTGGTGGTGTAAAGCAAACTACTGGTGCTGCATAAAAACTGGCTGTTTTCCAAAAAGAAATTGTTGGGGGTGCTGAACAAACAATTGATGAAGCTACAAGACAAAAAACTGGTGGTGCTGCCAAACGCAAAAGTGGTGGAGCTGAGAAAAAAAACTGGAGCTGCAATACAAAAAACTAGTTGTGCTGCAATACATAAAAACTGTTGGTGCTGGTATACAAAAAACTGGTGATGATTCATGGCAAAAAACTGGTGGTGCTGCAAAACAAAAAATCTGATGGTGCTGCAAAAATTAATTAGTGGTCCTGCGGAATCTGGTGATCTGCAAAACTACAATCTGGTAGTGCTCTAAAACAAAAAAACTGGTGGTGCTACAATACAAAAAATTGGTAATGCAGCAAAACAAATAACTGGTGGTGCTACAAATACAAATTGGTGGTTCTGCAAAAACAAATTGGTGGTTCTGCAAAAACAAATTGGTGGTTCTGCAAAAACAAATTGGTGTAAAGCAAAAACAAATTGGTGTAAAGCAAAAACAAATTGGTGTAAAGCAAAAACAAATTGGTGTAAAGCAAAAACAAACAACTGGTGCTGCCAAACGCAAAAGTTGTGGAGCTGAGAAAAAAATGGTGGTGCTGCAATACATAAAAACTGGTGGTGCTGCTATACAAAAAACTGATGGTGCTGCAAAAATTAATTGGTGGTCCTGCGGAATCTGGTGATCTGCAAAGCCACAATCTGGTAGTGCTCTAAAACAAACTGGTGGTGCATAGCAAAAAACAGCTGGTGCCGCAAAAACAAAAGAATGGTGGTGCTACAAAACAAAAAACTGTTGATGCTGCAAAAACAAACTGGATGAGCTGCACTACAAAAAAATGGTGGTGCGGCATGAACAAACTGGTGGCGCTGCAAAAACAAAACTGCAACTGTAATACAAAAATTTGGTGTTGCTTCAATATAAAAAACTGATGCTTCAAAGGAAAAACTTCCAGTGCTGCAAAAACAAAAAACTGGTGTTGCATTAAAACCAAAAAAAAAAAACTGTTGTGCATCAAAACTAAAAAACTGATGGTCCTATAAAACAAAAAATTGATGGTATTGCAAAAAGAAACTAGTGTGTGCTCCTAAAACAAACTGCTGATGCTGCAAAAGAAAAAAAAACTGTTAGTGCTGCAATACAAAAAACTGGTGGTGCTGCAATACATAAAAACTGTTGGTGCTGGTATACAAAAAACTAGTGATGATTCATTGCAAAAAACTGGTGCTGCAAAACAAAATACCTGATGGTGCTGCAAAAATTATTTAGTGGTCCTGCGGAATCTGGTGATCTGCAAAACTACAATCTGGTAGTGCTCTAAAACAAAAGAAATGGTGGTGCTGCAATACAAAAAATTGGTAATGCAGCAAAACAAATAACTGGTGTTGCTATAAAAACAAACAACTGGTGTTGCTATAAAAACAAACAACTGGTGTTGCTATAAAAACAAACAACTGGTGTTGCTATAAAAACAAACAACTGGTGTTGCTATAAAAACAAACAACTGGTGTTGCTATAAAAACAAACAACTGGTGTTGCTATAAAAACAAACAACTGGTGGTTCTGCAAAAACAAACAACTGGTGGTTCTGCAAAAACAAACAACTGGTGGTTCTGCAAAAACAAACAACTGGTGGTTCTGCAAAAACAAACTACTGGTGGTTCTGCAAAAACAAACTACTGGTGGTTCTGCAAAAACAAACTACTGGTGGTTCTGCAAAAACAAACTACTGGTGGTTCTGCAAAAACAAACTACTGGTGGTTCTGCAAAAACAAACATCTGGTGGTTCTGCAAAAACAAACAACTGGTGGTTCTGCAAAAACAAAACAAACTACTGGTGGTTCTGCAAAAACAACTGGTGGTTCTGCAAAAACAACTGGTGGTTCTGCCAAACGCAAAAGTTGAGGAGCTGAGAAACAAAAAAACTGGTGGTGCTTCAAAACAAAAAAACTGATGGCGCTGCAAAAATTAGTTGGCGGTCCTGCGGAATCTGGTGATTTGCAAAGCCACAATCTGGTAGTGCTCTAAAACAAAAAACTGGTGGTGCATAGCAAAAAACAGCTGGTGCCGCAAAAAAAGAATGGTGGTGCTACAAAACAAAAAACTGGTGGTGCTGCGAAAAAAAAACTGCAGCTGTAATACAAAAATTTGGTGTTGCATCAATATAAAAAACTGGTGCTTCAAAGGGAAAACTTCCAGTGCTGCAAAAACAAAAAACTGGTGTTGCATTAAAACCAAAAAAACATGTGCATCAAAACTAAAAAACTGATGGTCCTATAAAACAAAAAATTGATGGTATTGCAAAAAGAAACTAGTGTGTGCTCCTAAATCAAACTGATGATGCTGCAAAACAAAAAACTGTTAGTGCTGCAATACAAAAACTAGTTAAAATGCAATGCAAAAACCCGGTGTAGCTGCCAAAAAAAGTGGTGGTGCTGTCAAAACCAAAAAGCAGATTGTACTTCCAAAACAAACTGCTGTTAAATAATCTGATGGTCCTGCTAAAGATGGAGGTGTTGCAAAACAAAAAACTGTTAGTACTAAAAAAAATGTTTGTCAGCAAAAACAAAAAAACTGGTGGTGCTATAAAACAAAAAACTGTTTGTGCTGGAAAACAAACTGGTGGTGCTGCAATACAAAAAACTGGTTCTGCCAAAGCAAAAATCTGGTGGTGCTTACAAAACAAAAAATGGTAGTGCTGCAAAAGAACTTGTGGAGCTCCAAAAAACTGGTTTTGCTGCAATACCAAAAATTGGAGGTGTTGCAAAAACAAAAAGTGATGGTGCTGCAAAATCTTGGTGGAACTTGTGGAGGTGCAAAACAAAAAACTGGTGGTGCCGCAAAAACAAAAGTGGTGGTGCTGCAAAAACAAACACTGTTAGTAATGCCAAAACAAATTGGTAGTGATGCAAATACAAATTGTTTGCGCTGCAATACTAAAAGCTGGTGGTCCTGCAGAATCTGGTAGTGCTACAAAACTAGAACTTGGGAGTGTTCTAAAACAAAAAACTTTTGTTGCTGTAAAATAAAATATTGGTGGAGCAAAGCAAAAAACTACTGGTGCTGCAAAAACAAAAAACTAGCCAGTTTGCAAAAACAAACTGTTGGAGCTGCAAAACGAACAATTGATGCAGCTGCAAGACAAAAACTGGTGGTGCTGCCAAAAGCAAATGTGGTGGAGCTGAGAAACAAAAAAACTGGTGGTGCTGCAATACATAAAAACTGGTGCTGCAATAATAAAAACTGGTGGTGCTTCAATACAAAAACTGAAGATTCATTGCAAAAAACTGGTGGTGCTGCAAAACAAACTGATGTTGCTGCAAAAATTAACTGGTGGTCCTGCGGAATCTGGTGATCTGCAAAGCTACAAACTGGTAGTGCTCTAAAACAAACTGGTGGTGCTGTAGAAAGAAACTTTTGGATTTACAAAGCAAAAACTGATGGAGCTTTAAAAAAATTGGTTTTGCTGCAATACATAAAACTGGTGGTTCTGCAATACAAAAAACTTGTGGTGCTGTAATACAAAAGCTGGTGATGATACAATATAAAAAAACTGGTGGTGCTTTATGACAAAAAACTGGTGGTGCTACAGAGGAAACAGAAGAAAAAACTGGTTGTGCTGCAAAACAAAAACTGGTGGTGCTGCCAAACGAATAAGTGGTGGAGCTGCGAAACAAAAAAACTGGTGGAGGTGCGAAACAAAAAAATGGTGGTGCTGCAATATAAAAAATGGTGCTTCTATACAAAAAACTGGTGATGATTCATGGCAAAAAACTGGTGGTGCTGCAAAGCAAAAAAACTGATGGTGCTGCGAAAATTAGCTGACGGTCCTGCGGAATCTGGTGATCTGCAAAGCCACAATCTGGTAATGCTCTAAAACAAAAAACTGGTGATGCTGCAAAAGCAAAACTGGAGGAGCTGCACTACAAAAAAATGGTGGTGCTGCATAAACAAACTGGTGGTGCTGCAAAAACAAAACTGCAACTGTAATACAAAAATTTGGTGTTGCATCAATACAAAAAACTGGTGCTTCAAAGGGAAAACTTCCAGTGCTGCAAAAACAAAAAACTGGTGTTGCATTAAAACCAAAAAAAAAAACTGTTGTGCATCAAAACTAAAAAACTGATGGTCCTATAAAACAAAAAATTGATGGTATTGCAAAAAGAAACTAGTGTGTGCTCCTAAAACAAACTGATGATGCTGCAAAAGAAAAAAACTGTTAGTGCTGCAATACAAAAAACTGGTGGTGCTGCAATACAAAAAACTGGTGATACTGCAATACAAAAAACTAGTTAAAATGCAATGCAAAAAACCGGTGTGGCTGCCAAAAGAAAGTGGTGGTTCTGTCAAAACCAAAAAGCAGATTGTTTTACAGCAGTTTGTTTTGGAAGTACAATCTGTTGGTCCTGCTAAAGATGGAGGTGTTGCAAAACAAAAAACTGTTAGTACTGAAAAAAAACAAAAAATGTTGGTGCAGCAAAAATTAAAAAACTGGTTCTGCAAAACAAAAAAATTGTTTATGCTGCATCAAAACAAAATAATTGGTGGTGCTGCAAAACAAAAAAAATTGATGGTGCTCCAAAAATTAACTGGTGGTCCTGCAGAATCTGCTGGTGCTGCAATTAAAGAAACTGGTGGTGCTGCAATAAAAGAAACTGGTGGTGCCGTAAAAAAATTTTGGTGGTGTAAAGCAAAAAACTACTGGTGCTGCAAAAAAACTGGCTGTTTTCAAAAAAATTGTTGGGGCTGCAAAACAAACAATTGATGCAGCTACAAGACAAAAAACAAGTGGTGCTGCCAAACGCAAAAGTGGTGGAGTTGAGAAAAAAAACTGGAGCTGCAATACAAAAAACTAGTGGTGCTGCAATACATAAAAACTGTTGGTGCTGGTATACAAAAAACTAGTGATGATTCATGGCAAAAAACTGGTGGTGCTGCAAAACAAAAAACCTGATGGTGCTGCAAAAATTATTTAGTGGTCCTGCGGAATCTGGTGATCTGCAAAACTACAATCTGGTAGTGCTCTAAAACAAAAAAACTGGTGGTGCTGCAATACAAAAAATTGGTAATGCAGCAAAACAAACAACTGGTGGTTCTACAAAAACAAACAACTGGTGGTTCTGCAAAAACAAACAACTGGTGGTTCTGCAAAAACAAACAACTGGTGGTGTAAAGCAAAAACAAACAACTGGTGGTGTAAAGCAAAAATAAACAACTGGTGCTGCCAAACGCAAAAGTTGTGGAGCTGAGAAAAAAAAATGGTGGTGCTGCTATACAAAAAACTGGTGAAAATTCATGGCAAAAAACTGGTGGTGCTGCAAAAATTAATTGGTGGTCCTACGGAATCTGGTGATCTGCAAAGCCACAATCTGGTAGTGCTCTAAAACAAACTGGTGGTGCATAGCAAAAAACAGCTGGTTCCGCAAAAACAAAAGAATGGTGGTGCTACAAAACAAAAAACTGGTGATGCTAAAAAACAAACTGGATGAGCTGCACTACAAAAAAATGGTGGTGCTGCATGAACAAACTGGTGGCGCTGCAAAAACAAAACTGCAACTGTAATACAAAAATTTGGTGTGGCTTCAATATAAAAAACTGGTGCTTCAAAGGAAAAACTTCCAGTGCTGCAAAAACAAAAAACTGGTGTTGCATTAAAACCAAAAAAAAAACATGTGCATCAAAACTAAAAAACTGATGGTCCTATAAAACAAAAAATTGATGGTATTGCAAAAAGAAACTAGTGTGTGCTCCTAAAACAAACTGATGATGCTGCAAAAGAAAAAAACTGTTAGTGCTGCAATACAAAAAACTGGTGGTGCTGCAATACAAAAAACTAGTTAAAATGCAATGCAAAAACCGGTGTAGCTTCCAAAAAAAGTGGTGGTGCTGTCAAAACCAAAAAGCAGATTGTTTTATAGCAGTTTGTTTTGGAAGTACAATCTGGTGGTCCTGCTAAAGATGGAGGTGTTGCAAAACAAAAAACTGTTAGTACTGAAAAAAAATGTTTGTGCAGCAAAAACAAAAAACTGTTTGTGCTGGAAAACAAACTGGTGGTGCTGCAATACAAAATACTGGTTCTGCCAAAGCAAAATCTGTTGGTGCTTACAAAACAAAAAATGGTAGTGCTGCAAAACAACTTGTGGAGCTCCAAAAAACTGGTTTTGCTGCAATACCAAAAATTGGAGGTATTGCAAAAACAAAAAGTGATGGTGCTGCAAAATCTTGGTGGAACTTGTGGAGATGCAAAACAAAAAACTGGCGTATATGCAAAACAAAAAATTGGTGGTGCTGAAATACACTAAAACTGGTGGTGCTGCAAATGCACTAAAATTGGTAGTAATGCAAAACAAAAAACTAGTGATGCTGCAAAAACTGGTGGTTCTGCAAAACAAAACTGGTTGTGCTGAAAAACAAAAAACTGGTTGTGCTGAAAAACAAAAAACTGGTGATGCAAAAAGAAAACTGGTGGTGCCGCAAAAACAAACACTGTTAGTGATGCCAAAACAAATTGGTGGTGATGCAAATACAAATAGTTTGCGCGGCAATACTAAAAGCTGGTGGTCCTGCAGAATCTGGTAGTGCTACAAAACTAGAACTTGGGAGTGTTCTAAAACAAAAAACTTTTGTTGCTGTAAAATAAAATATTGGTGGAGCAAAGCAAAAACTACTGGTGCTGCAAAAACAAAAACTAGCCAGTTTGAAAAAACAAACTGTTGGAGCTGCGAAACGAACAATTGATGCAGCTGCAAGACAAAAAACTGGTGGTGCTGCCAAACCTAAATGTGGTGGAGCTGAGAAACAAAAAAAATGGTGGTGCTGCAATACATAAAAACTGGTGGTGCTTCTATCTATACAAAAAACTGGTGAAGATTCATTGCAAAAACCTGGTGGTGCTGCAAAACAAACTGATGTTGCTGCAAAAATTAACTGGTGGTCCTGCGGAATCTGGTGATCTGCAAAGCTAAAAACTGGTAGTGCTCTAAAACAAGAAACTGGTGGTGCTGTAAAAGAAACTTGGATTTACAAAGCAAAAACTGATGGAGCTTTAAAAAAATTGGTTTTGCTGCAATACATAAAACTGGTGGTTCTGCAATACAAAAAACTTGTGGTGCTGTAATACAAAAGCTGGTGATGATACAATATAAAAAAACTTGTGGTGCTTTATGACAAAAAACTGGTGGTGCTACATAGGAAACAGAAGAAAAAACTGGTTGTGCTGCCAACCGAATAAGTGGTGGGAAGTGCGAAACAAAAAAAATGGTGGTGCTGCAATATAAAAAATGGTGCTGCAATACATAAAAACTGGTGGTGCTTCTATCTATACAAAAAACTGGTGATGATTCATGGCAAAAAACTGGTGGTGCTGCAAAACAAAAAAACTGATGGTGCTGCAAAAATTAGCTGATGGTCCTGCGGAATCTGGTGATCTGCAAAGCCACAATCTGGTAATGCTCTAAAACAAAAAACTGGTGATGCTGCAAAAGCAAAACTGGAGGAGCTGCACTACAAAAAAGTGGTGGTGCTGCATAAACAAACTGGTGGTGCTGCAAAAACAAAACTGCAACTGTAATACAAAAATTTGGTGTTGCTTCAATATAAAAAACTGGTGCTTCAAAGGAAAAACTTCCAGTGCTGCAAAAACAAAAAACTGGTGTTGCATTAAAACCAAAAAAAAAATTGTGCATCAAAACTAAAAAACTGATGGTCCTATAAAACAAAAAATTGATGGTATTGCAAAAAGAAACTAGTGTGTGCTCCTAAATCAAACTGGTGATGCTGCAAAACAAAAAACTGTTAGTGCTGCAATACAAAAACTAGTTAAAATGCAATGCAAAAAACCGGTGTAGCTGCCAAAAAAAGTGGTGGTGCTGTCAAAACCAAAAAGCAGATTGTACTTCCAAAACAAACTGCTGTTAAATAATCTGGTGGTCCTGCTAAAGAGGGAGGTGTTGCAAAACAAAAAACTGTTAGTACTAAAAAAAAATGTTTGTGCAGCAAAAACAAAAAAACTGGTGGTGCTATAAAACAAAAAACTGTTTGTGCTGGAAAACAAACTGGTGGTGCTGCAATACAAAAAACTGGTTCTGCCAAAGAAAATCTGGTGGTGCTTTCAAAACAAAAAATGGTAGTGCTGCAAAACAACTGGTGGAGCTCCAAAAAAACTGGTTTTGCTGCAATACAAAAAATTGGAGGTGTTGCAAAAACAAAAAAGTGATGGTGCTGCAAAATAAAACTTGTGGAGCTGCAAAAGAAACTGGCGGATCTGCAAAACAAAAAACTGGTGGTGCTGCAAAACAAAAAAATTGGTTATGCTGCAAAGCAAAGAACTGGTGCTGCATCAAAACAAAATAATTAGCGGTGCTGCAAAACAAAAAATTGATGGTGCTCCAAAAATTAACTGGTGGTCCTGCAGAATCTGCTGGTGCTGCAATTAAAGAAACTGGTGGTGCTGCAATAAAAGAAACTGGTGGTGCCGTAAAAAAATTTTGGTGGTGTAAAGCAAACTACTGGTGCTGCATAAAAACTGGCTGTTTTCCAAAAAGAAATTGTTGGGGGTGCTGAACAAACAATTGATGAAGCTACAAGACAAAAAACTGGTGGTGCTGCCAAACGCAAAAGTGGTGGAGCTGAGAAAAAAACTGGAGCTGCAATACAAAAAACTAGTGGTGCTGCAATACATAAAAACTGTTGGTGCTGGTATACAAATAACTGGTGATGATTCATGGCAAAAAACTGGTGGTGCTGCAAAACAAAAAACCTGATGGTGCTGCAAAAATTAATTAGTGGTCCTGCGGAATCTGGTGATCTGCAAAACTACGATCTGGTATGGCTCTAAAACAAAAAAACTGGTGGTGTTACAATACAAAAAATTTGTAATGCAGCAAAACAAATAACTGGTGGTGATGCAAATACAAATTGGTGGTGATGCAAATACAAATTGGTGGTGATGCAAATACAAATTGGTGGTGATGCAAATACAAATTGGTGGTGATGCAAATACAAATTGGTGGTGATGCAAATACAAATTGGTGGTTCTGCAAAAACAAACAACTGGTGGTTCTGCAAAAACAAACAACTGGTGGTGTAAAGCAAAAACAAACAACTGGTGGTGTAAAGCAAAAACAAACAACTGGTGGTGTAAAGCAAAAACAAACAACTGGTGGTGTAAAGCAAAAATAAACAACTGGTGGTGTAAAGCAAAAACACTGGTGGTGTAAAGCAAAAACAAACAGTTGGTGCTGCCAAACGCAAAAGTTTTGGAGCTGAGAAAAAAAATGGTGGTGCTGCAATACATAAAAACTGGTGGTGCTGCTATACAAAAAACTGGTGAAAATTCATGGCAAAAAACTGGTGGTGCTGCAAAAATTAGCTGGTGGTATTGCGGTATCTGGTGATCTGCAAAGCTACAAACTGGTAGTGCTCTAAAACAAAAAGATGGTGGTGCATAGCAAAAAACAACTGGTGCCGCAAAAACAAAAGAATTGTGGTGCTGCAAAACAAAAACTGTTGATGCTGCAAAAACAAACTGGATGAGCTGCACTACAAAAAAAATGGTGGTGCTGCAATAAAAAAAAGTTGTAGATGAAAAAACAAAAATGCAACTGTAATACCAAAATTTGGTGGTTCTTCAATAAAAAAAACTGGAGCTTCAAAGGAAAAACTTCCAGTGCTGCAAAAACAAAAACTGGTGTTGCATTAAAACCAAAAAAACTTGTGCATCAAAACTAAAAAACTGATGGTCTTATAAAACAAAAAATTGATGGTATTGCAAAAAGAAACTAGTGTGTGCTCCTAAAACAAACTGATGATGCTGCAAAAGAAAAAAACTGTTAGTGCTGCAATACAAAAACTGGTGGTGCTGCAATACAAAAAACTGGTTAAAATGCAATGCAAAAAACCGGTGTGGCTGCCAAAAAAAAGTGGTGGTGCTGTCAAAACCAAAAAGCAGATTGTTTTACATCAGTTTGTTTTGGAAGTACAATCTGTTGGTCCTGCTAAAGATGGAGGTGTTGCAAAACAAAAAACTGTTAGTACTGAAAAAAAACAAAAAATGTTGGTGCAGCAAAAATAAAAAAACTGGTTCTGCAAAACAAAAAAATTGGTTATGCTGCAAAGCAAAAAACTGGTGCTGCATCAAAACAAAATAATTGGTGGTGCTGCAAACAAAAAAATTGATGGTGCTCCAAAAATTAACTGGTGGTCCTGCAGAATCTGCTGGTGCTGCAATTAAAGAAACTGGTGGTGCCGTAGAAAAATTTTGGTGGTGTAAAGCAAAAAACTACTGGTGCTGCAAAACAAAAAACTGGTATATGCAAAACAAAAATTGTTGGGGCTGCAAAACAAACAATTGATGCAGCTACAAGACAAAAAACTAGTGGTGCTGCCAAACGCAAAAGTGGTGGAGTTGAGAAAAAAAACTGGAGCTGCAATACAAAAAACTAGTGGTGCTGCAATACATAAAAACTGTTGGTGCTGGTATATAAAAAACTAGTGATGATTCATGGCAAAAAACTGGTGGTGCTGCAAAACAGAAAACCTGATGGTGCTGCAAAAATTATTTAGTAGTCCTGCGGAATCTGGTGATCTGCAAAACTACAATCTGGTAGTGCTCTAAAACAAAAAAACTGGTGGTGCTGCAATACAAAAAATTGGTAATGCAGCAAAAAAAACAACTGGTGGTTCTGCAAAAAAAAACAACTGGTGGTTCTGCAAAAAAAAAAAAATGGTGGTTCTGAAAAAAAAAACAACGGGTGGTTCTGCAAAAAACAACTGGTGGTTCTGCAAAAACAACTGGTGGTTCTGCAAAAAAAAAACAACTGGTGGTTCTGCAAAAAAAAAAACAACTGGTGGTACTGCAAAAAAAAAAAAACTGGTGGTTCTGCAAAAAAAAAAAAAAAACTGGTGGTTCTGCAAAAAAAAAACAACTGGTGGTTCTGCAAAAAACAACTGGTGGTTCTGCAAAAAAAAAAACACAACTGGTGGTTCTGCAAAAAAACAACTGGTGGTTCTGGCAAAAAAACAACTGGTGGTTCTGCAAAAAACAACTGGTGGTTCTGCAAAAAAAAAAAAAAACAACTGGTGGTTCTGCAAAAAAAAAAAAAAAAACAACTGGTGGTTCTGCAAAAAAAAACAACTGGTGGTTCTGCAAAAAAAACAACTGGTGGTTCTGCAAAAAAACAACTGGTGGTTCTGCAAAAAAAAACTGGTGGTTCTGCAAAAAAAAAAACAACTGGTGGTTCTGCCAAAAAAAAAACAACTGGTGGTTCTGCAAAAAAAACTGGTGGTTCTGCAATACAACTGGTGGTTCTGCAACAACTGGTGGTGCTGCCAAACGCAAAAAAGGTGAGGAGCTGAGCAAACAAAAACTGGTGGTGTTGCAATATATAAAAACTGGTGGTGCTGCAAAAATTATTTGGTGGTCCTGCGGAATCTCGTGATTTTGCAAAGCCACAATCTGGTAGTGCTCTAAAATAAAAAACTGGTGTTGCATAGCAAAAAACAGCTGGAGGAGCTGCACTACAAAAAGAATGGTGGTGCTACAAAACAAAAACTGGTGGTGCTGCGAAAACAAAACTGCAGCTGTAATACAAAAATTTGGTGTTGCTTCAATATAAAAACTGGTGCTTCAAAGGGAAAACTTCCAGTGCTGCAAAAACAAACTGGTTTTGCATTAAAACCAAAAAAAACTGTTGTGCATCAAAACTAAAAAACTGATGGTCCTATAAAACAAAAAATTGATGGTATTGCAAAAAGAAACTAGTGTGTGCTCCTAAAACAAACTGATGATGTTGCAAAACAAAAAACTGTTAGTGCTGCAATACAAAAAACTAGTTAAAATGCAATGCAAAAAACCGGTGTAGCTGCCAAAAAAAGTGGTGGTGCTGTCAAAACCAAAAAGCAGATTGTTTTACAGCAGTTTGTTTTGGAAGTACAATCTGGTGGTCCTGCTAAAGATGGAGGTGTTGCAAAACAAAAAACTGTTAGTACTGAAAAAAAATGTTTGTGCAGCAAAAACAAAAACTGGTGGTGCTATAAAACAAAAAACTGTTTGTGCTGGAAAACAAACTGGTGGTGCTGCAATACAAAAAACTGGTTCTGCCAAAGCAAAAATCTGGTGGTGCTTACAAAACAAAAAATGGTAGTGCTGCAAAAGAACTTGTGGAGCTCCAAAAAACTGGTTTTGCTGCAATACCAAAAATTGGAGGTGTTGCAAAAACAAAAAGTGATGGTGCTGCAAAATCTTGGTGGAACTTGTGGAGGTGCAAAACAAAAAACTGGCGTATATGCAAAACAAAAAATTGGTGGTGCTGAAATACACTAAAACTGGTGGTGCTGCTGAAATACACTAAAATTGGTGATGGTGCTGAAATACACTAAAATTGGTGATGGTGCTGAAATACACTAAAATTGGTGATGGTGCTGAAATACACTAAAATTGGTGATGGTGCTGAAATACACTAAAATTGGTAATGATGCAAAACAAAAAACTGGTGGTGATGCAAAAACAAATTGGTGGTGCTGCAAAAACAAATTGGCGGTGCTGCAAAAACAATAAAACTGGTGGTTCTGCAAAAACAAAAAACTGCTGCTACTGTTAGAAAATATATTGCATATTTCTGGGAAGTGTCAAGTAAGTAAAAATTTCTTTAAACATCTTATTTTAGAATTATTACAATATTGAATCAGATGATATTGAAAGATTTGTTTTTTTGTGGATGGCATTGTATGTTTGTATTGTTGACAGTCTTTTTTAATACGTTAATCTCTTAAGTGCGAATATTTTTGGTAATTCTGGTAAATATGCTGCATGCTAGAATAAGGTAAATTTAATATAATATTTTTTAATAGCTCATCAATAGTTTGTGGCACATTTAAATCTAAAAATATTAAATTTTGTTTTTTAAAAAATCATTAATAGAAATTTTTTAATGACTAAGGCTTACGCAAAAATTTAAATTATATTCTGTATTTTTCTTCATTGAAGAATTAAATTTTGTATCTGGTGAGATGCAGTAACTCCACATATTTCTTTATTGAAACTAGTTAAAAGCGAATTCTTTTTTACTTAGGTAATAAGTCTAAAACACTGATCGAAAGCGTTTGTTTTTTTAAAAGAATTTCAAAATTTTAATGGAGAATTTAAATCTTTACATTTGATTGTTAAGGCTTCAATATTTTATTTATCAGAAATCTGTCCCTCTTTACAATACAATGGATCCTTTTAATTTTTAACTTACTCTCGATTAGGTAAAATTGTCACTTATAAATATAAGTTAATTGCATTGTTTGACAGGCACCTGTGGAATCTAAAGTTTAAGTGGAAAACAATTTGGTAAAAAATATAAATAACAAATTGTTACTAATCGTATTATTGATCACGCCTGAAATATAGGAGTTTTCAACAATATAATAATCATGGAAGACCTATTTAGTTTTGCTGCTAGCCAAGAGAATGTGGATTTATATTAGTTAAAAACAGCAAAAGGAAGTGCAACCGATAATGAAGGGCAGGTAAAAAGCACTTGAAATTGATGAACTGAAAATGGAAAAGAAGTATTTGGGGGATTACGTAAATCAACTTGAATAATATAACAGAAAATGAGAAATATTTACATTAATTCCAAAACTACTGAGATGCTTCTCTGAAACAAAATTTATTCAGTTTAATAATGAATTAAAAGTAAGGGAGAAAAAGCTTTTGCTGTGGAAAGTTAACATTTTCTAACAGCATATGGATATAAGTGTCTAGTTTTAAGAGTTTAAATTCTAAACTTATTACTTCCTACGTTCACTTTTCCTATTACTTAATAAAAACTTTTAACATTATTTAATTGTTGTATTTAGTTTTCAATATTTATATTTACTTGAAAAGAAGTTGTTATTCATATCTTGAAATACTTAATAAATTAATAGATAAGATTCTAATGAAGATGCTTAAAGAATTCTAAAATTGTTTTATAGAATGCATAACTCAGTAATATATATAAAGAATAATTATCTCAAATCATTTTCTGTTATAGGTTTTCTGTTAAACGAGTGCGAATAAATTACGCCTATAAAAGATTCACATGAACAGAAATTTTTTATAAAATTAAAGTGCATTAAAAGAATTTAAATCTAATTTCCTAATATTGTTCTGTGAGTATTTGTTATGAATTATTAGGTAAACAAAAGTGTTCTAGAAATTCTCACGTTGTCATTGAATGAAGTGAGAACAAATATGCAAGTTAGTGTAAGATGTGATTGAGACACCAGTCAGTGGAGAGTAGAAATATCAATCTTTGTAAAAGAAGTCAATCACTCACACATATTTATTAGTTGTAAGTCATAAAGTAATGAAGAGAAATGGATGCATTAAAGGACCTTATTTGGGCACAGAGCTGTAATTCAATGTAAGACATTTTATTAGCTTTACAAATTGAGGGCGGATAATTTGTCCCTCTGTCATGAATGTTGCAATTTATCAGCACAGGCGTCGAATGACAAACCTGCAGTTTGCTATTGAGGAGTACAGTCGAATGTGTAATAAATTTACTAGAAAATTAGTATAATTTTTTTTTTCTTTATAGATAATTTTCCCATAAATTCATGAAGATATACTGTAGCCGTTTATTGGCTGAATTATGTGGTTGTTACGAATATAAAAGTCAAAATTACTTATTTTAATAAAAATGGGAAATATTACTAGTGTATTAATTGTAAAGCATATTTATCTATTCAAAACAGGTTGATATATGTTTTAATATTCTATGAGCTTTCACATGTTTATTTAAAGCAGTAATTTAGATTTCTAACTCCACATTCCAATTAATCACACCTTTTAAAAAATCGCAATGTTTTATTGCAGGATGATTGATTGCACAACTAAAGACCCAATGACAGATAGTGAATGACGTTGTGATTACTTCGATTAACTTAATTTAAAGGACATTTTTTCCTTAAAATAAAAATATTGAATCAAACGAAATATCTCATAATTGCATGCATATTTCATCATAGAATATATTACAAAGAAATGACCATTAAGAAATAAGAATATAAAAAATTTAAGCTTATGATATTTTAAACTTTTTAAAATTATTTATAATTGTCGTTTTATGAATTTTATTATAATTTAGAGAAAGTTTACTTATAAATACTTTATATGACAGGTTCTGTGAGTGGTGCTGAAGTGGTTGTCCGGCATGAAAACAAAAACGCTGCTGGAAAACAAATGTGCTGCAAAAACAAAAATGTGTTGGTGCTGCAAAGACGGAACTGGTGGTGCTGCAAAGACGGAACTGGTGGTGAAGCAAAGACGGAACTGGTGGTGAAGCAAAGACGGAACTGGTGGTGACGCAAAGACGGAACTGGTGGTGACGCAAAGACGGAACTGGTGGTGAAGCAAAGACGGAACTGGTGGTGCTGCAAAAAAATCAGATGGTTTGCAAAAACAAAATCTGTAGGTGCTGCGAAAACAAAATCTGTAGGTGCTGCGAAAACAAAATCTGTAGGTGCTGCGAAAACAAAAAAGCTGGAGTTGCTTTGATTGATACTGGTGCTGCTAAAAAACTGGAGATTCTGCTAAAAAAAATTGGTGCTGAAAAGACGAAACTGGTGGACCTGCGAAGTCGAAACTGGTGGTGCTGCATAGACGTAGCTGGTGCTGCGAAAATAAAAAACTGATGGTGCTACAAATAAAAAATCTGGAAGTGTTGCAAACACAAAATGTGGAAGTTTTGCATAAACAAAAAATCTGGTGCTTCTGGGAAGACGAAGCTGTTGGTGTTGCAAAGACGAAGCTCGTGGTGCTGCAGATACAAAATCTGATGGTGCTGCAAATATAAAATCTGGTGGTGCTGCAAAACAAAAAATGCTATTGGTGCAATGCAAAAAACTGGTGGTGTTACCAAAAAGAAAAAAACAGATGGTGCTGCAAAAATATGGCCATGCTGTAAAAACAAACTGAGCTGCAAAACAAACAACTGATGGAGCTGCAATACAAAAAAGGTGATGGTGCAAAAACAAAGTGGTAGTACTGCAAAAGCAAACTATCGGTCCTGCAAAAAGAAACTGGTGGCGCTGCAAAAACAACCTGGTGGTGTTGCAAAAACAAAAAAATGGTAATGCCTCAAAAACAAAATAAATGGTGTTGGTACAAAAACAAAATAAATGGTGTTGCTACAAAAACAATAAAACTGGCGGTGAAGTAAAAACAAACTTTGCAATCTACAAAGCAAACAACTGATGGAGCTTTAAAATCTGGTGGTGCGGCAATATATAAAACTATTGGTGCGGCAATATATAAAACTATTGGTGCGGCAATATATAAAACTATTGGTGCGGCAATATATAAAACTATTGGTGCTGCAATATAAAAAACTTTTGGTGCTGCAATATAAAAAACTTTTGATGCTTCAAAACCTAAAACTGGTGGTGTTACGAAAATAAAAAGCGGGTGTTGCTTTGAAAAAAAGTTGATGGTCTGTGAAAACAAAAAACCTGGAGTTATTTCGAATCATAGTGGTGGTGCTGCTAAAAAAGCGGGTTGTGCTGCAAAGAATAAACTAGTGAAGCTGCATAAATAACCCATTGCTGAAACACTACCTGGTGGTGCTGCATAGACGTAGCTGGTGGTTCTGCGAAAAAAACTGCTGGTGCTGCGAAAGGAAAAAACTGGTGTTGCTACGAAAACAAAAGCCTAGTATTGATTCGGAAACAAAAAAACCTGATGGTTCTTCCAAAACAAAAAAATCTGGTGTTGCTTCCAAAACAAAAAAAACCTGGTGTTGCTTCAAAAACCTGCTGGTGTTTCGAATCATACTGCTGCTGCTAAGAAAAGCTGCTGGTGCTCCTAAAAAAACTGGTGTTTCCTCGAAAAACTGGGGCTGCGAAAGCAACCTGGTGGTGCTTCAAAAAACACCCTGGTGTTGCTGCTTACACTTAGCTGTTGGTGATGCGAAAAAAATTGGTTGCGCTGGGAAATTAAAAAACTTTAGCTGCAAAAACAAAAAAACCTGGTGGTGCTTCCAAAACAAAAAACCTGGTGTTTCTGCGAAAACAAAATCTAAAAAGCTGGTGGTGCTGCAAAGACGAATCTGGTGTTGCTTCAAAGACGAAAGTGGTGGTGCTACAAATAGAAAATCTGGTATTGCTGCGAAAATAACGTGGTGGTGCTGCTGAAATAACCTGGTGGTGCTACAAAGATGAAACTGGTGGTGCTGCTAAGACGAAATTGGTGGTGTTGCTTAGACGTAGCTGGTGGTTCTGGGAAAACAAACTGGTGGTGCTGCGAAAGAAAACTATTGGTGCAATGAAAACAAAAAACTTGTGGCGCTGCAAATAAGTAAATTGGTGCGGCTGATAAAACAAAATTTGGTGGTGCTGCAAAAACAAAATTTGGTGGTGCTGCAAAAACAAAATCTGGTGGTGCTGCAAAAACAAAATTTGGTGGTGCCGCGAAAACAAAAAAACTGGTGGTGCTCCGAAAACAAAAAGGTGGTGAAGTTCAGAAAAAAAATCTGGTGGAGCAGCGAAACAAAAACTTAGAATCTGGTGGTGGTGCAAAGACGAAGCTGGTGTTGCTGCAAAAATAAAAACTGGTCGTGTGCTGCAAAAATAAAAAACCGTTCGTGATACAAAGACTGGTGGTGCTGAAAAACTGAAAACATTGTGGTGCCTCGTAAAAAAGGTGCTGCTGCGAAAAAAATATGGAGTTGCTTCAAATCATACTGGTGCTGCTAAGAAAATTGGTGTTCCCTCGAAAACAGCTGGTGGTTCTGCGAAAACAACCTGGTGGTGCTGCATATATAAAATCTGGAAGTGCGGCAAAAACAAAACATCGAAGTGCTGCTAAAAAAAACAAAAATCTGGTGGTGCTTGAAAGACGAAGGACATGGAACTGCGAAAACAAAAAACTGATCGTGCTGCAAAACATAAAATCTGGAAACATAAAATCTGGTGGTGCTGCGAAACATAAAAGCTGGTTGTGCCATGAAAACAAAGTTTGTGGTGCTGCTAAATCAAAATCTGTTCGTGCTGCAAAAATAAAATCTGGTGGTGCTGCAAAAAATGGTGGCGCTGCGAAAATAAAAGCTGGGGCTTCGAAAACAATAAAAACCTGCTGGGGCTGCGAAAACAAAAACCTAGTGGAGCTGCGAAAACAAAAAAAGCTTTAAATAAAGTGGTGGTGTTACAAATAAACCTGGTATTGCTGCGAAAATAACTTGGTGATGCTTCTAAAATAAACTGTTGGTGCTGAAAAGACGAAACTGGTGGTGAAGCATAGACGTAGCTGGTGGTGCTGCGATAACAAAAAAGTGGTCGTGTTGCGAAAACAAAATTTGGTAGACCTGAAAAAAACAAAATCCTGTGGTGCTACAGAAAAAACTGATTGCGCTGCGAAAACAAAAAAAAAACCTGTTGCTGCGAAAACAAAAAAAACTGGAGGTACTATGAAAACAAAACCTAGTGTTACCTCAAAAATAAAAAACATGGTGGTATTGCGAAAAAAATGTATAACATGGTGGTGCTGCAAAACAAAACTCGTGCTGCAAAAACCAAAGTGTTGCTGCTGCAAAGACAAAACTGGTGGTGCCTCGAAAATAAACTTAGTAGATCCAAGAAAACAGAAAACCTGGCGTTGCTTCGAATCATAACGGTGGTGCTGCAAAGAACACTGGTGAAACTGCTAAAAAAACTGGTCATGCTGCTAAAAAGCTGATGTTGCTGCTGAAAAAAAATCTGGTGCTGAAAAGACAAAACTGGTGACACTGCAAAGACAAAACTGGTGCTGTTTTAAAAAAAATCATCTGGTGGAGCTGGAAAGACGAAGCAGGTGGAACTGCAAATTCAAAAAAACTGCAAAAAAACCTGGTGGTGCTGCGAACACAAACCTTTTGGTGCTGCATAAACAAAGTGGTTTTGCCTCCAATACAAAATATGGTGGTGCTATGAAAACAAAAACTATAAAGCTGGTGCTGCAAGGACGAAGCTGGTCGTGCTGCAAAAACAAAAACTTGTGCTGCAAAAAAAAAGTTGGTGCCTCGAAAATAAAGTTTGTGGTGCTACGAAAATAAACTCGTGGTGCAGCAAATATAAAATCTGGAAGTGCTACAAAAACATATCTGGTGGAAGCTAGTGGTAATGCAAAACCAAAAAACTTTGGTGCTGCAAAACAAAAACAGGTGGTGCTGCAAAAAATACTGATGGTGCTACGAAAACAAAAAGCTTGGTGTTGCCTTGAAAAAAAATATGGCTCTGCGAAAAAAAATCCTGGAGTTGCTTCGAATCACAGTGCTGGTGCTGCTAAAGCAACTAGTGTTGGTGCTAAAAAAAAGCTGGTAGTGCTGCTAAAAACAGCTGGTGGTGCTGCAAACACGAAACTGTTGGTGCTGCGAAAACAAAAACTGGTGATGTTGCAAAAACAAAAAAGGTGGGGCCTCGAAAATATTTGTTGGTGCTACGAAATCAAACTGGAGGTGCAGCAAATATAAAATCTAGAAGTGCTACAAAAATGTGCTGGAAGCTGGTAACAAAATTGGTTGTGCTGCAAAACAAAAAAGGTGCTGCTAAGAAAAGCTGGTGGTGCTGCTAAAAAACGTGTTTTTACGAAAAAAGCTGGTGGTGCTGCGAAAAAAAACTAAAAACCTGGCGTTGGTGCAAAGACGGAGCTGGTGGTACTGCAGTAACAAAAAACTGGTCGTGCTGCGAAAACAAAAACTGCTGATACTACAAAAACAAGAAAAGTTGGTGGCGCCTCGAAAATGAAGTAGGTTGTGCAGCGAAATAAAACTGGTGGTTCAGCAAATATAAATCTGTGGAAGATGGTGGTAATGAAAAAACAAAAAAATTTTAGTGCTGCTAAAAAACTGTTGCTGCTTAAACAAAACTTGTTGTGCTGCAAAAACAATACTGGTGGTGCTTCGAAAACAACCTAGTAGTGCTGCATAGACGAAGCTTGCTGCGAAAAAAAACTGGTGGCGCAACGGAAACAAAAATTTGTGTTGCTGAAATATAAAATCTGTATGTGTTGCAAAAACAAAATCCGGAAGTGCTGCTAAAACAAAAACTGATCCAGCTGCAAAAATAAAAAAGGATCTTGCTGCAAGAACAAAATACTGTTGGTGCGGCAAAAACAAAACTGGTGATGATGCAGCAACAAAAAACTGGCGTTGCTTCAAAAAAAAGAAAAAAAACTGGTGGTACTTCAAAAGATAAAAGCTTGTGGTGCCTCGAAAACAAATTGAAGTGGTTCCACGAAAACAAAAAACTGGGATTTCTTCGAATCATACGGGTGGTGCTGCAAAGAAAAGCTGGTGGTGATGCTAAAAAATCTATGGTTCCCTCGAAAAAAGCTGGTGTTGCTGCAAAAACAAAATACGAAAACGCTGCTAAAACAAAAATCTGGTGGTGCTGGAAGGACGAAGCAGGTGGAACTGCATAAACAAAAAACTGATCGTGCTGCAAAAGCAAAAAACTGGTGTGCTTGAAAACAAAAAACTGGTGGTGCTTGAAAACAAATAGGTGGTGGTGCTGCAAAACATGAAAGCTGGTGGTGCCTCGAAAACAAAGTTTGTGTGGTGCTGCGAAATCAAACTGGTGGTGCTGGAAAAACAAAAAACTAGTGGTGCTGGAAAAACAAAAAACTAGTGGTGCTGCGAAAACAAAGAATTAGGGGTGCTGTGAAAAAAAAATCTGGTGGTCCTACAAATTCTGGTGGTGCTCCAAAACAACTGGTGGCGCTGCGAAAATTAAAAAACTGGGGCTGTGAAAACAAACACGGTGGAGCTGCTTTAACAAAAAAAAGCTGGTGATGTTGCGAAAATAAATAATGGCGGAGTTGCGAATACGAAAAAACTGGTGGTGCTGCGAAAACAAAAAAAATGGTTGTGTTGTGAAAAGAAAAAAAACTGGTGGTGTTGCGGAAAGAAAAAACTGGTGGTGCTGGGATAACAAAACCTGGTGTTTCGAGAATTCAAAAACCTAGTGTTGCTTCGAAAAGAAACAACCTGGTTTTGTTTCAAATTCAAACCTGGTGGTGGTGCAAAAACAAAAAGCTGGTGTTGCCTCGTAAACATACTTAGTGGTTCCATGAAAACCAAAACTGGGGTTCCTTCAAATCAAACTGGTGGTGCTGCAAAAAAAACTGGTGGATCTGCTAAAATAAGCTGGTTGTCATGTAAAACCAAAATCTGGTGGTGCTATGAAAATAAAACCTAGTGTTGCTTCGAAAATAAAAAAATGGTGTTTCTAAAACAAAAAAAGCCTTGTGTTGCTTCAAAAGCAAAAAAACCTGGTGTTGCTGCAAAATGGAATCTGGTGGTGCCGCGAAAGCAAGCTGGTGCTGCCTCGAAAACAAACTTAGTGGATCCACGAAAACAAAAAACTGGGATTGCTTCGAATCATAAGGGTGGTGCTGCAAAAAACAATGGTGATGCTGCTAAAAACTGGTGTTGGTGCTGAAAAGACGAAACTGGTGCCAGTGCAAAGACAAAACCTTTTGCTGCTTCAAAGAATCAACAGGTGGTGCTGGAAAGACGAAGGTGGTGGTGCTACAAATACAAAATCTGGTATTGCTACGAAAATTACCTGGTGGTGCTACTAAAATAACCTGTTTGTGCTGCAAAGACGAAACAGGTGGTTCTGCGAAAAAAACTGGTGATGCTGCAAATAAAAATCTGGTGGTTCTGCGATAACAAAAAAGCTGGTAGTGCTTCGATTGATACTGGTGGTGCTGCTCAAAAAATGGTGCTGAAAACACGAAACTGGTGTAATCCGAAAGCAAAAAACTGGTATTGCTGCGAAAACAAATTTGTTGATGCGAAAACATAAATCTGGTGGTGGTACGAAAACAAAAAACTATTAGTGCTGCAAATAAAAAACTGTTGGTGCTGCTGCAAATAAGAAACTGTTGGTGCTGCTGCAAATAAGAAACTGTTGGTGCTGCTGCAAATAAGAAACTGTTGGTGCTGCTGCAAATAAACTGTTGGTGCTGCTGCAAATAAACTGTTGGTGCTGCTGCAAATAAACTGTTGGTGCTGCTGCAAATAAACTGTTGGTGCTGCTGCAAATAAACTGTTGGTGCTGCTGCAAATAAACTGTTGGTGCTGCTGCAAATAAACTGTTGGTGCTGCTGCAAATAAACTGTTGGTGCTGCTGCAAATAAGAAATCTGGTTTTGCTGATAAAGCAAAATCTAGTGGTGCCGTGAAAATAAAAAAAAAAATCTGGTGGTGTCGCAAAAACAAACAAATCCTGGTGGTTCTGCGAAAACAAATAAACCTTGTTCTGCGCAAAACAGAAAACTGGTTTTGCCTGTAATACAAAATTTGGTGGTGCTGCAAAAACAAAATCTTAAAAGCTGGTGTTGCTGTAAAGACGAAGCTGGTGGTACTGCAAATACAAAACTTTTAGTGCTGCTTAAACAAAACTGGTGGTGCTGCAAAAACAAAAACCTGGAGTTTTTTTCGAATCATACTAGTGGTACTGCTAAGAAAAGCTAGTGGTGCTGCTAAAAAAACTGGTTTTCCCTCGAAAAAGTGGTGTTGCGAAAGCAACCTGGTGGTGCTTCAAAAAAATTCCTGGGGTTGCTGCATAGACGTAGCTGGTGGTGCTGCGAAAACAAAAAAAACTGGTGGTAAAATGAAAACAAAAACTTGTGGTGTTGCAAAAATATAAAATCTGGAAGTTCTGCATAAACAAAATCTGGAAGTGCTGAAAAAATTAAAACAAAAATCTGGTGGTGCTGGAAAGATGAAGCAGGTGGAACTGAAAATACAAAAAACTGATCGTGCTTCAAAAACTTAAAACTGGTGTTGCTTCAAAACAAAAATCTGGTGGTTCTGCGAAACATAAAAGCGGGTGGTGCCTCGAAAACAAAGTGGTGGTGCTGCAAAAACAGAAAAGCTTTTGGTGCTACGAACGCAAAGCTTGTGGTGCTGCGAAAACAAAAACCTGGAGTTGCTTCGAATCAAACTGGTGGTGCTGCTGCTGAAAAAAGCTTGTGGTGCTGCGAAAAAAATGGTGCTGAAAAGGCGAAACTGGTGCTTCTTTAAAGAATCAACTGGTGGTGCTGGAAAGACGAAGGTGGCGGTGCTACAAATAGAAAATCTGGTATTGCTGCGAAAATTACCTTGTGCTGCCATAATTACCTGATGGTGCTTCTAAAATAACCTATTTGTGCTGGAAAGATGAAATTGGTGGTACTGCGAAAAAAACTAGTGGTGCTACAAATAAAAAAATCTAGTGTTGCTGCGAAAACAAAAACGCTGGTAGTGCTTCGACTGATACTGGTGGTGCTGCTAAAAAACATTTGGTGCTCCTCAAAAAAATGGCGCTGAAAAGACGACACTGGTGGACCTGCAAAGTCGAAACTGGTGGTGAAACGAAAACGAAAAAACTAAGTGCCGCAAATAAAAAAAACTTGGTGCTGCAAATAAAATCTGGAAATGCTGCAAAAAAGATCTGGTGGTGCCGGGAAAACAAAAAAAGCTGGTGGTGCTCCGGAAACAAAAACAAGCTGGTGGTGCTCCGGAAACAGAAAAAGCTGGTGCTCCGAAAACAAATCCTTGTGGTGCTGCGAAAACAAAAAAAACCATGTGGTGCGGCGTAAACAGAAAACTGGTTTTGCCTGGAATACAAAATGTGGTGTTGCTGCGAAAACGAAAACCAAAAACCTGGTGTTGCTGCAAAGACGAAGCCCGTGGTCCTGCAAAGACGAAGCCCGTGGTCCTGCAAAGACGAAGCCCGTGGTCCTGCAAAGACGAAGCCCGTGGTCCTGCAAAGACGAAGCCCGTGGTCCTGCAAAGACGAAGCTGGTGGTCCTGCAAAGACGAAGCCCGTGGTCCTGCAAAGACGAAGCCCGTGGTCCTGCAAAGACGAAGCCCGTGGTCCTGCAAAGACGAAGCCCGTGGTCCTGCAAAGACGAAGCCCGTGGTCCTGCAAAGACGAAGCCCGTGGTCCTGCAAAGACGAAGCCCGTGGTCCTGCAAAGACGAAGCCCGTGGTCCTGCAAAGACGAAGCCGGTGGTCCTGCAAAGACGAAGCCCGTGGTCCTGCAAAGACGAAGCCCGTGGTCCTGCAAAGACGAAGCCGGTGGTCCTGCAAAGACGAAGCCCGTGGTCCTGCAAAGACGAAGCCCGTGGTCCTGCAAAGACGAAGCCCGTGGTCCTGCAAAGACGAAGCCCGTGGTCCTGCAAAGACGAAGCCGGTGGTCCTGCAAAGACGAAGCCGGTGGTCCTGCAAAGACGAAGCCCGTGGTCCTGCAAAGACGAAGCCCGTGGTCCTGCAAAGACGAAGCCGGTGGTCCTGCAAAGACGAAGCCGGTGGTCCTGCAAAGACGAAGCCGGTGGTCCTGCAAAGACGAAGCCGGTGGTCCTGCAAAGACGAAGCCGGTGGTCCTGCAAAGACGAAGCCCGTGGTCCTGCAAAGACGAAGCCGGTGGTCCTGCAAAGACGAAGCCGGTGGTCCTGCAAAGACGAAGCCCGTGGTGCTGGAAAAATAAAAAGTTGGTGGTGCTGGAAAAATAAAAAGTTGGTGGTGCTGCAAAGATGAAACTGGTGGTGCAACGAAAACAAACTTGTGATGATGCAAATATTAAGCTGGAAGTGCTGCAAAAACAAATAAAAATCTGATACTGCTGGAAGGACAAAGCTGGTGATGCTGGAATGACGAAGCTGGTGAAATTGCAAACACAAAAAATGATCGTGCTGCAAAAGTAAAAAAAAACTGATCCTGCTGCAAAAGTAAAAAAAACTGATCCTGCTGCAAAAGTAAAAAAAACTGATCCTGCTGCAAAAATAAAAAAAAAACTGATCCTGCTGCAAAAATAAAAAAAGAAAAACTGATCCTGCTGCAAAATAAAAACTGATCCTGCTGCAAAAATAAAAAAAAAACTGATCCTGCTGCAAAAGTAAAAAAAACTGATCCTGCTGCAAAAGTAAAAAAAACTGATCCTGCTGCAAAAATAAAAAAAAAACTGATCCTGCTGCAAAAATAAAAAAAAAACTGATCCTGCTGCAAAAATAAAAAAAAAACTGATCCTGCTGCAAAAATAAAAAAAAAACTGATCCTGCTGCAAAAATAAAAAAAAACTGATCCTGCTGCAGAAATTAAAAAAAATCTGGTGGTGCTGTGAAAACAAAAACCTTGTATTGCCTTAAAAATAAAGTTCATGGTACTTCGAAAACAAAAAACCTGAAGTTGCTTCGAATCAAACTGGTGGTGCTGCTAAAAGAAGCTGCTGGTGCTGCTAAAGAAACTGCTGTTGCTGCTAAAGAAACTGCTGTTGCTGCTAAAGAAACTGCTGTTGCTGCGAAATCAAAAAAGTGGTCGTGCTGCAAAAACAAAAAAGTGGTCGTGCTGCAAAAACAAAAGAGGGTGGAGCCTCGAAAATAAAGTTGTTGGTGCTGCGAAATCAAACTCGTGGTGCAGCAAATATAAAATCTAGAAGTGCTACAAAAACAAAAATCTGGTGGAAGATTGTAACAAAACTGGTGGTGCTGCAAAACAAAAAAGGTTGTGATGCTAAGAAAAGCTGGTGGTGCTGCTAAAAAACTGGTATTTCTGCGAAAAAAGCTGGTGGTGCTGGAAAGACGAGCCTGGCGTTGCTGCAAAGACGGAACTGGTGGTGCTGCAAAGACGAAACTGGTTGCACTTCAAAGACGAAACTGTTGGTGCTGCGGAAACAAAAAAATGATGCTGCTGAAGGACCTTGCAGGTGGTGCTGGAAAGACCAAGCAGGGAGACCTTCAAATACAAAAAGTGATCGTGCTGCAAAAACAAATTGGTGGTGCTTCAAAACAAAAATCTGGTGTTGCTGCGAAACATAAAAGTAGGTGATGCCTCGAAAACAAATTTTGTGGTGCTGCCAAAACAAAAAGCTGATGTTTCCTAGAAAATAATGTTGATGGTGCTGCGAAAAAAAAATCTGGAGTTACTTCGAATCAAACTGGTTTTGCTGCTAAAAGTTGCTGGTGCTGCTAAAGAAACTGGTGTTGCTGCTAAACAAAGCTGGTGTTGCTGCTAAACAAAGCTGGTGTTGCTGCTAAAAAAACTGATGTTGCTGCGAAGAAAAACTGGTGGTGCTGCAAAAAAAATTTGTGGCGCTGTGAAAATTCAAAAGCTTTAGAAGCGAAAAGAACTAGTCGTTGTGATCCCAAAAAAAGCTTGTGGTGCTATAAAAACAACAAAAGTTGGTGTTGCTGCGAAAACAAAAAACATTGTGGTGCAGC
The DNA here is from genome assembly GCA_030067965.1 of Latrodectus elegans. Classification (NCBI taxonomy): domain Eukaryota; kingdom Metazoa; phylum Arthropoda; class Arachnida; order Araneae; family Theridiidae; genus Latrodectus; species Latrodectus elegans. The sequence goes on along the minus strand of CM057819.1, from coordinate 25,609,068 downwards.
GTAAAAACTGGTTTTGCCTCCAATACAAAATCTGGTGGTGCTACGAAAACAAAAACTAAAAAGCTGGTGGTGCTGCAAAGGCGACGCTTGTGTTGCTGCAAAGACGAAGCTGGTCGTGCGGTAAAAAAAAACTGGTGGTGCTGTGAAAACAAAACTGATGGTGTTGTGAAAACAAAACTGGTGGTGTTGCAAAACAAAAAATGCTGGTGGTGCAATGCAAAAAAACTGGTGGTGCTACCAAAAAGAAAAACAGATGGTGCTGCAAAAATAACCTGGTATTCCTGCTTAAGCTGGGTAATATTGCAAAAACAAAAATATGGTGGTGCCGCAAAAAGAAGAAAAACTGGCTGTGCTGCAAAAGCAATTTGTTTGGAGCTGCAAAACTGATTGAGCATAAATACAAAATAATTGATGGAGCTCATATGCATAAAACTGGTTGTGCTGCAATACAAAAAACGGGTGGTGCTGCAATACAAAAAACGGGTGGTGCTGCAATACAAAAAACGGGTGGTGCTGCAAAAGCAAACTGGTAATACTGCAAAAGCAAACTGGTAATACTGCAAAAGCAAACTGGTAATACTGCAAAAGCAAACTGGTAATACTGCAAAAGCAAACTGGTAATACTGCAAAAGCAAACTGGTAATACTGCAAAAGCAAACTGGTAATACTGCAAAAGCAAACTGGTAATACTGCAAAAGCAAACTGGTAATACTGCAAAAGCAAACTATCGGTGCTGCAAAAAGAAACTGGTGGTGCTGCAAAACAAAGTGCTGGTGGTGCTACGAAAACAAAAAGCGGGTGTTGCTTTGAAAAAAAGTTGATGGTTTGCGAAAACAAAAAACCTGGAGTTGCTTCGAATCATAGTGCTGCTGCTACTAAAAAAGCTGCTAGTGCTGCAAAGAATAAACTGGTGAAGCTGCATAAATAACGCATTGCTGAAACACAACCTGGTGGTGCTGCATAGACGTAGCTGGTGGTTCTGCGAAAACAAAACCTAGTATTGCTTCGGAAACAAAAAAAAACCTGGTGGTTCTTCCAAAATAAAAAAACTGGTGTTGCTTCCAAAGCAAAAAAAAAATGGTTTTGCTTCAAAAACTAAAAATCTGCTAGTGTTTCGAATCATACTGCTGGTGCTGCTAAGAAAATCTGCTGGTGCTGCTAAAAAAACTGGTGTTTCCTCAAAAAACTGGGGCTGCGAAAGCAACCTGGTGGTGCTTCAAAAAACACCCTGGTGTTGCTGTGTACACGTAGCTGTTGGTAATGCAAAAGAAAAACTGGTTGCCCTGCGAAAATAAAAAAGCTTTAGCGTCGAAAACAAAAAACAACCTGGTGGTGCTTCCATAACAAACCTGGTGTTTCTGCGAAAACAAAATCTAAAAAGCTGGTGCTGCAAAGACGAATCTGAAGTTGCTTCCAAGACGAAACTGGTGGTGCCGGAAAAGACGAAAGTGGTGGTGCTACAACCTGGTATTTCTACGAAAATAACGTGGTGGTGCTGCTGAAATAACCTGGTGGTGCTACAAAGATGAAACTGGTGGTGCTGCTAAGACGAAACTGGTGGTGCTGCTTAGACGTAGCTGGTGGTTCTGGGAAAACAAACTGGTGGTGCTGCGAAAAAAACTAGTGGTGCAACGAAAACAAAAAACTTGTGGCGCTGCAAATAAGGAAACTGGTGCTGCTGATAAAGCAAAATTTGTTGGTGCTGCAAAAACAAAATTTGGTAGTGCTGCAAAAACAAAATTTGATGGTGCTCCGAAAACAAAAAAGCCGGTGAAATTCAGAAAAAAAAATCTGGTGGAGCTGCGAAAAGAAAAACTAAGAAGATGGTGGTGGTGCAAATACGAAGCGGTGCTGGAAAGACGAAGCTGGTGTTGCTGCAAAAATAAAAACTGGTCGTGTGCTGCAAAAACGAAAAACCGTTCGTGATACAAAGACTGGTGGTGCTGCACAAACCGAAAACATTGTGGTGCCTCGAAAAAAAAGGTGCTGATGCGAAAAACACCTGGAGTTGCTTCAAATCATACTGGTGGTGCTGCTAAGAAAACTGGTGTTCCCTCGAAAGCAGCTGGTGCATCTGCGAAAACAACCTGGTGGTACTGTATAGACGTAGCTGGTGGTGCATATATAAAATCTGGAAGTGCTGCAAAAACAAAACATGGAAGTGCTGCTAAATCAAAAACAAAAATCTGGTGGTGCTTGAAAGACGAAGCACGTAGAACTGCAAAAACAAGAAAACTGATCGTGCTGACAAAACATAAAATCTGGGGAATCTGCAAAACATAAAATCTGGTGGTGCTGCGAAACATAAAAGCTGGTGGTGTGCCACGAAAACAAAGTTTGTGGTGCTGCTAAATCAAAATCTGTTCGTCCTGCAAATATAAAATCTGGTGGTGCTGCAAAAAAAATGGTTGCGCTGCGAAAATAAAGCTGGGGCTTCGAAAACAATAAAAACCTGCTGGAGCTGCGAAAACAAAAATCTGGTGGAGCTGCTAAAACAAAAAAGCTTTAAAGAATACACTGGTGGTGCTAAATAAAAAACCTGGTATTGCTGCGAAAATAACTTGTTGCTGATGCTAAAATAAACTGTTGGTGCTGAAAAGTCGAAACTGGTGGTGCAGCATAGACGTAGCTAGTGGTGCTGCGATAACAAAAAAGTGGTGGTGCTGCGAAAAGAAAATTTGGTGGACCTGAAAAAAACAATCCTGTGGTGCTACAAAAAAAACTGTTTGCGCTGCGAAAATAAAGGTTTAGTTGCGAAAAAAAATAACTGATGCTGCGAAAACAAAAAAAACTGGTGGTGCTATGAAAACAAAACCTAGTGTTACTTAGAAAATAAAAAAACATGGTTGTACTGCGAAAAAAATGTCTTTGCAGCAGCAACACTTTGGTTTTTGCAGCACGAGTTTTGTTTTGCAGCACCACCATGTTATACAAAACTGGTGGTGCCTTAAAAATTAACTTAGTGGATCCAGGAAAACAGAAAACCTGGGGTTGCTTCGAATCATAAGGGTGGTGTTGCAAAGAACACTGCTGAAACTGCTAAAAAAACTGGTGATGCTGCTAAAAAAGCTGATGTTGCTGCTGAAAAAACTGGTCTGAAAAGACGAAACTGGTGACATGCAAAGACAAAACTGGTGCTGCTTCAAAGAAACATCTAGTGGTGCTGGAAAAACGAAGCAGGTGCTGCTGGAAAGACGAAGCAGGTGGTGCTGGAAAGACGAAGCAGGTGGTGCTGGAAAGACGAAGCAGGTGCAACTGTAAATTCAAAAAACTGATCGTGCTGCAAAAACAAAAAAATGGTGGTGCTGTGGAACACAAAAGCTGGTGTTACGGCTTGAAAAAGCTGCTGGTACTGCGAAAACAAAATCTCGTTGTCCTGCAAAAACAAAATCTGTTTGTGCTGCAAAAAAAGCTGGTGGCGCTGCGAAAACAAACCTTTCGTTACTGCATAAACAAAAAAGTGGTTTTGCCTCCAATACAACATATGGTGGTGCTATGAAAACAAAAACTATAAAGCTGGTGGTTCAAAGACGAAGCTGGTCGTGCTGCAAAAACAAAAATTTGTGGTGCTGCAAAAAAAAGTTTGTTGTGCCTCGAAAATAAAGTTTATGGTGCTACGAAAACAAACTTGTGGTGCAGCAAATATAAAATCTGGAAGTGCTGAAAAAAAATCTAAAAGTGCTGCATAAATAAAATCTGGAAGTGCTACAAAAACATATCTTTTGGTTTTGCATTACCACCAGCTTCCACCAAACTTTTGGTGCTGCAAAACAAAAACAGGTGGTGCTGCAAAAAATACTGATGGTGCTACGAAAACAAAAAGCTTGGTGTTGCCTTGAAAAAAATATGGCTCTGCGAAAAAAATCCTGGAGTTGCTTCGAATCACAGTGCTGTTGCTGCTAAAGCAACTAGTGTTGGTGCTGAAAAGAGCTGGTAGTGCTGCAAAGAATAAACTGGTGGTGCTGTAAAGACGAAGGGAGTGGTGCTACAAATACAAAATCTGGTATTGCAGCGAAAAAAAATCTGTTGGTCCTGCGAAAACAAACTGGTGGTGCTGCAAAAGTAACCCATTGCTGAAACACAACCTGGTGGTGCTGCATAGACGTGGCTGGTTGTGCTGTGAAAACAAATCTGCTGGTGCTGCGAAAACAAAAAAAACTGATTGTGCTACGAAAACAAAAATTAGTGTTGCTTCCAAAACAAAAAAACCTGGTGTTACTTTAAAAACAAAAAACCTGGTGGTGCTGCGAAAACAAAAAAACCTGGTGGAACTCCGATAACAAAATCTAAAAAGCTGGTGGTACTTCAAAGAGGAAACAGGTGTTACTGCCAAAACAAAACTGTTGGTGCTGCGAAAACAAAAGTGGTCGAGCTGCAAAAACAAAAACTGGTAATGCTGCAAAAAGAAAATGGAGGGTGGAGCCTGGAAAATAAATTTGTTGGTGCTACGAAATCAAACTGGAGTTGCAGCTAATATAAAATCTAGAAGTGCTACAAAAATGTGGTGGAAGCTGGTAACAAAATTGGTTGTGCTGCTAAAAAAACTGGTGTTCCTGCGAAAAAAGCTGGTGGTGCTGCTAAAAAACTGGTGTTCCTGCGAAAAAAGCTGGTGGTGCTGCAAAGACGGAGCTGGCGTTGCTGCAAAGAAGGAAATGGTGGTACTGCAGTATCAAAAACTGATCGTGTTGCAAAAACATACTGCTGATACTACTGCCAAAAGTTGGTGGCGCCTCGAAAATGAAGTAGGTTGTGCAGCGAAATAAAACTGGTGGTTCAGCAAATATAAAATCTGAAAGTGCTGCAAAAACAAACATCTGTGGAAGCAGGTGGTAATGCGAAAACAAAGAAATATTAGTGTGCTAAAAAACTGGTGCTGCTAAAAAAACTTGTTGTTCTGCAAAAACAATACTGGTGGTGCTGCGAAAACCTAGTGGTGCTGCATAGACGAAGCTGTTGCTGCGAAAAGAAACTGGTTGTGCAACGGAAACAAAAACGTGTGTTGCTGAAATATAAAATCTGTATGTGCTGCAAAAACAAAATCTGGAAGTTCTGCTAAAACAAAAACAAAACACTGATCGAGCTGCAAAAATAAAAAATGATCTTCCTGTAAGAACAAAATACTGTTTGTGTGGCAAAAACAAAAGAGTTGGTGCGACAAAAACAAAACTGTTGGTGGTGCAACAACAAAAAACTGGCGTTGCTTCAAAACAAAAAAACTGGTGGTACTTCAAAACATAAAAGCTGCTGGTGCCTGGAAAACAAAGTTTGTGGTGCTGCGAAATCAAACTGGTGGTGCTGCGAAATCAAACTGGTGGTGCTGCGAAATCAAACTGGTGGTGCTGCGAAATCAAACTGGTGGTGCTGCGAAATCAAACTGGTGGTGCTGCGAAATCAAACTGGTGGTGCTGCGAAATCAAACTGGTGGTGCTGCGAAATCAAACTGGTGGTGCTGCGAAATCGAAAACTAGTGGTGCTGCGAAAACAAAAAATTAGGAATTCTCTGAAAACAAAATCTGGTGGTCCTGCAAATACAAATTCTGGTGGTGCTTCAAAACAACTGGTGGCGCTGCGAAAATAAAAAAGCTGGTGGTGGTGCAAAAATAAAAAAATGGTGGTGTTGCGAAAACAAAAAAGCTGGTGTTGTTGCGAAAATAAAAAAATGGTGGAGTTGCGAAAACAAAAAAACTAGTGGAGTTGCGAAAACAAAAAAACTAGTTGAGTTGCGAAAACAAAAAAACTAGTGGAGTTGCGAAAACAAAAAAACTAGTGGAGTTGCGAAAACAAAAAAACTAGTGGAGTTGCGAAAACAAAAAAACTAGTGGAGTTGCGAAAACAAAAAAACTAGTGGAGTTGCGAAAACAAAAAAACTAGTGGAGTTGCGAAAACAAAAAAACTAGTGGAGTTGCGAAAACAAAAAAACTAGTGGAGTTGCGAAAACAAAAAAACTAGTGGAGTTGCGAAAACAAAAAAACTAGTGGAGTTGCGAAAACAAAAAAACTGGTGGAGTTGCGAAAACAAAAAAACTGGTGGTGCTGCGAAAACAAAAAAACTGGTGGTGCTGCGAAAAAAAACCGGTGGTTCTGCGAAAACAAAACCTGGTTTTGCTTCGAGAATTCAAAAACCTAGTGTTTCGAAAGGAAAAAAAATCTGGTTTTGATTCAAAAACAAACCTTGTGGTGGTGCAAAAACAAAAAGCTGGTGGTGACTCGAAAAAAAACTTAGTGGTTGCACGAAAACAAAAAACCTGGGGTTGAATCGAATTATGCGGGTGGTTTTGAAAAAAACACTAGTGGTGGTGCTGCTAAAAAAGCTGGTGGTGCTGCTGAAAAAACTGCAGCAGCACCAGTTTCGTGTTTTCAGCGCGAAAGATGAAACTGGTGTTGCTTCAAAGAATAAACTGGTGGTGTTACAAATAAAAATTCTGGTATTGCTGCGAAAATAACTTGGTGCTGCTAAAATAACCTGGTGCTGAAAAGACGAAACTGGTGGTGCAACGGGGAAAAAAACACGTACTTCAAATACAAAATCTGATGGTGCTGCAAATAAAAAAACTGGTGCTGCTACGAAAACAAAAATTAAAAATCTGGTGTTGCTGCAAAGACAAAACGGTGTTGGAAAGACGAAAAGTGGTCGTGCTGCAAAAACAAACCTGGTGATGATGCTGAACAAAATATGTGGTGCTGCGAAAATAAAACTTGTTGTGCTGCAAAAGCAAAAACTGATGGTATTTCAAAACAAACAACTGGTGGTGGTACTGCAAAACATAACTGGTGGTTCCTCGAAAACAAACTTAGTTGTTCCACGAAAACCAAACTGGTTTTCCTTCAAATCAAATGGGTGGTGCTGCAAAAACACTGGTGGATCTGCTAAAAAAAGCTGGTGGTGCTGTAAAACCAAAATCTGGTGGTGCTTCTCAAAAAATGGTGCTGAAAACACGAATCTAGTGTAATCCGAAAACAAAAAAACTGGTGGTGCTGACAAAACAAAAATTTGTTGATGCGAAAACATAAATCTGGTGGTGGTACGAAAACAAAAAACTGTTAGTGCTGCAAATAAAAAACTGTTGGTGCTGCAAATAAAAAACTGTTGGTGCTGCAAATAAAAAACTGTTGGTGCTGCAAATAAAAAACTGTTGGTGCTGCAAATAAAAAACTGTTGGTGCTGCAAATAAAAAAACTGTTGGTGCTGCAAATAAGAAATCTGGTTTTGCTGATAAAGCAAAATTTGTTGGTGCTGCAAAAACAAAATCTGGTGGTGCTGTGTAAACTTAAAACCTAAAGTTGCTTCGAATCAAACTGGTGGTGCTGCTAAATGAAGCTGCTGGTTCTGCTAAAGAAACTGGTGTTGCTGCTAAAAAAAGCTGGTGTTGCTGCAAAAACAAAATCTGGTGGTGCTGCGAAATCAAAAAAGGTGGTCATGCTGCAAAAACAAAAAAGATGGTGGAGCCTCGAAAATAAAGTTGGTGGTGCGAAATCAAGCTATTGGTGCAGCAAATATAAAATTTGGAAGTGCTACAAAAACCAAATTCTGGTGGAAGCTGGTAACAAAACTGGTTTTGATGCGAAAACAAAACTGGTGGTGCTGCAAAAAAAGCTAGTGGTGCCTCGAAAACAAACTTAATGTTCCCACAAAAACCAAAATCCTGGTGTTGCTTCGAATTTTACGGGTTGTGCTGCAAAAAATAGTGGTAGATCTGCTAAAAAAAACTGGTGATGCTGTTAAAAGACGAAGCTGATGCTTCTTCAAAAACGAATTTGGTGTTGCTTCAAAGAATAAACTGGTGTTGCTGCAAAGATGAAGCGGTGCTGGAAAGACGAAGCTAGTTCTGCTGCAAACATGAAGCTGCTGGTGCAGCAAAATCAAAAACTGGAGGAGCAGCAAAAAAAGTAGGAGGTACCTCGAAAACAAAGTTGGTGGTGCTTCGAAATCAAATTGGTGGTGCAGCAAACATCAAATTTGGAAGTGCTAAAAAACACAAATCTGGTAATGCAAAAACAAAATCTGGTAGTGCAGCGTAAGCAAAATCTGATGGTGATATGAACACAAAAAGCTTCTGGTGCTACGAATAAAAAGCTGGTGTTGCCTTGAAAATAAAGTTGATGGTGCTGCAAAAACAAAAAACCTGGAGTTGCTTCGAATCAAACTGGTGGTGCTGCTAAACAAAATCTGGTGGTGCTACAAAAAGAAATCTTGTGGTGCTGCAAAAACAAACTGGTGGTGCTGCAAAAAGAAACTGGTGGGGCTGAAAAACCAAAAAGCTGGTGGTGCCTCGAAAATAAAGTTGGTGGTGCTGCCAAATCTAACTGGCAGTGTAGCACTTCCAAGTTTTATTTTTGCTGCAAAAACAATCTGGTGGTAGTTGGTGGAAATGCAAAACAAAAAAATTTTGGTGCTGCTAAACAAAAACTGGTGGTGCTGCTAAACAAAACCTTGTGGTGCTGCTAAACAAAACCTTGTGGTGCTGCTAAACAAAACCTTGTGGTGCTGCTAAACAAAACCTTGTGGTGCTGCTAAACAAAACCTTGTGGTGCTGCTAAACAAAACCTTGTGGTGCTGCGAAAACAAAAATAAGGTGTTGCTGCGAAAACAAAATTTGCAACACCACCAGATTTTGTATTTGCAAGACCTACAAAGACGAAGCTAATGGTGCTGCAGAAACAAATACTAATGGCACTGCGAAAATAAACCTGGTGGAAGCTGTTTGAACAAAAAAATTGGTGGTGCTGCGAAAACAAAACCTGGTGTTGCTTCCAAAAAAACATGGTGTTGCTTCAAATATAAACAAATCTGGTGGTGCTGCGAAAACAAAATTGGTGCTGAAAAGACAAAACTGGGTGTAATGCAAAATCAAAAAGCTGGTGGTGCCTCGAAAACAAACTTAGTGGTTCCACGAAAACCAAAAACCTAGGGGTTGCTTCGAGTCATACGGTAAAAAACATTCATTGTAAAAAACACTGGTGGTGCCGCTGTAAAAACTGGTACTGCTGCAAAGACGAAAATGGTGTTGCTGGAAAGCCGAAGGTGGTGGTGCTACAAATAGAAAATCTGGTATTGCTGCTAAATCAACCTGGTGGAGCTGCTAAATTAACCTGGTTGTCATGCAAATACGAAAATGGTGTTGCTGAAATGACAAAACTGGTGGTGCTGCATAAACGTAGCTGGTGGTGCTGCATAAACGTAGCTGGTGGTGCTGCATAAACGTAGCTGGTGGTGCTGCGAAAATAAAAAGCTGGTTGTGCTAAGAAACAAAACTGGTGGTGCAAGGAAATCAAAAAAATTGTGGTGCTGCAAATAAAAAAAATTGGTGGTGATGCAATTAAAAATACTGGTGGTACTGCAAATAAAAAATCTGGAAGTGTTGCAAAAACAAAATCTAGTGGTGCCGCGATAACAAAAAAAACTGGTGGTTCTGCGAAAACAAAAAAGCTGGTGGTGATGCGAAAACAAAAACTAAAAAGCTGGTGGCGCTGCAAGACGAAGCGGTGCTGTAAAGACGATGATGTTGCTGCAAAGACGAAGCTGGTAGTGCTGATAAAACAAATTTTGGTGTTGCTGATAAAAAAAAATCTGGTGCTGCGAAAACAAAAAAAACTTGGTGGTGCTGCGAATACAAAATCTGGATTTTCTGCGAATACAAAATCTGGATTTTCTGCGAATACAAAATCTGGATTTTCTGCGAATACAAAATCTGGATTTTCTGCGAATACAAAATCTGGATTTTCTGCGAACGCAAAATCTGGATTTTCTGCGAACGCAAAATCTGGATTTTCTGCGAACGCAAAATCTGGATTTTCTGCGAACGCAAAATCTGGATTTTCTGCGAACGCAAAATCTGGATTTTCTGCGAACGCAAAATCTGGATTTTCTGCGAACGCAAAGGATTTTCTGGAGCGCAAAATTGAATTTTCTGCGAACGCAAAGTCTGGATTTTCTGCGAACGCAAAGTCTGGATTTTCTGCGAACGCAAAGTCTGGATTTTCTGCGAACGCAAAGTCTGGATTTTCTGCGAACGCAAAGTCTGGATTTTCTGCGAACGCAAAATCTGGATTTGTGACAAGAACAAATGCTAAAAAGCTGATGGTGCGGCGAAAACAAGTGGTGATGCGGCGAAAACAAGTGGTGGTGCGGCGAAAACAAGTGGTGGTGCGGCGAAAACAAGTGGTGGTGCGGCGAAAACAAAGTTGGTGGTGCAACGAAAACAAAGTTGGTGGTGCAACGAAAACAAAGTTGGTGGTGCAACGAAAACAAAAAACTTATGGAGCTGCAAATAAAAAATCTGTAAGTGCTTCAAAAACAAATGTGTAAGTGCTTCAAAAACAAATGTGTAAGTGCTTCAAAAACAAATGTGTAAGTGCTTCAAAAACAAATGTGTAAGTGCTTCAAAAACAAATGTGTAAGTGCTGCAAAAACAAATGTGTAAGTGCTTCAAAAACAAATGTGTAAGTGCTGCAAAAACAATATCTGGAATTGCTTAAAAAAGCTGGTGGTGCTGCGAAAACAAAAAATTTAATGTTGTTTCCAAAACAAAAAAACCTGGTGTTGCTGCGAAAACAAAAAATCTAGTAGTGCTGTAAAAACAAAAAATCTGGTGGTGCTTCAAAAACGAAACTGGTACGTTTTTGAAGCACCTGCTGCAAAACAAAAAAGCTGGTAGTGCCTCGAAAACAAAAAAGCTGGTGTTGCTGCAAAGATGTAACTGGTTGTGCTGCATAGACGTAGCTTGTAGTGCTACAAAAAAACTGGTGCTGAAAAGACGAAACTGGTGCTGCTTTAAAGAAAAAACTAGTGGTGCTGCAAAAACAGCCTGGTGGTGCAGCAAAAACCGAAACCTGGTTGTGCTGCGAAAACAAAAAAAACTGGTGGTGCTACAAAGACGAAGCTGTTGGTGCAGCAAAGAATCTGGTCGTGCTGCAAAAACTAAACTGGTATTTCTGCAAAACAAAAAAGCTGGTGGTGCCTCGAAAACAAAGTTCGTGTTCTGCGAATTCAAACAAGTGGTGCGGTAAAAACGAAAAATCTGATGGTGCTTCGAAAACAAAAAGCTGGTGGTGCCAGGAAAACAAAGTTGGTGTTGCTGCGAAAACAAAAAACCTGGAGTTGCTTCGAAACATCCTGCTGCAATAACAAACTGGTGGTGCTGCAAAGACGTTGCTGGTGGTGCAGCGAAAACAAGAAACTTGTGGTGCTGCAAATACAAAATCTGGAAATGCTTCAAAAACAAAAAGAAATATCTGGTGTTGCTGGAAAGAATAAGCTAGTGGTGTTGCAAAGATGAAGCTCGTGCTGCTGCAAATACAAATTCTCGAAGTGCTGCAAATAAAAAATCTGATGGTGGTTTTTCGAAAACAAAGTGATAGGGTTCCGAAAACAAAAAAGCTGGTTGTGCTGCGAAAACAAAAAAACTGGTGGTGATGAGAAAACAAAAAAGCTGGTGGTGATGCGAAAACAAAAACTAAAAAGCTGGTGGCGCTGCAAGACGAAGCGGTGCTGTAAAGACGATGATGTTGCTGCAAAGACGAAGCTGGTGGTGCTGCAAATAAAAAAGCTGGTGGTGCTGATAAAACAAATTTTGGTGGTGCTGATAAAACAAATTTTGGTGGTGCTGATAAAACAAATTTTGGTGGTGCTGATAAAACAAATTTTGGTGGTGCTGATAAAAAAAATCTGGTGGTGCTGCGAAAACAAAAAAAACTTGGTGGTGCTGAGAATGCAAAAACTGGTTTTTCTGCGAATGCAAAAACTGGTTTTTCTGCGAATGCAAAAACTGGTTTTTCTGCGAATGCAAAAACTGGTTTTTCTGCGAATGCAAAAACTGGTTTTTCTGCGAATGCAAAAACTGGTTTTTCTGCGAATGCAAAAACTGGTGGTGCGGCAAGAACAAATGCTAAAAAGCTGATGGTGCTGCGAAAACAAAGTTGGTGGTGCTGCGATTACAAAAAGCTTGTGTTGCTGCGATTACAAAAAGCTTGTGTTGCTGCGAAAAAAACTGTTGGTGCAACGAAAACAAAAATACTTATGGTGCTGCAAATAAAAAATCTGTATGTGCTTAAAAACAAATCTGTAAGTTCTTCAAAAACAAATCTGTAAGTTCTTCAAAAATCTGGTGGTGCTGCGAAAGTTGCAAAAAAAAACTGATTGTGCTGCGAAAACAAAAAAAAACTGGTGGTGCTGCAAAGACGAAGCTGTTGGTGCTGCAAAGAATCTGGTCGTGCTGCAAAAACTGGTATTTCTGCAAAACAAAAAAGCTGGTGGTGCCTCGAAAACAAAGTTGGTGTGCTGCGAATTCAAACTGGTGGTGCTGTAAAAACAAAAAAGCTGGTGGTGCTTCGAAAACAAAAAGTTGGTAGTGCCAGGAAAACAAAGTTGGTCTTGCTGCGAAAACAAAAAATCTGGAGTTGCTTCGGAACATCCTGCTGCAAAAACAACCTGGTGGTGCTGCAAAGACGTTGCAGCACCACAAGTTTTTTGTTTTCGCTGCTCCACCTGCTAATACAAAATCTGGAAGTGCTTAAAAAACAAAATCTGGAAGTGCTTAAAAAACAAAATCTGGAAGTGCTTCAAAAACAAAAAGAGATATCTGGTGTTGCTGGAAAGACTAAGCTGGGTGGTGTTGCAAAGATGAAGCTCGTGCTGCTGCAAATACAAATTCTGGAAGTGCGGCAAATAAAAAATCTGATGAAGCTGCAAATAAAAAATCTCGTGGTGATGCAAATAAAAAAATCTCGTGGTGCTGCGAAAACTAAAAATCTTGGTGGTGCTTCAAAAACAAAGATGGTGGTGTTCCTGATTGAAAAAAGATTGGGTTTATATATCTGTAAGGTTTTAAGTAAGAATTTCTTGAAAAATCTTATTTAAAATTGTTTTAGTATTGAATCAGATGATAAGGAAATACTTGTTTGTAAATTTTTTTTGTTTAATTGCATGACATTTTCGTCATGATTGGAATTGTCTTTTTTAATACCTTAATCTCTTAAGTGCGAATATTTATGATAATTCTGGTAATAGTGCCCCATGATAGAATAAGGAAAATTTAATATGGTATTTGTGTAATAGCTCATCAATAGTTTGTGGCATATTTAAGTCTAAAAACATTAAATTTTGCTTTTAAAAAACCATTAATAGAATTTTTTTAATACAACTAAGGCTTATATAAAAATTTAAATTATATTCTGCATTTTTCATCATTGAGAATGAAATTTCGTATTTGGTGAGATGCACAAACTCCACATAACTCTTTATTGAATTAAGTAAGAAGGAATTCGCTCTTTTAACTTATGTAACGAGAGTCTAACACACGTTTAGAATGCGTTTGTTTATTTCAAAATCTTGTAGGTGAGTTTAAATCATAACAATTGGCTGTTTCAAATTTCAATATTGTATATTGATCAGAAATTTGTTCTATTTACGATATATTGAATCCTTTTAATTTTTAACTTACTCTCAATTATGTAAAATTGTCACTTAAACAATTAAATTAGCTTATGACAGGCATCTGTTGAATCTAAGTTTTAAGTGAAAAACAATTTGAATATGAAAGATGTAAATAAACAATTGTTACTTATCGTATTATTGATCACGTCCGCAATATGAGAGTTTTCAACACTATAATAATCATAGAAGACCTATTTAGTTTTGCTGCTAGCTAAGAGTATGTGAATTTATATTAGTTAAAAACAGCAAAATAAAATGCAACCAATATCGAAGGGCAAGTAAAAATTATTTGAAATTGATGAACTAAAATTGGAAAAGAAATATTTGGATGATTACGTAAATCAATTTGAATAATATAACAGAAAATGAGAAAGATGGAAAGAAATTGAAAGATTTACATTAATTCCAAAACTACTGGGATGTTTCAGAGAAGCAACATTTATTATTCAGTTTTGATAATGAATTAAAAGTAAGGGAGAAAAAGCTTTTGCTGTGGAAAGTTAACATTTTCTAACAGCATATGGATATAAAATTGTCTAGTTTTAAGAGTTTGAATGTAGGAAGTAATAAGTTTAAAATTTACTTTTACCCCTACTATTACTTTATGAAAACTTTAAACATTATTTAATAGTTGTGTTTATTTTGTTTTCAATATTTACATTTATTTGAAAACAAGTTGTTATTCACATCTTGAAATACTAAATAAATTAATAGATAAGAATCAAAGAAAATGTTTAAAGAATTCTAAAATTAACTGTTTTATAGAATGTAGTATATAACTCAGTAATGTATGGAATAATTATCTCAAAACATTTTCTGTTATGTCTGTAAATTCATTGAAAGCTTTTTAAGTGATCATTAACTTACATACAAATTATTAAAATCTAGAATTATTTATTTTCAAATTTAATTAAAATGTTGTATATATATATGAATATTTATATAATATGGATATATTTGGTTAAGAGAAATATATTTGGTTGGTAGAATATAAAGTTATTTAATATTAATGTGAAAACCTCGTGGAAATGTTTGATTTGATTCCTGAAAAACTCATGAATTTTATTTTTCTGGGAATATAATATGATCTGGAAACACTCTTTAAAGCTGTAAAAACGATGAACCAATGTCTTATCTGCATTGAATAAAATATTTCTCGTGTCACCTCTAAGCAGTATCAGATTATGAAAATAAACAAAATGATGAAAATCTTTGTAAAAAAAAAACTTTCAATTAATTCAAGAAGGTATTCATTATCCCAGAAGCATCTACACTTGAAAGTTACATTGTAGTATACGATATTGTTAAAAAGAAAGCTCTCAGTGATGGGGTGTATCAACCATGCATACTTCGAGTTTGTTTTCTGTTCTAGCCAAGAAAATCAATTCTAAAAATCACTTTTTCAAGCGAAGCATACGGTCTCAAAATTAAAGTAAAATAAAAACTTGATAAAGATTACTGCTCAACTAGTATTAATAAGTGTTGAACTTTCTGGCTTATGTTGTTTAAAGGGAACTACAACAAGATGAGATAATTTTTTTGAATTTCAGATAGGCACTTTTAACTTTGAAATTTCCTATTATATTTGGTGCTTCATCAGTTGTAATATTATGCATTTGTTACAGGCAAAGATCTAGATTTTTTGGCAACGTTAATCAAAACTATTCCAGAAACTTATTTATACATTGTTTTATTCATCAAAATGCTCTCTCTAAATCTGCATTTAATCAGGAACCTGTGCTTGATGCCGCCTTAATATTGTAAATATCAGTCAAATTTATGAGCTTACTGGCACTTTCGAGGTTTTTCTCAATCCATGTAATCTAAATATTCCGATGTTTTGTATTACAAAAAAGTGGCTTAGTGCAGGTCAAAAAAAGTGGTCAGTGTTTTCATGTGAGTTTGACCGCTGAAATTGTGTTTTTCTGTCTAGAAAAAGCATTTTCAGGACTGCGAAGTGTCAGAAAATACTAAATAGATATAAAAAGAGAGCTCGCAATTTTAGTTTTTAATAGACCTGTATCATATGAATATTAAGATGCAAGAGAAAAATCAATTTATCAGTGATATCTGGGCTCATATCTAAACTTATGAAAATGGTTTGAAAAAATTGTATATTTATTTCAAACGTAATCTCAATCTCTGCCATTTGAACATAATTGGTTATTTTCAGCATGGCTTCCCATGTGAATTGTGAAGCATTGAGGTCAGATTTGCAGTTTGATTTAATTGAGCTGTGTGTGTGTTTGTGGAAATCTAACTATCATGGCAAGCAGTTATCTGTTCTATAACTTCTATATATATATTCTAGAATTTTATAAATAATTATTGAACGTAAAGTTTCAGAAAATCAGTGCTATGTTTGCTTTATCCTAAGCATGTGAATAAGTTTTTCAACCAAGAATTTGAGAGTTATTTCTAAAGTAATCCTTGATTCTCAATCTCAAAGTTTCAGAAAATCAGTTCTTGCTTCAAACTGTAATGTAAGGAACTTTTAAAAATGAAATGGCTATTTTGTCTTATTAATATATTCAAATTATACTTGTAAACACATTGCTTTCCAAATTTTAGAAAATTTTATCTTGACCTGCTGAACTTAGATTTTTTGATTGGGAACAAAAGTTTTTTATCCATGCATTACACGATTCTTTGAATCGTGTGTGAACTGGCATACTACCGTGTACTTAAGCAGGGTTGTGCTCTACTAGACTGATACAAGCTCTTCTGTGGGAGTTTTCATAATTTAGCGAAGAGACTAAACAAAAGTTTATAAATACATGACATATCCCCTGTATTTTACTTATAGGACGTCACTGCCAACATAACCTATTTAATGTAGAGCCGCGGATTTTAGTGGCTTTTTAGTTAAGTTGGAATTCGATCTGACTATTTCCGATAATGAAAGCTAACTATTAACTAACCTAACTACATAAAAATCTTGAGGGTTCATTTGTTAAAATCTCTTAAATTCGAGCGCTTATTGCAGCAAGTTGAAGGAATGAATGACAAGAGATAAATTCTGGCATGTCTTCCTTCTATTTTGGAAAAATTTTGATCCATACTTACTTTAATATATACTGTGAATAAGTTCATTTAATTTACTATACATCACATACACTAAAGGCTCGACTTTTGCATTTACACAGTAATTTTTAAATCTAGAAGGAATCGGTGAAAAATGAAGTCAAGTTGCCACAATATATTCATTCAGGTAAAAGCTGAATAAATTCTTAACAAGAATAAATTCGGTCATGGTGCAACAGCAAGGCGGGAATATTTTATTGATAAAACATTTTTACAAAGTGTTGGTAATTACTTCATTATTTAAAGAAGCTTTTGAAGCAAAAATGTTTAAGAATCAGTATGAATTTCCGAATGGATCTCCAATGTTTGTCTTCTTATAATAGAAAAAAAGAAGAGATAAAGATTTTATTTAGTTGACTAATTCAACATATTCCTCATATAAATAAAATTCCTTTACACATTGAGAAGATAAACGATGAGTGGATTCTTTACTTGTGAAGATGTGATTTAGCTCTTAAATGATTATGATAATAGCCAAACTATCTGCAAGTACTAGAATGTTTGACAACATGTCGAATTTTTCAAACAATTCTGCTATGATAGAGAAGACTTCTTTCCTGATAATTAGAGCTCAATGTTTATGTACTTGCCATACATTCGAATGGCACTGTGACAAGTGTATTCCCCCATAACCTTGACTAAAGAAATGATGCATTGTGTTAAGAAATCTCTTACAAAATATGCATCATATGCAGAAAAATATAAAAAAGGTGACAAAATTGGGAAAGAAAAAAGGTTGAAGACTTAGTAGCTGTGCTTATAAAACAAAAGTTTAAACAAAGAAAACTTTACTTGATAATCAGTGTGCGTCTGAAAAGTTTTTGGATTATGCAATAAAGAAAATAGCATATGCTGCTAGTGATAATGAGGGATGTTATATAAAATTGAATAGATGATGCTGCCTGACATAATGCAGCAATTGCACGTGTCTATTGTATGATATAAAAGAGGCATTTTAAATTATCAGAATAAAATTCTGATGCATGCGGTTCAAAATGATAATTTAATTATACATAAATCTGTTTTATAAGTAAAAGTTTGCTATCTTTTGATCAAGGTGCCATGCTTTAAAGTTTACGATTATACAATTATTATACATGGAGATATTAAGTGCTTAATCAATAATAAATTTTCAATTCAAAAAGCAGGGAAAAAGCAGTTTCTTAAGTTTTAAGATTTATAATATTTATTAAAATGTAGCTATTAGAGAGAGAGAGTGTCAATAGCAAGATTTCTTTAAATGTTTTAAGTGATAAAAACATACTTCAATGGCTTTTTTGAAGAATATAAATGTTATTCAATAACCCAAATGATAAGGAATTTGATTGTTAGCACTCATTGAATTGAACTATTTAATGTATCTGCATAAGAAAGGTTATTTTAGATGTAAGCTTAAGCTTTCAGTCTGTTGTATTTTCTCTACTCTCAGGAGTTATGCATAATTTTTTTTTCTTTTTTTAAAGTTGTCAAAGAGCTGCATGCTACCCTCTAGAAGCGAGGAGATTTTTTTCATGAAAATATTGCACAGCTTATAATATGGAAGCTTATAAAGGAGAAATGCACAACTATGCAACATTTTTCTTTTATAAGCTTCCTATACATTGTTACGTAAGTAACATTAGTGGCAATACATATCAATATGCATTGTATTTTAAACTAATTATGCAATGAGTTTATTTAATAATTTATTTATTAATTTAAATATTAATTTATAAATGTAAATTTATTTATTAATTTAAATTTTAGAAAGCGTAGTTATCTAAAGTTAGCCAGTGTATGTGATCGACATTGATTTAAATTAATCCCGAGCTAACATTTGGCAAATTTTTAACCTAAAAAATTTTGTTAATAGTTTATACAAATATTCTAGTATTTTTTAAACTAAAATATAAAAGATAAATTAAATTGAGGAAATTTAAATATTTTCCCAATTTTTGTCATAATAAAATAGCATAAATCGCATATTGTAGAGTTTCTGGTGATTTTCAAGTGACTTTCATGGTTACAAGTGTATCTCCTCTATTGGTTCAATTTTTTTCTGAATCATTTGTAATACCAAATTTGCAAATCTAATTTTACAAACAGTATAATCAGCAAAAGTTGTAACTATTTTAAAAAAGTCAGTTCAAGTAATTTAACAAACAATTTATTAACAATTGTAACTCTACAATATGCGATTTATGCTAATATGATTTCTTCAAAATTATGCTCATAAGAATTCATGAAATATCTAATTTGAAATTATTCTTTAGTATTTTGTGCCACATTTTCTATATTTTTTTCCTTTACACGACAATCACATATCTCTGTTTAAGTAAACTGAATTATAAAATTCGGAGTATTATAGGGTAGTTTGTTATTAAATTACCATTATACTTTTCATTTCAAATGTAGCATGGTTTTATTTATATTGAAGATCATGATTTAAAGTTAGAAATTTAATTGAAGATTATTAAAAACGTATTTAAAAAATCAAATATTTAGTATGTGTTAATTATTATAGATCTTTTCTCATAAATATTTCTAAAGTTAAGTAAACTCTCCCTACTCGAAATCTTGAGGAAATTGTTAAAAATGGTTCATACTTGTTTTTTTTTTTTTTTTTATCTGATTTTTCAGCTATTTTTTAAAGTTTTTATGTAAATAATTGTTGACTTTATAGTGAAATTTTTAATTTTTGCACTTAAGCATACAGTAAATATAGTTTAAAAATGACATGCACTTTCATTTGTACAGTTTTCATTAAATTCCTTTCTAGATTTTCAATCTTTATTTTACTGTTATAGAGCAGTTAGATATTTGGCAAAATACAATTTGTCCTAAGAGACAACATTTCTACAAGAAATATATTTTACTATAAAAATGATTTTAAAATACGTATTTTTAAATCTTAGATTTATATAATTAATAAATACCATGAATTAATAATGGTTTTAGGAAAATATTTGTAACAATGGGCGTAAAAATGTCTTCCATTAAATAAAAATTTTAAAACTTGTTTACTTCAATATATGTATATATATATATATATATATATATATATATATATATATATATATATATATATATATAACACACTGGATTTTTATTAAAGATATTATCTTTCAGAAATTGTTTTGAGCACAACAAAAAATCTTCTCTGCATTAAACAAATAGCTGTGGTACATTTAAAGTGAGTTTTCTTCTGATTAACGAAATGTGCATTAAAAAGCATTGTATTATATACAAATATTTCAATGTCTCAATTCTTAAGAAATTATCCATTTTTAGAACATTATTGATAAGTAACAGGATCTAAGACTATCAAAGTTACTATGAAATTAAAAAAAAATTGTCATTAGTTTTAAGAAAAAATTTCTTATGTATATAATAATCAATAGAAGTTTTGTCTCACTAAACATGATGTTGAATGTGTGGCCACCTTTTTCGAAAAATTCAATTAAAAATTTTAATTTTTAATCAGTATTTTAATTAATAATTAGAAAAAATCTTTTTAAATTTACAAATTGATTTGAAATTTCAAGTCGTCACTTTATTGTAAAATAGGGAAAGATAAATTGTGTCTTGCAAATATTGAAAAGTAAGCAAACTCTTCTTTACTATATAAATAAGGATATTTTCCTTCGAAATAAAGCGTTAAATTTTCAAATTAAATTATTCACACCATTTATTACTAAACTTATGAATTATGCACTAAATATTTAGTGCATAATTCATAATACCTTGAAATTAAACTTTGTATATGTTTTCATAAAAGTCTAAACAGATGAACTTCGTCTGAAAATATTAATGCCAATTAATTTAAATTAAACCTAACTTACAAATTGTTTAATATGTTTAATCAATTTTATGGCATTTCCATCAGTGATTTAATGGACAAACTTTTTATGCAAATGTATATTGAATACAATTATTGTGTTTGCAAGTAAATGTTTGTGTCTGCAGATTTAATGCCTAATGTTGTATTTAGAAATGAAATACATTTAAAGTAACCCAGAACAATTTTAGTATTGAACCAAATATCATTTTATAAAACTCTGATGATAATGAGTATGGAATAACACTTCAAAAATGTACATTTGTGTTAAAAGAAATTAAAACGTTCTGAAAAATAGGGAGAAGATTTTTTTATGTTTAAAACTTGTGTGCAAAAAATTGTGAAACTTTAGTACCAAATCTTTTAAAATTTTATAACTTACAAAATTTTAGGCCAGATTTTAAATTTTAAGATCCATCAAAATGTACTTCTCTAAAAACAATTATTGTGAGAAAGAATCTGACTAACACGAAAATTCTCATTAATATTCCATAAAATTTATTTGCTAAGGTTTAGTCTAATCTTAGCTTTAAGAAAAATATTTAATGTTTCCATTCAATGACTCCTTAATTATGCAAAATTAAAGGCAGCTGAGCCCCTGTATAAGGATTAATAAATTAGGGTATCTTTCTTCATCACGTCAGAAAAATTAGAGATAAAAAATTTATGGGAAGTTTAGTAATTATATGAAGTAAAATAAACGACTAAATACTAGAAAAGAGAAATAATTCTGGCCTGTGTAGTCATTACATTTGTACTACAAACTGGAATGTTAAGAGTTATTTAAAAATGTCAGTTTTATCTACATCAGCTTCTATGTGTACTACTTTCATAAAAGTAAATGTATAATAGGAGTTTGAAGATCAAAAATTAACAATTATACCTTAACGTTGATGACCTGCATTTTAGGACAAGCAAAATTTAGTACTCATTTCTCAACAAATAGACAGCAAAATGTTTATACATAATTTGAGAGATAAAAATCTGTAAGCTAAAATAGATTTATCTTGTAACTTCATCGATCATTTATAGAACATGAAATGATATTAAAATTATAAGTATTTTCTCATCATTAAAAATAGAACTATTTTTTCCTTTTAAAAGCTAGATTCACATTAAAATTGTCAAGAATGGCATTTTGAATTGTGTAATTGTTCACATTTAATAAACCCTGTCTGCATTTATAACAAGATGTACATTGAATTTTAATTTCTGATCCGTAAGGATTACATGAAGCAAATCTCTTCCATATGCATCCATATCTGTGGTTTTTTTAATCTTTGTATGTAGAGAGTGACATTTGAATAAAAAATGTAACCAACCATGAATGTCGTAATACAGAAGCTCTTGGGTACTGCTTGGCAACTCGAATGAGAAAATGGAGCATTAGTCTTGCAGATTTCCTACAGGTTTCTAGATTGGCTTAGAAAAGGAATGCCCAACTTATTGTCTAATGGGACCTGCAAAAGACTGCTTCATGTATTTCTGATGTCTAATCATATTTAACTAAAATAACATGGTTAAACATTTTAAGAATAGTTCAAAAATAAGAAATAATTTAGTATGGAAGATGCAGGACGTCAATAAATTACTTGCAATTTTTCCGTCCATTTCACCATTACCTGCTACGAGGTGCAGATATAAGAATAATCATTTTATCAGACACGTTTCACACAAAGGCACATGTTTTCAAATGAATTAAATCACTGGCGTGAACCAGTTACTGCTTTTGAAATTTTAATTTCTTGTGTGTATATTTTTAAGCACAGTTTATTCCTCATTAATTGTGATACTTAATCTGATTTGACAACCCAAATAATCATGTTTGTTTTTTTAATGCAACAGGCCTTTTAAATCTTATACACTATATATTTTAAATATGTAATCTACCGTTTTTTATATATTTTAATTATATTAGACATTTTTGTATTCTTACTTAAATTAATGTTTCTTTTTTCGAAACCCAAACTTTTTAATGTCTTAGTAATTACGCAGCTTTTCAACTTTTGGACCTCGCGCAACAAAAGCCAACCAATCAAACTAGAAGAGTAAGTAGTGTCTATAATTTTTAATGTTTGCTTATTTGAGTTAAAAGGCACTAGAGAGAAAAAATTAAATTTACGTTTTTTTAGCTTTAAATGTTTATTAGAGTAGTATGAAAGCAGTTGAATGTTGTAGGAAATTTTGTTTGATTGCAAATAAATATGTATAAAGTTTAAGAATGAAATGATCTCGCATGGAAGAACGAATATATCTAGGAGTATGTGGGAGTGCTGAAAGGAAAGTTTAAAAGGGCATGTGAAAATATTTGTGTGAAAGGATTTTTGTTTGTGAGAAACATATTGGAAGCGTTATTTTAAAAGCTGTGGGTGAAGGATATATGCAGGATTTCTTAATAAATTACAATTTTTGAGGACCTAAAACTGTGCTCTTGATTTGGAAATGCATTTTAGAAGAAATAATAAAGCATAAATGTAAATGCGTTAAGATCAGGTAACTTCAATTTTAATGTATTGGTATTTTGCTCCTTTTACTGTCAGCTTGCTCTGAAAAGATAATTCAAGGAGTATATTGAGTAAATGATAAAATACCAATTGCATTTTATGCAAGTTTGTATATATAATTCAGTTAATTAAATTTGAAAATTTATCCTTAAACTGAATGTAACTACATTTGAAAATATGCGATTTATTACTATATTTAGATTTATGGCTCACATTTAATTTAAACTTAATGAGATCTGCCTTAAGTTATCGAAGCATTGTTCTTAATATTTAATAAGCAACTTCATTGAAATTAGAAATCAAAATGCAAAAATTGTATCATTTATAACATTGAATCAAATATTAATTTTTGTTAATGCAAACATAAAATCTATTTTTTCATACTGACAAAATGCATAGTTAGTTCAATAATTGGAGATCCATTGTTGTATCAACATAAATGACTTAATTTTGATTAAAGTTAGTTAATTTTAAACTATCTATAAACGTCAAATGAAAATTTGGTTTCGAATTCTTTTTAATGAATACTTTGACGTTTCTGCCTTAATTTTAAAAATTCGTCTATAAATCATGATGCAATGAAATATGGACAGCAGAGATATTTTATGATTTTCTAAGATTTTAAATAATATAGTAATATAAGAAAATATAAAATATTGACTCTACGTTAACACATTTTAATTAATTGAGTTGGAAAAAAATAAATTTGACAAATTCATTTAGGCTGATAATGGAAATGAAAATTTTTTGCTGTAAATCCTGTTATAATCACTTCATTAAAAATAGTTTATCAAGAATTGATTTTTATCTATAATACAAAGTTTGAAAGGACTTAAATTTAGAAGTAACATAATATACAGTGTGACCTTTCACACTAGAATTTTATCGTACAATAAAAAGTCGTCCGATAGTTATTATGAGAAGTTATTAAAAAACCACACAATAGATTTTCACACCCAGAAACAATATTTTATCGGGGACCAGAGACCAATCAATTGTGTAGTTTTATTATTTTTTTTTTTTACAACTTCTCACGATTAAATATTGGACGACTTTTTATCGTACGCGATACAAATATTTTGTGATAGGTGATATATTCGCTAAATTAATTCTTAAAATGTATAAGAAATATTAAAAATAGTTTCAATCTTTTTTATTTTATCTTTAAGTTCTTGGAACTCAGTCGGAATTCTATTGCTTTCTGTTTAATATTTTCTTTATGCATTAAAATTTTACCCATGGAAATTTAATGATATTGGTTATATAGTAGTTAAAAAACTATGTTTAATTTATTGGATTAAAAAAATTAGTTCAAAATGTTTATAACAAAATATTTACCGAATTAGTTTCCTTAGAGTTCATTTTGCATTAAGTATATAATGTTTACAAAAATAGTAATTCTCAAATTAAAAAAGCAAAAGTTTATATATTATAATTATTGACCAAATAATGTCACAGAGTTAAACAATGAGGGGAGTTAAATGGGAGTCAGCAACACTTTTTGACTATATAGAGATTAACAATTTTGTATTAGAAGGAATGAGAGGTTTTGAATATAAAGAATGAGGAAAATATTTTATATTTAAATTATATACTTCAACCAATAGTGTCGCACTAACTGCACTATAACAATTGCTATGAACATAAGATAAGTTTTATAAGAAAAATATGTCCATTTTATCATATTCATGTTTCTAAAATTATTTCTTTGATTAATTTGCTTTTCCGGAATAATGAAAAACTTTCATAAGTTTATAAAATCCTTTACTTTTTAAATTTCTCTAAAAATTCTTTGTTTGTGAAAAAGGTACTTCAGTGACTGGTTTCTAGACAATTTTAAAAAATCTTGTTTGATCATAAAATTGAAGCAATAACAAGCTTTGTAGTCAAATATATAATTATTTCGTTTCTTCACTTAAAGTATCTCATGGCAGGAGAAAAATTTAAATCTAAAAAGAATTTTTAATTTACTAATACATTTTCTTCGACTACTATTTTGGTTTTTAAAAGTAAACCATATATTTTCAAATATATCGTGTAGTGAAAAAGGTAAGTGGTAATCCGTGCGCTGACATCAGGTATTTATGTACAATAAATATTCGTAAAATATTTAAAGAAGGGAAGTGGTAAGTAAGTAATCTATAATGAAGGTAAGTTTTAGTTTACTAGGGGCTGAAGGTTAGTGGTATATATAACTTGAAAAATAACTAATCTTACTCCAGTTTATGAGCACTTTAATGTGAATTTACAAATTAAAAGTTTATTATGAAATAGTTGAATTGTGACTATGCTTATCATTTTACATTGATAAGCATAATTGCAATTCATTTTTTTTAAGTCTAACGAAAAATTTACCGGTTGCCAGCAACAAGTCACTAAATTATAAACAAAAAGTAATGTTGATTGTTGTTGGTTTGCCTCTTATGAGTTAAAACTAAACCCAGGAATTTTTGCTATCATAAGCAATATGTCAGATGAATTTTAGTCTTTTGGGTTTTTAAACAATGAAATGCAACCTTTAAAGATGGTTTATATGGCTAGAGTCGTAAAAATCAGTATTAAATAATTGAAAATTTAAATATTTGGCTTCTTAAGAAAAATTTCTTTAAAAAAAATCCAAGTGCTTAATTATGAAGTTTCATTACTAATTATTAGGTAGCAAAAGAATGATAGTTTAATCAAACTTATACTAATTATTAGGTAATAATGTTTAATCAAACTTAATACCACCATGCAAAATTATTTATAAAATTAAGTCGTGCATCAAAAAAGTAATGTAATATGACATTATCATCAACGAATTGCATAAAGAAAATTGATGTTTGTTTGTAGCAATACTGATCCAATGGAAGGCAGAAAGCTGTTACTAATGTAAACATATACATATATTCTGGGCCCAGACTTATAAAATTTCATAAATATATTAAGAAAATTAGGCATCAGATTCATAACTTACTTTTGACTATGTACTTAACTACACAATTAATGGCAAGTTTTATAGATTAGATGAGTTAAAAATATTTAAGTTAGTTATGTATTAGCTGAATTGATAGTTTAGTGTTGCATTAAAATAGTAATAATTTTGTGCTTTTTTTTCTTGATTATTAATTTAAAAACTCTGTTTAGTTGCAGATTTCTCCTTACATTGGATTATGTTTAGGAAAAATCCCCATTGTAAAAGTGGCAATGTATTTTGATTAAATTGATCTGCCGTGTTTAGAATAGGTCTTATCTGAAAAAGAAAGGAAAACAAGCATTTTAATTACAAAGAAAGGATAATTTAAATATTAATGCATTTAATTTTAAATAGTGCAGTTTGCTTTGGATAAATGAATTATGAAACATACACATTTTTGTAGAAAAGGTGCATGGTAGTTATTTTAAGAAAGAGAATACACGAGTATGATTTCATGCTTTAAGAAAAACATTACTTCAAATACTATTCACATAAAAATCTTTTCAAACAACGTTTAGCACTTATTATAAATGAAAAATTGCCACCAAAGAAAATCTTAATTTTCAATCCACTCACAAATGCAATATTTTAAAAAGGCTGTTTGGAAACCAACATTTTCTTTTTTGACTTAAAATGGTGTAGTATTGTTTGTGTAAATAATTTGCCCTAATGTTTCTAGAAAAAAATAATCCGTAAATGTTAAAGATTGTTTAAAATCTTAAAGTCAGTTCTTATGCATAGTGAGTTTTAAAATATGCGGCTTTAAAAACTGAAATGTGTAAATAAATTAATTTAACGAAAAACAATTAGCTTTTTATTTTAATAATATTTAAATTTTTCATACTGAATTTTTATTTATATTAATAGGTATATTAAACAGGATAATATTCACTTGTAGACGTTTTCCATTCATTGAGATTGAAATATATTGTTTGACCTTAACTAAGCCAAATGTTGGGAAAAATTCAAATTGTTTTAAGTTTTGCAATGTTTTTACGATTGATGCAAAATTTGTGAACTACATGCTAAGTGATATTCAATATTAATCTGAATAGTAATTAGTGTTTTTAATTGAAACAATTGTTAAGGTAAATTTGAATATTCAGAGTAAATATTTTCCCCATACCTCCTGACATTACTTTCATTAATGTTTTTGATAACCTTGTTTGTCATTCTATTGTTTACTTCTGGCAGATGTTATCAGTTTTGAATCAAATAAACGCATGAATTTTAAAAATCTAATGTTTTCAAACTCTATTGTATCTTACTTTAAAAAAGATCCCTTTCTGCTTTAGATTAATTTACTGTACAAAGTTTGCATAGAAACATAATTGGCAATTTATTATTTTGTTCAGTAAGACTCTTTTATGTATCCTCTCTGCAGAGCAAGCTGTACACATATGGCTGGGTTAAGAAAGCAAAACATTGAAATTGATGTAAAAATATATCGTTTGACATTAGGTTTCATTTGTTAAAATAATCTGCTTGTAAGCTGTTTTAATTGAAACAGCCTTTAAATACATAAATGGTATCGTTGGAATAATTAAGGTTGTTCGTTTATAACTCCTGCAAGATTACTTATGATGCAAATGTAATTGTTTAATAACTCTCACAGGTTATTGTTTCATTTCAAAATTAGAGCAACAATTAATTTTGTTTTAAAAAATATCTAAAATGTTGACTACAACATGTACCAAATTCATAAATTTTGAGAATAATTAACATTTTATCTATGATAAGAATGTGTATTCTTATCTCTACCCACTTCCTGCACCCGATTAATTTTTGCAATCATTTTCTATTTGATTCAGTACTGGCAAGATTACAATTTGCAGTTGATTAAATGTTATTTCTAAATTTTATCTAAAATTAAATATAAAATTAAAGTTTTTAAGAGAAGATTCCTCTATTATTTTATATTTGGATCTCTTTTTTTATATTTAGATCTCGGTTTCTGCTTAACTGCAAACGTGTTTCATTTAGAAATTTTGATTAGACTTCATTAATTATACCGTAAGTACAACAAAGTGTAACCTTCCGACTTTTAAACATTATATCACAGTGGCTACTGCTCAAAAACTCTGGTCACCTCAATAAAATAGAAGTACATTTCATTCTCGCATTTAACGTTTCACATTTTACCACGGGGGTTGAAAACATATGTGGCATCTCTGCATTTTCAAAATTTTCAACAAATAGCGATTTTTTGCTATGTATACATTTATTATTTTTAAAACTAATCTCCCCTTATATTTCTCATATAGTTTAATTCGATGGAATGTAGATTAAAGGTTGGTTGATTTTTGGAACCAAGGTCTGAAAAAAGACAAACTGCGCCAAACAGATTAAAAGAGTCCGGATTTCAACATTTAAAAAACTTGTAATGTATTTTCTGACAATGATGAAGAGTTCCCAGCTGCATGCAAATTTATTTAGCTAATCTATACACAAGACTACATTTCATGATGCAAAATAGCATTTTGACAAAGCTAATTGAGTAATCGATACTCAAAAATTTCTTAATCATTATCAGTACCATAAATTCATTTAACGGATCTTAGTCCCCAGATACATTCCATAATATTTTTAGTTGAATGTAATTATAAAGAACTTTAATTTGAAGGCAATTGCCCAAGTGTCTATTTGCATATTCAGAGCATTCATGTTTGGTTTACGGTAATGTAACTCCCCACTGACAAAATAATTTTATGTTTATCCTATCTCATATTTGTGGAATTCTTTTGAAATAAACAATTCGTTTAACTTAATTTAATATATTTCGATATTAATAAACTGGAAAATATATTGTAAAAATAAAAAATAGTTATTAAATCATAGTTAATTTTCAAGACAATTTAGTAATGTGTTTAATGAATTTTAAAGCTTAGCCTTGTAATTCTGACTCCGTTACAATAAGAGAGGACATAATTTTAAGAAATGTGTGTGGATTTAGTAACTGAATGTAGATCTCTCTATTTTGACAGTAATTAATTGGAAGGCAGAAAAAACTCCTATTCCCCCAAAATCATTCCAAAAGAATTATATTATTCTATGAAATGCCCAATTTTCCAAAAACATGAAAAGAATGAAGAACTTTTAAGATCAAATAGCCATAAAATTAAGTCTATCATTTTTGATTGCATTAAATTTATATAATGCCTCAAGTGAATGCGATGTTACATGGTAGAGCATAGAGAAATAACTAATGTTACTCAGACAAAATTACTTGATATACGTGCATTTATTTTCATACACAAATGACTTTTGCGTGTGATACATTTGATAGGAATATTTATTTTTCCAGTTTTAGGAATCGCATTAAGAGGTATCGTTCAGTTATTTATTAATTAAAAAGAATTCTAAGGCAATTTTACTTGGAACTAATGAAAAAAATTAACGCGAATCCAATTTAAAAGTTAATATTTGTACTTCAATATAAAGAGTATTTTGTGTTTGTCAGAGTTGATTAGCGTTTTAGAAGACATTTATAGCAATGTAATATCCGAATTTGTTTAACTTTTTTCATGTTATCAAATTATAATTCAGTAATTAGATTTCCATGTAAGTTGTAAACACTGCATTAAGCGTATAGTCAAAGGAATAATAAAGATATAATTTTCCAAAAATTTAGGTGACTAATACGTACAATATAAATACTAAACTATCCCTAAATGAGATTTACAAATTAAATTTAAAAAATTTGTAATGAAAACTCAGATTATTTTCAAAGAACATTTTGAAAGAACTACATTATTTACCGTAATGTTAATAAAACATATAAAATAAATTAAAAAAAGAGATACATATAAATAAATTTACTACTTTACATGTAATTTTTATGAGTGACAATTCACAAGGCATTTCCATTATGTGATTCACATTTGATATATATTTGAAAATTATTTTACTTAAATTTAAAACTGAAATTCATTAGCATTCTTGTAACACATAGAAGAGAAATAAAGCAGTGATTTAGAATTGGAAATTAGTGTAACAAAGTCAACTTATTGTTAATTATGTGGATTAAGGGATACTTTGTTATATAAATAGAATTAACTTCACGAACTTTTGTCGTTGCCACTCATTTAATGTCATGATATAATCATATTTCACCTTTTTAATGGCTAATAAAGTATTTGTGTGTGGCTGAAGTAATTCTGTAAGACAAAATCTGTAAAATGTATATATAATTTTATTACTGTATAGATGTAAATGTAAAATCAAATGTTTATTAAGGTTTGAGAAATATCTTAATGCAGTGTCAAAAATCAGTGATTTTGTATGCTTTATAATACTAAGAGATAAAAATGCTTTTAATTAAGCTTGATTACTGAATTTATTGCTAAAGCATAAATAATATAAATATTTTTCATTTTATTTAAAGAATTTTCTTGTCAGATTACATATGAAAATTGAATAAAATTGTTATTTTAATCCAAAATATTTAAATAATTTGTTAAAATAAATTTTTTGCTGTGAAACTTGCATTTAACAGGATATTTGACAACTATGTTTTCATGCAACATTTTCTTACAGTTGGTAACAACCTTAAATCAATGTATTATTTTAGAAGTGCCTCTTTTAATAAGTATGTGGAGTTGCAATCTGTATGCCATGAAACTATTCTAGCTGAAAAATAACTGTAGCCGAGAAAATATTTATTCTCAGATATATATATATATATATATATATATATATATATATATATATATATATATATATATATATATATAGTTTGATTAGCTACATTAATTATCCTATGTTTTCTAAAAAGTTGTAGTTTAAAAAATTGGGAATTAAAGAAATGTTTATTCAATACTAATAAACTTTAAATGTTGTTGTATGAGAAGTAAATTAAAGAAATGAATAATCTTTTACAAATACATGTACCATATTTCACATTATGGGTTCAAAACTAAATGTTAAGTTATAATCATTATTCATTGATTCAGTTTTCTACTGCAAATAGAATTGAAATATTTTATGCACTTACGGAAATAATAATTTTTTTTTTTTTTAACGATGAGATGAAGAACAACATTGTTGAATATTTTTCCAATTTAACGTAACACGTTTTTAAAGAATTGAATCTTCTAAGAATATGTGTAAATATTTAAAATTTAAATCAATTTGATTAAAATGATTATAAGCATTAAAAGATTGTAATGTAATGTAATCTGAATTAAAATGCAACTGAAATTGTTTAAAAGTAACTGCAAAAGGGAAAACAGTTTTAATACCAATAGCATTATTTTTAAAATGCTTGAAACATAGCTTTGAAACTGAAACAGAAAAGATAAGAAAGGGGGAAAGTTCTTAAGTGTCTGAAAAATAGCTTTGCTACATCTTTCCTCTGTTTACTGACATTTTACATAAATGAATATTATGAATTCATAGTTGCTCTTAAATTCTCGAGTAATTTAAGCGAACTTAATTTGTGTATAATATAAATTTTATATACATTTGCTTAATTCATAAAATATTCTGCATTGTAATTACTTTTGAAGATAGATAATTTGGTTGAAAATAACTTCAAAAATTTTCACTTTGGCTCTTGCATTAATTTAAAGAAAATGCTTTAATTTAGAAAGCATAGTTGATTAGTTTTAATATACCCTTTCATTCCCAACTTTTTATCTTGTTATTTGAACTTCATGAATAACGGAATAACTAAACAAATTTTGTTATGTCTACTAGTGTAATTTTCTTCCTTAATACCTTAAACATGGTATTCACATTCTATATATAACTATGTATAGTGCATATTTGTAAAGAGGTAATAATTTTTTGTTGTATGTATGAAATAAAAGCTATATTTCTCTCTTCTAGGATTTTTCTGTATAACATGAATACACATAACACCCCACCAGTTAGAACTATTTATGTTATTTTCAAATGAATATATAGGAATGAGACCCTTTAAAATCTATTCATTTCGTTAATATGTAGCTGTAGACATTTGAGTTATTCAATAAAGTAAAACATAAATTCAATATTTTACGTAATATAGCTTGTTTTCTGTCTGTTCTTGTATTTTTAGCAGTTTATTATAGTAATATAAACTTATGAAATATTTGAGGGATAGAATTGCTAAATAATTCACATATACTGTAAAACTGCAGTGACTTTAATATATTTCCATGCAGTAAGCATATATATATATCGTATTTGCATATGAGTAATATCTAAATGGATTATTTTAAAGCAACTGT
Source organism: Latrodectus elegans (assembly GCA_030067965.1). NCBI lineage: Eukaryota > Metazoa > Arthropoda > Arachnida > Araneae > Theridiidae > Latrodectus > Latrodectus elegans. The sequence continues at coordinate 25,577,064 of CM057819.1, read as the reverse complement.
ATGCATGATATACTGGATGCCCTATACAGTCTCTTGTCCACAATCGTTATTTCAGAACAACAGCTGCTATTTTTTATTATACTGAATAATAAAACTCGCAGCACAAACTGCTGGAAAATTGCAGAGTTAGATTTCAGATCTCGAAAATGGTACCAGTTAGGGGGAAACAAGTGAATTACAGAATTGTAAAGCGATATCAATTTAGTGTGAAAAGACGTCATTGACATGGATGGGAAAAATAGAACAGGTAACGTGCATTTGTATATTCGAGATTCCCTTCACCGTGATGTCGCAAAATGTGAGCAGGAGAAAATCTTTTGAGCTAAATGCGCGACACTGCAATGTAGCACAATGGTATCACTTGTGATTCCTAGTCCTAAGAGATGTGGTTCAAGCCTCGAAAGTGTTGCATCCTTGTACTGATCTCATGAACATCAACTCATTGCAACTTGCACTGAATTTTAAAAATTGTTGCAGTATTAAAATAAAGAACATCACACTGTTTATTTGAGACCATTAGTATAAAAGAAATAACTTATTGCATTTCTATATTGCTACAAACTATTTTCCAAAGGGGAGAATTGTGAAATGATTTTACTATGCATTTAATATGGACGCAAGGTTGTACTTGTAATATTTCGTTGCAGGCTCACATCCTTTTCGTTAAACCATCCTATCTGTTAAATGTTTATGGGAGACAGCTATGTTAGTAGTCGAGCTTGATCTGGCAGAAAAAGTAGGATGGCAACTTCAACCATATGTATTAGCATACGTCCTGGCATACCCAATACGCAGTATAAGACAGATCAGTGAACACTGTGGCCTCTCAAGAATTCGAGCTCGGAAAATCATACAAGAGTATACTTATCCTTTTCGACCAACGCCTCTGCATGTTTTACTGGACGGTATATCGAGTCACACTATTCATGGTACAACCTCATTATGAGTCAGATACAGGTGCAACCACTTTGCAGATGTAGAGTGGGAGGACAAAGATATCTTCTCACGGAATAGCGTGTACAATTGGTAACACACCCATTACTGAAAGCTTGAAATTCCTACATGTTTTACTACCAAAAGTAATTTGGTATTATAACGTTTGACATGCAATTTAAAGTAACATGTGTAATTTAAAGTAATAATAATGGATCAAAAGAGGTAATTGCAAATACATTATGTTTATTTAATATTAATTTCTAACATTTATCTCTAAAATTAAATTGCTAAAAAAAATTTCTGGTAAGGTACTTAAAGTTTTCATTCATGACATTCTAAAATATTTTTTTACAGAAAAACTGAATAAATTTCCAATATATAAAAGAGAGTGAGAACCCATAAAACAGTTCTTGTATTTTTTTTATTGCAGATTAAGAAGGAAGAGTATATATTGATAGGAATAAAATACATTTACGAAGGTTGTGTGATCGGTTTAATATTTTACAATGGTAGCTTTACACGTGCACGGTATTTACAACTGCTCGATTTTGTGGAGAACCTGCTGGTGTTCAGTCATAGTAATGTAAGGTTTTAACATGACATGACTTCACTGGAGACGCTTACAAGACATCTCCAGTGAAGCAGTACCTCGTCACAGAATTCGGGAACAAATTGCTTATGGTGGTTTCAAAGAATGACTTCCACGTTCGTCTGATCTGAATCCACTGTGCTTTCTGTGAGGAATAGCTAAAACAGAAAGTATGTGTGACTTGCAGGTGCTTTTATACCGACGTGTCACCCTCAATGCTCCAGCTCGTGCAATGTGAAATTCAAATATTATTGCAGCTTATGGTGCGAAGTTCAAATATCTTAAAGGTGTAAAGAATTTTTTTCTTCTCTCTTTGATCATTTGTCACCTTATCAGAGTGGGAAATCTGTAAAACACAAATGAGCATTTTAACTGTTCTATTCACAAATATGGCAATGAGGTGTAATTTCGCATTAAATACAAACGCTCTACAACTTTGTAATCCACTTTCGCCCTTCTCGTATAGTTTTCGAGATACGAAAGTAAATCCCACTGTTTAACACCAGGTAGTAATTTGATTTCTCATTCGGTAGCACATATCTTATTTACTATACCAAGACAGCAAGTTTATTAAAAAGTAGCAGCCATTCCAAAATTAAGAGGGAGACACGGAGCTTCAGTGGACATCCTATATATAGCGTTTCTTTTTTCATTGTGGCTGTTTTCATGGAATTCAGAAAAATCTAATTCAATTCAGGTATACATAAGGATATAACATCTGATGTAATTAAGGGGCTATAGAATGGTTTTAAAATCCCAAGATAAATGTAATATATAATGCTCTTCATTTGATTACCATAGTTCTAGAATTTTGATATCAGTTAAAGATTTTTATAAAATAGACTGCCAACTTGTGAACATTGTATGTACTCCATGATTTAAGAATGACTGAAACTGGAGTATTGCAGTAAGTCTTTTTTGCGAGTAGTTACTTTACAAATAAAAAGAACAAATTTAACTTTTAATCTGACATATATCCTACCAGGTTGACAGAGTTCATTAGATAAAATCGTAGAAAAACTCTGTGTTAAAGGTGGAATCACGCTTTCCTGAAGACGTACTTGATACCTTAGAAGAAAAAAATGACCTACTGATTAAATTTTATTAAAAAAATTTACCAAGAGAATGTCGTAAACCTAAGTTGTCTAATGTTTTGTAAAGAATGAATGTATTTTTGTTATAATTTTAGTAAAAGAGAAGCATGATCGTACAATTCCTCAAGGCTAGTAAATTGGATGACAGTTTCTTGTTGAAACATTTTAATTAAAAAAAAAAAGCTCAGTTAAAGGGTCTAAATCGATTACCTCGGGCAAATTCTTAAAATATCCCTCTATTGGAAATTTAAAATATATGTGGCTTATTCCTCAAGATCCAAAATTGCTACTTCTTCCTACAATTACTATAAAATTGTTACTCTCCTTCAACGATTGCTAAAAATAAAAGTAAAGGAATATTAAAAAAAAATCATGATAAGGTATAAGATGAGACACATAAATAGTCAATAATGAATATTACACGTTTAACTTCTATGTGAAAATTAATGATAAATGTTACGATTATGTGATTAAGAATTAATCAAAAATATAAGCTGACATTTTTTAAAAAAAATTGAGATTCTTCACAGCATTTATATTTACTTTTTTCATTCCCTTCAATTTTGTTTCCATTTTCTGTTCGAAAAATAACTGCCTTTGGGGAAAAATTTAAAAATTGAATACACTTCAATGTATTTTGCTTTGCTTTTATTTTTAAGTTACATTTTATTGTATATTAAAAATTTCGTCAGGAGAACAGCTCATAAATTCCTGTACTAGCAAACCAATATTTAAGAAACTTCAGATTAAACATATCATTAAATTTTAACAATCCTAAATCTCTTATGGAATAACTAAAATATATTTAAATAGCAAAATATTGAATACACATTGATATCCAGAAAAACGTATTTTTACATTTCTTACTAACTGAAGTATCTAAATGTAAAAGGAATACAACGAGCAATACGATTTTTTTAGTTTCATTAAAATTGATTCTATATTATTGTTTGCCTTGGAGTGTTCAACAAACAGAAAATGAAAAAATATGCTGATTTAAGCATACAGAAATGTTGCTTCAGGAAGTTTTTTTTATTATTATTAATTTTAGCGAACGATTATATTAGAACATGTACAGATTTATCTGAGTAATTTGTGGAGTATACTTTTTAATAATTTGAGAAATGAAGCTATTATAAGGTCACTTTAACGGATCTCTCTCATTTGTTAATGTTCGTCCGTAATCTAAATAATCTGCTTTCTACAGTAAAAACAGCAATTTTCAAAACATGTATAAACTCAAATTGTAATGTAAATAACAAAACCATGATTCATAATTCAACAAATAATTTTTTACATGATAAAAAAGAAAAATATAACAAGTGTAAAAGATTTATCTAGACATTTTTAAAAGGCATAGTGTTAAGGTAAGAAAAATAAGAGAAAGAAAGTAAAGTATTGTGATTCATGATAAAATGCTAATTATTTTCCGCTAATTATCGACCTTTCGTTCACGTTTTTATAAATGTTTTATGGTTCAGCGCATACCTTAATGTGTTCTTACGAATTAAAAGTTAGAGAAAAGTTGGTATTCGATTTCAAGAGAGCATAAAATAATCCCTAGGAAAATCGCTGCGCCAGCGATGCAGAATCACTAACATTCGACGAAATTGGAATTCCACGAAAAGTTGAAGGGGATTTCTAACAAAAGATTTTAATATAAACTAATATTTCATTACCAATAATCTGCTTAGTGATTTAATGGAAAAAAATTCCCTAAGTCTTCTAAAACAGTATAAAAAAGTTCAAATTCTGTTTTCATCATTTTTGATTAAATGATATATAATTAGGGATTACTGCGCTATATTTGCGAGTTAAAAAATTTGAAGAGACGAAATCAAAATACTTCATTTATTGCAGTTAAAGAAGAAATCGAAATCCACGCGTCTACATAAAATTCTAAGATTCTGCCATTATGAAAATTGTTATCTTTCCATTCGCTTTGTCTCAAATGAATAAGATTCCGCTCAAAAAATTTCATCGGATATTGAAATTATAATATTTTAGTTTCTCTATTTCATGCATATATGTTAGACTGGAATTTTAAATAAAAAAATAAATCATCTTTTAGTAATTTTAAATGCATTTACAACTTTTTTTTTTATTAAATTGAGTTTTTTAGAAATTTTAATATATGTTATTGCTCAATATTTTCCCATGTCCAATTTTAGAATAGTAATGTAATTAATCCTCTTAGAAAATTTTTATCCAAGTCAAAAATGTTTTTGAAGTTACTGTGGTTTTATAAGAATTATTTTGTGAATTATCAATAGAATTTTGTGATTTGATTTCAAAATTTTTTCACATTGTAGCTACCAATTTAAATAGCTTATTTATGTACAAACAGAATAGAGTAAGCAAATTTTTTTATATATTAACAATATTTGTGCTTGTTTGAAAAGTAGATATTTTCTATCTTTATAAAAAGAATAAACATTTCTATCTTGGATAGCCAATGAGGGTTGAGGTTCACCAGAACCAGGGACCTCAGTAAACTGCTAACCAGCAATCATTTCCATCTTGCAAAGTACTTTTAGAAGCATAAAAGAAACAATTACAATTTTCATTTTTAAATTTCATTTTAAGTAAAAACTTAAAAACACGATTGCATGTATGTGTGTACTTGTAAACTTTTATTAATTATGTTCATATTATATCAAAATTCTTTTTCCATGGCTAATGCTGAATTCGGATTGATGTATCAACACATTTACTAGAATGCGTCTTTTTTTAGCTCCTTAAGAAAATCTCAGACTTGTTGGCATTAATATTTGAATTTAGGCATGGGTTCCACGCAATTTAATCAGAAGGCAAAACAGGCAAATATGTTTGACTCTTCTTTATTCCTTCATCTCTCTTTATCACAGTGAATTGTAATATTTTTTCTTTATTCGCGCATTACATTCTATATTTTAAACATGATTAACTTCCGAATAACCCAATATAATTTCGTTTTTTATTGTGGAAATGAAAGACAGTTTTCGTATAATAAATACTTTATTAAATTATATATTGACCGTTCTGGTCCAACACCTTTTGCCATCTTTCTGGTAGTAGCATAATTCCACGTTCATAAAATTTTTGGTCTTTGCTGACAAAAAACTGATCGAGTTGGTTTTTGACTCCTCATTTGAGGTGAAGATTGATTCATCGGATTCTCTAGACACCATCGGATTATTATTTGTTCCGGTCACTACAAAATTTTTTAGATGGTACATTGTATAGAGAATATGGTGGGTGCGGCCTTGTATCCCATTCAAGCTGTAAAAACTTTTGGCGAGTGACCAAACTTCTGTGAGGTCTCGCGTTGTCTTGGTAAAACACTACACTTTTCCTGTTGATTAGTTCTGGCCTTTTCTGTTGAAGTACATCATTCAATTAGTCCAACTGATGACAGTAGACTTCCGAATTAATCGTTGTGTTATCCGGTAAAAGCTAAAAAAATGATGATAAAAAACGATTCCTTTAAAATTCCACCAGACCGCATCATCTTTTCTTGGTAAATATCAGCTTTGGAAATGGTTTCAGCCGGTTCTTCTTTGCTCTATGACTTTTTACGTTTGACGTTGTTGTATGCAACCCATTTTTCGTCCCCAGTGATGATGCTCTTCAAAAACGGATCATTTTCATGACGTTTGAGAAGCGAATCACAGACATCAGTGCGGCGACATAAATTTCTCTCTGTGAGAACATGGAGAATCCATATATCGAGCTTCGAGGCTAATCCCAGGCCTTTCAAGTGATCATAAACTGTTGTTATTTGCCGGTTCACATCAACTAATGCCTTTATCGCGTCTTTATCAGCTTCAACCGGCCTTCCCGAACGTGGAGCATCTTCGACATCAAAACTGCCGGATCGAAATTTAGCGAACCACTGGCGCATTTAATAATCTGCTTAGGGCATAAGTGTGATGTTGGGTGCAAAAAATGCAACTAAATCCTCTGTCGGGAAAAAACGAAATTACTTTCCGAACAACCCAATATAATTTAAAATATTTTTGAAATTGAAACTCAAAATTCGGAATTTTCAAGTTAAGAATATTATGAACTAAGTTATTCAATGGATGCCATTTTTTATTGCAAAATAATTGTGTATCATTTGAGAAATGCATCCGATTTGAGAATCTTTTATCATGTAAGTTATAGAACTTTTATATATTAATGATCCTCACTACTTATAATGAAATTTATTTTGTACATAGTTTATATCAGAGTAATTCTGTATCATGGAGGAAATTACACATAAAATGCTAAATTTTGAATACATGTATTTACAGAACTTGATAATATTATTGTCATTTACAGAATAAATTTTATCATTGTTAGCAAATGCATTACTTATCAATAAGCTAGCACTAAATCATGGGTTTTTTTCTCTCTTTTCAGTTTCCTTTTATGTATTAACATGGTTCTTATACTAAATATTTGAAATATTTCCTATTTAATGAAATCTTGAATTTGTTGACTCAGAGGAAATTATTTTATTGTAGTCATGTTTGATTTTTGGATTTCGGAGAAATGTTGATTATTCAGTTAGGGAGTATAACGGTTGTGGATGGTATTATGCGATACTGAATTTCATTATCGTCATGAATAATTGGCGATCAAACAACGGAACAGCTCTGGTTTGAATAAAAATTTCGGAAAAAAAAATTCAAAATTTAAGCATCATTCTTTGTTATTAGAAAAATATATAATTTTTTTTTTTTAAAGATACTGTCAAAATAACTTAATTTGAAAGAATTCGCAAATAAAATAGCTCATTAACATTTTTTTAAGGATGTAACGTAATAGGCCTGCTCGTTTTGATACCTAGTTCACATTAAATGTACTATAGTTTTACCCCCGTCTTCTTTTTGGTCATGACAGTTCGTGGGTTCGAATCCCACCTTGGGCATGGATGTTTGTAGTGGTTCGGAATCCACTTTAAGCCGTAGGTCCCGGTCTAATTAGCCCTCGTGTGCAAAAAATAACCGTTGAGCGTCAAACAAACAAATCTTTTTGGTGATGGTCTCAAAAAATTGTCTTAAGGACATTCAATATTATAAAATTCTTTAATGGAATGCTAGTTTAATCACTTAAGAAACACGAACACAGCCTCCCACTCTCTTGGGATCACATGTTATTGATGTTTTTATGATTGTTTAGGTAAACCTTGTTTATAATGATTTAGTTAGAATTGACTTCCCCCGAATTTATTTGAATCTATCACCTAAGTCTAGCCATAATATTAGTGGTACTCTAGCTGGAAGTAAGAATGCTTTAACTTCTAAGTTTGAAATCCTCAGTGATCTTTCGTCTGATAGTGGAGCTGAGATGCTTCGAGTTGATATTTGGAATCATCAGAACCATTTTAAAATTGTTAACTGTTACAGCTCAATTGATAACTCTGGGTCAAATTTTGATAACATCCATTTTTCAAATGAGAATTTTATGTGGAGATTTCAGTGCTAATGGTCTAAATTGGAATGAAGCAGCCACAAACAGAGAGGACATCTTATTGAACAGTTCAAGAGCATTGGAATCCAGAAGTTCTGACACGCCTTCACTATAATAGAAGCAGTACTAACCCCGATTTTATTTTAGCTTCGTGCAAAATTACGCAGATGAAGGGAGCACATAAATAGCTTATGCTCCTGGCTCTTGACAACATACTATTACTTCAATCCTTCTTTGTGGGAGAAAACCCTAAACAATACCATTTCCCAGAAATAGCTGCAATTAAAAAAAAAGACAGCTGGAAAGCCTACCAGGATAATTCGTAGGTTCATTTTAATAAAATTGTAAATTATATGGAAACAAATTTTATAACTTTTTTATGTGACATTTAATGCTCTTAATCAGCGCTTGAATCGTGAATTCAAGAGAACAAAAAAACTGATTCAGCAATTGATCAGAGCTCTCATAGGGCAATGGGAATTCGGTGAAAGATTGTTTAATAGACTTTATTTTTAATAAATCAGTATCTTCTTATTGTTTCAAAAAAGAAATTCAAGTCTAGGTCCGGATAACATACTTCTAGAGTCTTTTAAACATCTAGGATATAATGCTCAAATGAATCATTTATCTATTTCTTTTATATATAATCAAAGTTGGGGAATTCTTATGTGCCTGTATTCTAATGTGAGAAAAAACCATTATATTCAATATGTTGAACAGGAATAAACATGCAGATGGTATTAAAAACTACTGACCTATTGCATTGACTTGTCGAAGACTATGGAAAGGTTGATATTTTTAGACTAACTTGGTTTCACAAGAGTACTGATCTTGCGTCCTAAGCAAGTTAGATTCAGATAATATCACTCCAAGTTATTAAGGCACTGATTCTCAACCACTGTGACATGGTACTTTTGTGTTCTGTCCAATTTTAGAAATGTATATATTAAAAATTATAACGCTTTTTTTATTATAAGTATATACATATAAAGTAATAAACCCTCTGTTTTTTATAATACATATTATATTATTTTGCACTTAAAATTATAAGCATTAACAATTTAACAGTAGCTTATAAGCATCTTTTAAACTTATCATTCTTTTTCTGTGTAGTCAAATTTCGAAATCGTTAAAAGTGTCCCGCGACAAAAAATACGTTGAGAATCACTGAAGTACACGGTTTTCCAATTGACAGACTGGTGCTTTACAAAGAACTGTTGAAGGCGTGGAAATTGTGATTCTTTTTTACATTTGTTATTTTTGGCTGTTATTTTCTATTTATGAGTTTTGAATTATCTCTTTCCGCATTAAATCTTAACATGTATCGATTCTTCACGCACATAACACAAATATCTGTGATGAGATTTCAGCACTTTTAAAAAAATTCATATTTTTAATGAGATTTAAATAATAATAATATACTTTATTTTCAAATCATTACTAAAAGTTGTTTGTGAATCTGTAGAAAACGAATACTGATTACTAAGAACACTAAAAAGAAATTATTATAACTTATATGCAGTAAAAAGTATCTGACTTTTCCAAACATACTACTTAAAATATGACATTTAAATAAGTTTTCAGATTTAATCTTTCACAAAAAGATAATCATTTTGAGTTGAAGTTATAGAGTATAAATGTAAAACTTATCTAGGAGAAAAATGAATTGACATATCAACATACCCTCACACACAGTGAACTCGAACCACCAACCTTTCGTTTAACAGCCAAACCCGTTTAACGATATCATCATGGAAGTTGTATTAGGTGCGTGAAAACCAGCATTTTATAAATTCAGTGAATTCTATCTTTAATGAAAATTTATATCAAAGTTTCATAATAATTTTTTTTTATCTTCTAAAGTGAACATGATAGTAATAAGTTTAAGTACATACTTTTTACTCGAAAAGCAAAACTAGAGATTTATTTTCCAGTGTTACCGTTAAGTAATAGATCATCTTTCCTAAACGTGACAAGGAGGGATACTTACCCCTGTAATACCCAATACAGCTGAAGTTTTAAAAGCTGCAAATCAAAAAAGTAATTAATGTTCCTGACTTCCAACGCTGTCTAATAAATGTAATCAATTTTTGAATCGTTTCTTTCCACGTTAAATATTAATATGTCTCGAATTTTTATGCGCCTTTAAATGAAAACATTTCTCTAATTTAAAAAATTAAGAGTATGTGAAAGAAAAATGCTTAATTTGCAAATGACTACTGTATATCGTTTATCGGATTGCACCATGGAGGCCGTATTAGGTACGACAATAAAATGTTATTTTAATTCAACTAATATCATCTTTTTAAAAACATTTACATGAACAGGTTGTAGTAAAATACTTATTGTAGTCATTATACATAATTGTAGCAGAATAGTGATGCTCAACCACTATGCCGCTAAATTTAAGAAATGTTTATAGTTTTGCTATATAATTGTTGTTATCGTGCGACAAGTGCAAGAAGAAAAATAAAGAGTAAAAAAAAAAAAAAGACAAGTCATATGGGATCAAAAATATAGTGCAAAGCCCTAGCCACATCCTCAGCTTTTTCCTTATAAATGGTATCATGGCAGCAGTTGGGGTCGATGTTGAAGAGGGTCGAAGCAACAGAGATCCAGCGGAACTCCTGTACAGTGTCTGCATTCTGCGTAGGTTCTACATTCGTCGGGCATGATTTTCATATCCCTTATGTGCCTAGCTCGCATGGTAGAGGTGATACCATGGTCAGGATTAAGCTCCGGTAGGTACCATTTTTTCCGTAGTTCCCCGCAGAGCTGATGCCTTGCGACACCGTTTGCATCAAAGCAAGTGGTAGTCGTGCGATTGATATTCCTTATCCTCCTAAGCGAGGGTGTCCGCCTGTTCATTTCCCTCGATGTTAACATATGCAGAGACCCTACTATAATAATTACTTTTCTGGTTATGAATAAAGTTATAACTTTATTCATAATCATTAGTTTGTACTCATAATAGTTTGTTGTACTCATAATAGTTTTACTCATAATAGTTTGTTGTACATATTACTTTATTTCATTTTACATGCAAAGTAATTATAATAAACTACTGTACTCACTGCCTTAAAGTGTAACATTTTTTAAACTTTTCTTTTCCTTTCTGTGCCAAATTATTTTGAAATCGTTAAAAGTGTGATACGTCAAAAAAGAAAAAAAAAATTGAGAATCACTGTATTAAGGGTTCTTCAGACAAACTTAAATCAGTCGTAACAACTTTTAATGATTTTTGAATCCGCTCATGGGGCGATTACGTATTATATAGAAACAAATATGAATGATAGATAGCAATTAAAAAACTATTGGGACACTCTCGACACAGATAATATATTAATTGATGCTTTTTAAAAAGCATGAATATGTAATTATTTTCATAGCTTTTAATTTACTATGAATAAATGTTTCACGTGTGATTCTATTTTGTCGGCAAAATATGGACTTTAACACATTTTAATTTTTTTTCAACAACTCATTATTCATTAAACTGAAATGTAACACGATAAAAAATATTTTTCCATTTTGTTTCTATTAATGAAAAAGATTTAAAAGACTATTATATAGGAATACGTTAATCATAAATTTTTGTCATGGTTTACACCTGACTGTTAAGTGGTCGTCTCTCAATTTATACACATTGGGATTTAAATGGATTCCGCTTTAAACCTCCATACCCAAGAGGTATTTGAAACCTTGAAGACCACATCAAACTTGTTTGCCACGCCAGATGTACCACGGCCTACTGTACTTTTCCTATCTGCAATCAATAAAAACAACGGATCTTTGAGTAGAATAGTATAAAACCGGCTACCTTTACGCCACGACGATTTTTTGACGACGACTATCGAGAACCACCTTAAATTCAGGAAGTCAAAGATGTTACGGGACAAATGTTCCTAGTTTATTATATAAATCTAAGAAAATTTAGGGTTTTTTACTTCTTATGTTTGAATATCATAAGTAAATATAAAAAACATTTTGTATCCACGTTTAAACAATGTATACATTCTATTTCAAATTACATAAGAGTATTCATAAAAGGATGCTGGACATAAAATCAAATTTGTCCTTTACCAATTTACTAGAAATCCTGGATCCAATCTAATCATTTTCAGGAATGCTGAATGGTTACTTTCGTTTGTGGGTTCGATTAACATTTTGGACAGGGACGTTTGCAATGACTCGGAATTCGCTTTAATTTGTAGATAGCTTTGTGTTCAATGACCGTAGAGTGATAAAACAGGTCATTTAAAGAGATCCAATTTTAATCGTTCATCTTTGTTTAGCTTGAATTCTCGTTTAAATTATAAGTCCTGTCAAATTAACACCATTGTACCAAAAGGAACTGTGGTATTGTACAGCAACTATACAATCAGTCTAAGCTATTACTGTCAGCCTAAATAATCGATACTTGCACATCACGCTTGGACAGGATAAATTTGAATTTAGTCATAATTTTTAAAAGAGAAAATGAATTATTTTTTGGTTACTAATTTTCAAAAAATATACTTAATATAAGGGTGTTGTTGCTTGAGTGGGAGACTGAAAGAGCCTTTGTATTCAATAATGGCGATCGGAGCTTGTGCATTACATATCATGGCCGCAGAAATGTTACACTAGTATAAAAAGGAAAGAGTCAGTTCAGTTGTCCTCATTACTATTTAAAATTTTAAGGTGCTTGTCGAATTTTCAGTTGGGAAAATTAGACAAACGGAAAATTATTTCGTCCAAATACACAGAGCCGATTTAAAAGTTGTCAAATACCGACAAATCTAATGATTTAACATTTATTACAGTTTTCTGTATCAATTGCTCTCACATAGCACCCCAGGCGAGCTCGCTATCAACTGGATAGTTAGCGCTCTTGCTTTCAGTTCGACAGTCCGATTCCCCATCTTGGGTATGGACGTTTGTAGTGGCTCGGAATCGAATTTAACACTTTAGTTCCGATTGAATTAACTCTCGTGTGCAAAGAATGACAGTTGAACGACAAACCAACCAATTAAACACCCAAGATATATGGAATTTATTTTGCTCGATTTGTTTCAATGCGATATACCTTACGGTAAATTTTGTCTGAAATCAGCCAGCCTTTGGAACTTCAATTCTTCGAAAAATCTCTAGTACCTCATAATAGTGCATCATTTCGTTTCATGAAAGGTGAGAATATAACCTTCATGAGTTAACATTACTCATTCCAGTTTTAAAAGGTTTTTTTTTTAATATTAAGTTAAAATAACTAAAGAATCGGTATATTTTTACAAATAAACTATGATTTTTTAAAAATCTATTAGTCAATAAATGGACAAACTATTATAATTTAGATATATGAATTATATATATTGATATATTTTAATTAATTAATACTTAAGTATAATTTCCTAATTAGTTATTTGTATCTCTATTTGGAACGAATGGTTGTCACTCACGATGTGATATATTTTCTTCAAAACAATTTAATATTTTCATCAGCGATGAGTGATTATGCACGATATTTAATGTCCAATAACAATTGCAGGGGTAGGAGTACAGAAATTTTTTTTTCAGGACACTATTTTCAAGAAATATAAGGACATTTTTCAGGACATGTTTTAATAATTAAACAAAACCAATGTTACTTTTACATATTAATTTCTGTTTTATGCATAAAACACATTTTAGAAAGGAATAAACTATTTAATAAATTCTGAGTTTTTTAATTTTTAATACAACAATATGAAATATGATACAGAAATTTAAACTCTACTGAACTTAATATTTTTTGAAAATTAATAAGTTACATGATAAATGCTTTAAATTAACAATTAATTTATGTATAATTGAATAATGTTCCTTTTGAACTGGATGCATTACCATTTAATTCCGATAATTTAATGCTGCACTTTTTTAACTTATCATTCACAGATGCAATCTCTGCACTAGCAGAAGACAGCATCATTTGTCCAACTTTCACATCACTCATATTATCATCACTGATAGCAGCACATGCTATTTTTTTTTTAGCTGCATCATCCGAAAGTTTTTGAGCTACACACTGATTATCAAGCAAATTTTTCTTTTCCTTCTCAAGTTCATTAATTTTTTCTAATAGAAGCTACTTGTGAAAGAAAGTTTAAACAATCGAACCTATGTCTTCCTCATCCTTTCTTTTCTTCTCTAATTGTGTTACATCTTTTGATTTTTCCATATATGATGCATATTCTGCATGAGATTTCTGAATCTAATGCATCATTTCTTTGGTATATGGAATGGAGGAAACAGAATTGCCATGCATTCGAATAACATCATGACAAATCCGTAAACTTTGAACTGTTAATTCCGATAAAGAAGCTGTATGAATAAAAGCAATAATTATTCATTTTGCACACAATTATTGAATTATATTCATCAAACTTTTATGAATGCTCTGTTGTCAACCCCTATTTATGATTGATCAAGAAGAATTAACTTCAATACCACTGCCGCGTGCTTTTTATATCACCAGAGATATCACAAAGTACAATTTTCTTTAATAGTAGTTCTTAGAAAAAACACCATAATAAACTTTCTTAGTCATCTTTGACTGTTTACAGAATTTTATACAGTCATCTATTTCTATAGTTCACATGAAATTATAGTGATGAGAACTTCGATTGTGTCAACATGTTTTGTCCGCATTGCAAAATTATAATATTTTTATCTTTACATATAAGAGCTATTGATAATATAACATGGAATGAAACGAAAGAGAAGCGAGTTTACGAGCATGCTTTAGTAGAACCCGTGGTGTCCTGGTTTTTTATCATAGGAAAGTAGAGAGTTCAAATCCCTACCTATCCGAAGATCCGTTATAATTCAGAAAGAGGACCAGGGCATGTTGATTAGGTCGTGATCGCAATGTCCTCCAAGTGAAATGAAACCTGTGAGAATGGCAGGTCATGATTTGGAGATCTACTTGCTCACCGATAAAGAAGCTCTCTCCTTTGTCACAAGAGAATTGTTAGCTGAAAAACCTCCTTCTGGTTGGGAATTTACATTCAATAACGACAAATATGAAGTGCCGATATCCCGAAACAAAAGAGTTTTGAAATACGGACCTAATCCAAAATTAATCATATACATGACTTTTTTTGTCAGATAATTTGAGATTTTTTGCTATGGAGGGATCATCAGAAATTTCTCCGTAAATGTTAGCTAAATCATTCAAAGATGAAAAAGAATAATTATTTTTTATTGCCACCAAAAGTAAAATGGTTTCAGCTTTAATGGTTTTCTCTGATATCGTTTTGGGAAGCCATGATTTGTTATTCACTACTATAGTCGATGTCGAGGATTCAGATGAAGTTGATGATTTGTTAGTAAATAGTTTGATTCTTGTAACAGTTCACGGCTTATTTGTGTTTTAATCCATTTGCATGAGCAAGCACTTGTCTAAAACCCATATTTGAAACACTGAATTTGCTTTTGCATACAAAGCACTCCGCAGAATGAACATCATCAACACTTCGGCACCCGGTCTTGATTAGGCATTTATTCCCATCTTGCAGTTCCAACCATTTGTTGGAAAATTTCGTTTTCCTTGGCATTTTTAAAAGAAAATTAATTGTTTTCAAAAAATAAAATTCTGAGCTTGCTAATAAACATTCTTCAAAACACTCATCAAAATCTTTCAAAATGGCGCGATAAGCATTTCAAGCATGCGCATAAACGTAGGCGAATAATTCTCACAATTTCGCCATATTGTAAATAGTTGTGCACTACTAAAACCAGAATCTTTGTCTGTAAAGGCAGAAAATAGAATTTAAGGGTAAACCCAAACCTAAATTTTTTGACGTCAGATATTCGTGAGCAATGGCTGAAAACGAAGCGGAGACGAATGTATGGCAACCCAATTTCCAATTTGAAGAAGAACAGAAAAGGAGGAAATTTTTCTCTTTCTTCTTGCATAGAAAGCAATTGAAAGAAAATATATATTCCACTGGAAGAAAAGTTTACTACTGAAAAATATAAAATTAATTAAAATTAAACTTTCAAAAGAATGTAATAAAAAATAAGGAATTCCAGGATTTATTTTGAAAAATAAGGACATTTCAGGATGTTTTTTTAAAAAATCAGGAAATTCAGGACAACTCCGAGCCCTGCAATTGCTTTTCTTTATAATAACTTATAAGTCGTTTCCTGCTCGCGCTGGGTAACTACATACCTGGCAACCTTAGAGAAAAAAAAAAATCAGTGGATTGTACTGATTTTGGAAAAAAAAAAAAATCAGGAGACACTTAATAACGACATTTTTGCTTGAATGTTTAAAATGGTAGTACCGCAAAAAGAAAATTTTATTCTTTAGATTAAATATTCTGAGAATGATTTATGCTAAAAATATTTTGTGTTACTCTTAATATTTGAATAAAATATTCATCAATCTCATAAAGGAACTATGAAAAATAAAAGAATATACTCTACACGTAAAAAAAATTAACACATCGATGTCCCAATATTTATTTTATAGGACAATGTTTACTAATCTAGTGCAATTTATAAGTACTAAATTTGTCAAATTACATAAAATACATTACTAAATAAATTAAATTCAGTGACAAATATTTTCCTAATAAAATTACTAATAACTAGTAATATTCCTCCTAGCAATAGCAATTGAACTGTTTATGGAAACAAGCACCTGATATCTGCTTTGAATGTTCATTATACGACTGCCAACTCGTAGGAATTTTTGTCACCCTAGTGGTTAAGTTGTCCTACCACGACGAACAGATAAGGCTGGAAACTCAGAACACATTTTCATTATTTATATAATATAACATCATATTAAAGCGCCATCTGTTAACTATTTAAGCTACTAAAACAACCTAATACTTTTTTTTCGGCAAAAATTGTGCTGTTTCTAAGTGTTTCCTGAAATTGCTGAAAATCAGTAAATTTTCCTACATCATAGGGAAATACGGAGAAATGGCGAAAAATCAGTAGAGTTGGCAGCTGTGTAACTAGACATAAATATAGTTTAAATATGAACACTTTAAATATCTATGTCCGACTAGACATTCAGACGTACGAATTCTTAAACCGAAAACCAAGAAGCTATTTATTTTATATCTAAACCTGTGATAATTAGCAATTAAATTAGAAACCACTGCAGCTTCATAGTTAAACTGTATTGTAATGTTCACCCAAATGACAGCTTTTAATTGGATAATTTGTATACAATAACGTGTTTTAAATAATTGTATTTTTTGTCTTTATATTACTATAATTAATTGAAGCAAAGATTATCTGAGGAGAAAAGGCCTCCCTATTAAGACTAGAAGGTAATTACATTTCTATTTAATCCCGCCGAAGATCCTTCGTAATGAAATGGCTTTTACACACTCTCAAGTTGTATTGTGCTCATAGAGAAAGGAGTGTCTGCTCAGAATATTGACCTCATCACTTGATAGTAGCTTTAAGCGATTCATATTTAACGGTTTCTCCGTCTTCAGAAATATGCAAACAAAATGGTTTATTAATCACGATGTGTTGTTCATAAAACATTTTTAGTTTTTAGAATACTGCCACTCAGCATTTCAAGGTTTATTTGTCATTTAACAATTATTTTTGCACAAGATGGTTATATTTAGACTGAAACCTAAGACTTAAAAGGGGAATAAGAACTATTGCTAATATCTAAAGCCAAGATAAAAATCAACTCCCGGCTGATATATCGAAAAAATGCGAGAACTCTATGAATTGCATATATACTACAATTAAGAAAAATTATGTAATTAAATGATTGATTTTTGATGATGAATAAAAACTAACGATGAGGAAGACTTATTTAATAACACACCATTCTATTTCCATAATATTACCATTGTTTCCCCGTTTTCTAGTATACAATTAGATTAAAAAATTAAGCAAATTACACCGTCACCGATAAAAGTAAAATACTATGATTTATCACTGGGATTATTAAGACAGATTTTAGAGTTGAAAAATTATATAAGTCAGAATTTCCAGTTACAAATTGGTAAGTATATATATTAGTAAAAATTATCTTCAAGATATTTCGTTAGTATCTATAAACGAATTTTCTCCACTCGATGAAAGTGGTGCCCACTCGTGGGCCAACCTCTTCACACGATTGTGGTTTAAAATCGAGGTATTTCAAAGTCTCATTTAAAAAATAATAGATACCCCCAAACACCTGTAACTTTAACCTTAGTTATATTTTTCACGTGCGAAACATAGTAAACTAATTTCGTGCTTGACATAACTCACAGATTAGATACTTGTCTGTCTATGCATTGGTATAGACATTACAAAATTATGATGCGGGATAAGATCAGCAGTAAATGGATTTTGATACGAATATATAATATTATATAATATACTCGCATTTTTAAATATACAGCCCTAGGACCTTTGTATTGGATGACCTTAATGCTATTAATATTCTTAGAAAATCAACCCTTGTTAAAATGATAGGTATAATGAGAGGGAAATTTAAATCAGTTGACACTATTTATCGGTCAGAGGAAAGTAAGCCAAAAAGTCTGAGTGGTTAACGTTTCGAATTCAGGCATAGATGTTACTTTCTCGCTGTCCTTTCTTGTGTGATGATAAATGAACAAAATTACCCAAGTAATAAAAATTAACAAATATATTTTTATTCCTAAGAAAGAATGGCTAATTATCTTAATTTTCATTTAAATAGGATCCATAAAAAGAAACAGCTTACTATTAGGCATTCCTTCATTATAGATCTCATCCAGTATTTTTAACAAAGATATTAAGCTAGTATTTATGAAATACTGGATTTCGATCTTCACTCTTTATTTGAATTATTTTGAATGTTACCGAAGCCGATGTAATAATAGTTTGCAGTAAATTAATTTTATCATTGACTAAACAGAAGTAGTAGGCGAATGGTTATAAAGATCCGGCTTGTATCTCGCTTCCCGGATTCAATTCAAATTCATGGCTAACTATTTAAGGAGTAATTCATGGTCTAATTAGCCATCTTGTGCAAAAAATAATAGTTACATTATTGCAAACACGATTTATGTTAAAAAAAACTGTTTATTTAATAAGAATTTACTTCTCAGTCTGACATTAAAATTAATCCTCGTGTTTTCAAAGTAACCGTTAAATCTCACAAGCCAAATTAAATACAATTTCAACATTTACTGACGAATAGTTTCAAATCAAAGACTTGACTCAAACTTTTGAACTTAAAACCTGGTTTTATTAAATTACTCATTTTCTTAAAATCACGATACATTTATTTACATTGTGTAAATTTATCTACACAATATTTGAAGCAAGGATATATTAATATACTTGAGAGCGTGACAGTCTTCCTTAGGAGGAGGAAACCACACCTTAGACTGAAGACAACTGTCTTCAGTAACGACAACTGGGGCATTTAAAATATATTCAACAATGATTAATTTGCAACTCGTTTGAAATTATAAATAACTCATTACCATAAATTCACGTTTTAAGATTCATATGCAAAACAATAGTGGTTTTAAAATCTTTTCAACTATTTTGATATAACCAATTATTTCTTTATGATTAATTTTCTAATTTGATGGTCAATAAATAGGTATAAAATAACAGCTAAGGATGATTCAGTTAATTCAGTATAATCTATTTAACATTTCATGCATAAAAGAACCTTTAGTAAGTTACTTGCTATATCAGTCGCTGCTACATATGTAATCCGAATAAATAATTTAAATTATGGTAATATTTCTTAACAAAAAAAATAATAATACTTTAAAATCAGATTTTCAATGAATGTCATAATTTATAGGTATATTTATGAGTGAGCACAATAATGTGAGTTGCTTATCAGTTTATTGCGGTGAATGTGTCTGAAAGTCCCCAGCCTTAATTTACAGTATATTAACATCCACATATTTTTGGCCATTGAACAAGTAAAAATAACGAGGTCAACCCCTGAGCAGGTAATCTTTCCCACATCATCAGTGAGGAGATTACTACAGAAAATATTGTTTCCCCTGAAGAACATTATAAATAAGCGACTTTATCGATTGTTTTAAAAATCGAAGTATAAAGTTTAATGCTATCAAACCACTTGAGAGTGTAGTGATTTTTATATACGCTATAAGTTTATGATACTAACTTTGATATAGTATATTTAATTTTTTTCTTTTTATCAGCGATAAAGATTTTTTATCTAATGAAATATTTTCATTTAGTTTAATTTATGTCTATATACATCTTCCTTTTTTGAATCTAAACAATAAACTTTTCTACTCAAATGTATGATATGGAAAAATGTACTGAACTCATATTTAATAGAAATATTCGTGTTATGCGCGAGAAATAAAGACACCACACAAAAGAAAATTTTACTAAAAAATTATAAAAGTACAATTTTTTCTTAGTTTGGATTTATCACACTCTGACATTAATATTCAACTCTTAAGATATTTTAGAAATTGAAAGAAAATATAGATAATTAAATCACAACTATAAAATATTAACAATTAAAATTGCAATTAACATAATTACTATTACAGTTAAAAATTAAGTAAAATAAATTCAGGATTAAGATAACTTTACACAACTCCTTACAAATCTTTTTTAAACAAGATAACAATGAAGCAAAAAAATCTATAACTTTAAAACTAATTACTTTTTATCATTTTAATTTAATCAAAACGAGCCTAACCATTAATAAACATAATAACTGGGTAAATAGCTGAATATATCTATATATATTTCTGTAATAATAGCGTATATCTTTAAAAGTAAACATTTCATAATGAGCTATCCAAATAACAAATTATTAAAACTGTCCACTACAATACGATTGATGTCAACAGATCCATTAAATTTGAAGCTCCAGTAAATTTAACTGCAAGTGTTCGTTTGAAATAAACCTAAAATGAGAAATAGTTAATTAACAATAGAGTCATTTAAAATCCAAATGAATAAAAAAATTATTACAATCATGATTAGGAAATAATATTTTTAAGCGTTTGCGTTTTTATAAAAATAATAAATTTCTCATTGATACCAATCTAAAGCTGCAAATGCTATTGATGTAAACGCATTTGAAGCTGCAGAGTTTCTTAGCTTCAACAAAGATGAGTCCACTTAGAATTAAAAAATTAGCACAAATTATTAATTTGAATTAAACGCGAAAAATGTAATTTTATTATATCAGAACGATAACATTTCCAAATCCTAATCATCTGATATATAATTAGGTACTCAGTTGTAGTTAAAAAGAATATAACCTCCATTAGAATTTATTAAGTGGAGCACGGTATTCAATAAGATCATGAAGTCAGTAAAGTCCATTATGAGTGTCTCCTCAACGACCAGTAATAATTGATGCTAAAATGCTTGAGCATTACGTGATATTTGTGCATGTTTGTTCGCGAATGATTGCCTATACAGCATCTAAAGTTGACGAAAGATAAAGCAAATTTACAACTCAAGTTTTCAATACTAATCATTTCCTATCAGTGTTCCGACATAGCCATTCTTTGGATTAATCAACACTGGATAAGTTATAGAAATAAAAATTGTAGTACGTCCAGTGGAACTCTGTTTTCAATGTCCAAGTAAACCACCAATCAAAATCCAACATGCTTGTTTGTCGCTTTATGGTTGTTTTTTGCACACGAGGCCTAATTAGACCTTGACCTACGATTTAAAGAGAATTGCTAACTGCAAACATCAGAGCCCAAGATCGGATTCGAACTCACGAACTGTTGAATCCAAGGCAAGTGTGCTAACTATTCTGCTACCAATAAATATCAAAAAATAAGGTGGAAAATGACATTATTTTTTATATAAAAGAGGATAATTAATGCCCTTGAAATATGCATTAAAGTCTGTGGAAATAGAACCAAAAGCCTAGCCAAACGATTTTCTTGATATAATAGAGAAAACACTATTATATCAAGAAAATCGTCGCAGTATAACAATCAATGTAAGGTAGCAGATTATGTAGAAAGTTCTTTTCACTGTCCCTGAACTCAAATCTGATCACTGTGGTATTAAGAATTTTGACCAAAAGCACTGTCTTGTAATATTGTCTGATATCTTATTATTAACATACTATATATGCCAATACTATATTTTATACTTTGATATTTTATTCAACCATTCAAACGCTTTCACTTTTTTATAAATAAGTTAAAACAGCACATTTTGTTTTAATTATCATACAGAGTTCACCAATTAGGTGAACTCTGTATGATAATTAAAACAAAATGTGCTGTTTTAACATATATTTTGTTGGATGCACTTTTTTTCCAACCCACTCAGACAAACAGAAAAATCTACTTTAAACAAAGATTTCCTTCCTGTACGAGACGAAACACTCGTTTCTATTTTCCTATAGGACCGTCATGTTTACATGTATGAGAGAAAGAAATCCTTGTGACGAATAAAAATGAAAACAAAAGTAACTACGAACATGACCAATCTAACAAGCTTACAGCACGTGTAGAACGAAAAACAAATAGGAATATTTTTGGTGAGTTAAATCTGCAATGCATAAAATAAATATTAGCGTTCCTTTGTGTGATTAATATGATTAATTGTATCTTTACATTTTCAAAAAGTAAATAAAAAAGCTTTCAATTTTAGTGACATAAATTTCTAAAAAACATAAAATGAGGGACGAAAGTGGTGTTTTAGGAAGAATGAATAAATATATTTTTTGTTAATATAGTGAACAAAGGAATGTGTTTATTGTATCATGAAGCAATATAAATATTTAAAGAGTATAATCAAGTTTAACCCCTTAAACGGTTTGCCCATACCGCGTACGGGCATCGATATTTCCCCCCTTTCCTTTTCTGGTTTGCCCGTATTTTTCTTTATTGTTAAAAGACTATTTAGTATTAATAATTTTCAACAGATGGCGCGGCTTGTCCATGTAATTGCAATGCTTTTCATTTGGGTTCTTCGTAGCCAGAAAGCGGGAATTTTTCTATGAAATTTTTGTGCTATTGTATTCAACGCTTGTGAATTTAAAACCTTTTCTTATGGAAGTTATGGATTGAATAAACGAGGAAAATACTTTCTTGTTAGATGATGAACTACATTCTGATACAGATATTTCTTCTAATTATTAGGATTATTCCTCAAATGACACATGTAGTGAGCTCAGCTCTGATGAATATTTGAGTTCTGTAAGAATTTTTACCGAGGTTGATGTGAAGAATCCACCTGTTCCGTGTCCTGCCCGGATTGCGACGTAGGGTTTTCCTTTATACCATGCTTTAAAGTGTACCATACACAAAAAGACTTGAACTGTTTGGAAAAGTGGAAACTTCAAAATTCACTAAGTATGAGAGAAATTTTTGAAGAATTTGTAAGCCATTCTTCGCAGCATGCAGAATGTACTTGAGAAAAGCAATCCTTTAAAAAAATTTGGTGCGCCCCTCCTGAGGCAAATGATGCATTGTTTTAAGTCTACTTCCTTTTTATATGCAGTTAAAAAGTCGATCTTGTTTCGCTTGGTTTCGAAATCAAAATCAAAACTATCAGTCAAATCTTGCAACGCGTTTTTGTGAAAATTCCCTTGAACCGATTTCAATGATATTTGGTATACTTACAATATAAGGGTCCGATGACAACCCAATATTAGGAAAAATAATTTATTGATATGATATCAGAATGATAAAAAAAATATTCTTTACTTTCTAGTGCATTTTATAAAAGCCTGTAACTTAAATTTTTTTTTACCAGTTTATTTTCATTTTCCATGATTTTGGCGCCCCTAGATCATTGCGCTCAGGGCGGCCGCCCGGATCGCCCTACCTTGGGGCCGGCCCTGTATATATCAACATGGTTATCGCAAGCACTACTAACGAACTAATTCTGTTCATAGAAAACAGAAACAATCAGATGCTTCTGTTTACTGAAGTTTGTCGCGAGTAAGCACGAGAATACCCGTAATGTTGCGAGTGCTTATCTTTTGATTCCATGCCCCACAGGTGCTCGTCTCCAAACGCGAAAGCGAGATATTTCGTTCCAAGAAGAATATGGATGGGATGTTTTAGCACTTGTACCCGAAAAAATTCGCGGCGAGGATTGTGGATTATATATTCTGCTGATTCATTTTTTGACACCTATTCGACTTTTTTGGTTCGTATTCGAAAATGATATTTTGGAAACAGCTGCATGCCCCCCTTGCAACTGTCTCGCCCCCCGTGAAGGGGCGCGCCCCACAGGTTGTAAGCCACTGGTTTCAAGGGTTAATGATGGCAGGGCGGGCACCTGGGTAGAGTGATCCGGATGGCCGCTCGGAGCGCATTGATTTAGGGGCGCCAAAACCATGGAAAATGAAATTAAACTGATAAAAAATTTAAGTTACAGGCTTTTATAAAATGCACTAAAAAGTAAAGAATATTTTTTTATCATTCTGATACCATATCAATAAACTATTTTTCATAATATTGCATTGTCATCGGATCCTTGTATTGTAAGTATACCAAATTTCATTGTAGTCGGTTCACGGGAATTTTCTCAAAAATGAGTTGCAAGATTTAACTGATAGTTTTGATTTTTGATTTTGAAACCAAACCAAAGAAGATCTAACAACCTTTTTTAACTGCATGTAAAAAGAAAGTAGACTTAAAACAATGCATTATTTGCCACTAGACTAATAAAATAGTTTGATTAAATTGTTAGTGCAAAAAGCTTTAAAAAAGTACTGGTACAAATTGTGCAGTGCTTTCGGCGTCTGTGAAGGTAAGTATTTTAATTTTTGTTTTCATTTTTAAAAACGAATAAAATCCACTGGACAAAAGCCAAAAAAAGGGTGGGTGTAGATTTCAAAAAAATAAAGTTTAGATCAAAACATGGCTTGTGTGGTATCAAATAAAAAGTAATTGAGTCTTGAGTTGAATGACATGCATTTTATTTATTTAAGTCAGTGGCGCACAAGAGGGGATTACAAAATTTTGAGATTATATCAAAAAATGTCTTGTGTGTTATCATTTTTTTTTTCGGTCGGTGGAGGCACCTACAGTGAAGGGGGGAGATTTGTTGTTAATCGTATGAGCTTAGGTGTCCATAAATTGGTAGATTATTTTTCATTTAATTTATTTTAGTTTGTCCTTCGTATTAAAAAAATTGGGTAGTTATATATTACAAATATAAATATAAAATGTAGGGAGTAGGAACTCCTAAAATTATATAGCGTAGGGCCACATAAATTGTAAATCCGCCGCTGCCGCTGCATCGTGTGACTTGGTTGTTATGGTGAGACCATTCTTTTGAGGACTAACGAAATAGTAGTTCATAAAAATGTCAAAAAGCAAGCTGTTTTATACAGGCGGTTTTCAAAGAACAGCGCAGCGCAGCAAGTGCTTAAAAATAGCAAATGTAAAAAAAAGTTTTTTTTTTTTTTTTGTGCGAGTTTTATACAATATTTTATCTTGATCAAAAACTATAATAAAAATTAAAAGCGTGCCGAGAGGGTAATTTCTAACAAAAAAATATTTTACACAAAACTACCAAACAAGCGATAAAATACCAATTATTATTTTTTTTATTTCAATATTATTTTTCATTTCAATTCATTTGTTCCAGAAACTAAAATGTTCGAAGCTAAGAGAAAACCCTCTGGAACCCTCTGAAGAATTTAAAAAGCGGAGAATGAAAGAGCAAATACGGCTTCAAAAACAATCAGATGCGCTGCTGAACTTCTTGAAAGATGGTAGTTTCAACGCTCCCACAACTGACCAACATTTGAACAACGCCCAGCACCTAGATGCTGACTTTCCGGATATGGATCCCCCTTTGGACGCAACCGTCAACATTACTGAGCTGGGTAAGTTATCTCAAACGAGTTTGGCGAGTAGCAATGCAGTTCTAAAAAATCAAAATTCGCAAGTTGTGCAGACCTCAGCGAAACATTTAGAAAAGGCTACCGTCCAAAGTATCTCTTATGACCCAGGATTATGGCCCAAAATCATGCGTGCAGCAGATAGTTTTTTGGTTAAACGTGGTCCAGTTGCACCTTTGTATAATTTGATTTTCCTTTTGATAGAAGGTTCTCACCAAAACATTTCAAGAAAAGGTTAAGAAATGGAAAAGAGGCTTTAAGAGAATGGATTGTACATTCCGTATGTCAAAACGCTTTGTACAGTTTTCTATGTCGACTTTTTGCTTCACCCATCTAGTTTCAGCGCCCTTGGCAATTAGGGATTTAAACACTGGAAGCATTTAGGGGACTCTTTAGAACATCGTGAAAATGCTAAAACTCATATAGATTGTTTAAAATCATGGCTTGAATTGAAGCAAAGATTGAAAATAGGTGAAACAAAAGATGCAGTTTCTCAGAGACTCATTGATTCTGAGATAAATCACTGGCCTGAAGTTTTTTTACGCATTATATCAGTCGTTAAAATGCAAGGCGAGAGCTCTCTAGCTTTTCGAGGAACAAACGATAAGCTGTATGAACACAATAATGGAAACTTTTTGAAGTTAATTCAGTTATTATCTGAGTTTGGTCCAAAAATGGATTAACACGTTCGCAGAGTTCTCAATAAAGAAGAAATCAAAGCTACATATCTAGAGAAAACTATACAAAGTGAAATAATTGAATATTGCATGACAACAAAAAGCACGACATCAATGATCAAGTTCAAAAGGCTAAGTATTATTCCGTGATTCTTGACTACACTCCCGATGCAAATAAAGTAGAACAACTTTTATGGTAAGATTTGTCTCCATACAGGAATCTCAGGTTCAAGTTAATATCAACGAACATATTTTGGGTTTTCTGACCATTGAGAGATCAAGAGATAAGGAACTGTCGGAAGTTTTACTAGAAGAGCTAGAGAAAAATAGGCTTAAAGTTGGAAACATGGGCAGTCAAGGGTATGACAACGGTTCCAATATGAGAGGAGAAAAATCAGGAGTACAAACAAGAATCAGAAATATAAACATCAGAGCATTTTATGTTCCATGCAGCAGGCATTCGTTAAGACAGCAGCCATTTGCTTCAGAGATTGACGTGGAAGTTAATTTCGAATCATCGTCTCAGAAGCAAAAACAAGAACGTTTTTGTATGAGGGCCCGGATGAGCCCGTTCAAAACCTCAAACAAAGATATAAATTAGATTTTTTTTCACGCTATAGATCATGCAATAATGCCTTGGAAACCAGGTATATTTTGCTAAATACTCACAGTAATTATTTCAGCTTTTTGTATAATATTTTTAATCAGAAAGACATGCCCAGAAATGAGCGCTACTGGCTCATTCCAAATATTTGGAAGTAGTTTTAACTGATGGAAATTCAACGATTTTAACGCCCTGGAACTAGCCGATGAAATAAGCATTGTTTCGTCATTATTAACCAAAAAGAAAACCCTTGTTGAAATTCTCAAGTTTATCGTTACACTTAAATTCGCACCCAAACCTCAGCATAGCATTAAGAATCCTACTTACATTGCCGGTCACTGTGGCTTCAGGGGAAACAATTTTCCAAAACAAAAAATTATAAAAATTATCTCAAAACGATGAGGACACAAAATCGTCTCAATGGATGGGCAATGATAGCTATAGAACACCAAATTAGTGACAAATTAGACTTGAAATCACTTGTTCGAGAGACTGCCGAAAGAAAGCTTAGAAAAAGGGCATTTAAATTACTTTGGTTAGTTAGAACTTATTTATAATAATGTGGGATATTAGTTAGAGCTTCACTACATTTTAATTTTTATTATTTTGCCTTAAGTGCTAAATTGCTTATCTTGTAATCTGATGCTTGAGTTTTTAATAAAACTTTTTTTTCAATGTTTTCTTGACTTTCTGATATGGTCGCATGAGATTTACTTAAAAAAACGGGGTTGGTTGGTTGGATTTTATGGCGCAAAGTCCAAAAAAGGAAAAGCTGCGCCATAAAAAAACTAAAAAAACTGGGGGGCCGCAAAATTAAGGTTTTGCCTGGAGCGCCAAAATATCTAGGACCAGCCCTGATGATGGCCTACATAATCTTGCTAAACAATTAATTTTGAATGGTGAATTTATTAAATAGAATATAAAATAGCGTACAAACGTATTATAATTTAATGTAAGAAGGAATTGTAAACATTTCACAGTCAAGATATATTAATGTAATTCATTAACTTTAAAGTGAGGAACTTGCTGAACAAAAAGGGATGGCTAGCAGGAACTGGATTTCCTTTGGTACTGGATGAAAGCACAAATAAAGATACTGCTTTCAAGAAAGCAGTTACATAAATTAACGGAAATATAAGCAACCAAAATAAAGTATACTAACCAATTGTTGGTAGGGTGGACTTAACATCATGTAAAAATAAAGGAAAAGTTTATGACATTTACCACTTTTACATCTTAACACTTTTTAAATCTTATTACTGGGCTCTGAGTTTGTGAAGTAATACCAAAACTATAACTCATTAAGTTATCTAGATAGCATGATTCTTATCAGCAGTTGCTCATAATCGATCACTGAAAACAAGAACAGCTTTCTGAATGATAGCTCTGAAGCCACAATCTGACAGGTGTCAGATCACGAAGACGAATTCATGAGAACAACAGATGATCACAAGATTACTCATAACTAGTACAGCATGGAAGTAGAAAAATTTGTTACTAGCTTTATAGGGAAGCTGCTTCAAGTTATTAATGGCGTATTTGTATTCTTCATTTGAGGACTTGTATTTGTCAGTTATTTCTTATGTCAATGGTTGTGACGTCTCAACACATTTAGGCTATACCAATCTACTTGGTTAGGCGTTGTTATCGTTCTTCAAAGGTAGAGTTCGAATCCCGACTTTACCGAAGATCTATTATGTTCGCCAGAAGTAGGCATGGAGTGTTAAGCGGTATCATTTTTCCTGAAGAACATTGCGTCCACGACCTACTTATTTGACAGGCCAAGTTTCGGGGGCTTCTGGGTAGTTCGCGCATCTGAATTACGAAGAATCCCACGGCAGCTTTCATCTAACTGACAGAAACCAAATCAGCGCTAAGTATAGACAAGTTTGCTAGTGGTCACTCGCGGATCAGCTCTTTCCGCATAGTCTTTTATTAACATGCGTTACTAGTATCAGCTCAGAATATGTTTTTTCGGTTACTATTATTAGTAGTAGAAATTTCCGGGCAATTCCAATATTTGTTTTCAAAATTGAGATCTTGAATTCCGAAAAGTTATAGAATCCATAATATCATTTCTATTCTATATATAGTAACACTGTGCATGTCTACTACTCTTTATATAGTAGCAGTTGTTTAGCTTCTTAGAATCCTAGCAGAGTATAATTCAATATCAAATATGTCTGCATTTATCCTTTTTCAGCGTAATACAATTTTGATATGAAAACAATTTCAACCATTATTTATAAATGAGAATAAAATGCTGTGAATATATTTCCTTTATAAACAGTAGATATTTGTACCTGTATGAACTTGCATACTTTGCATGAAAGGCATGAAAATGCAATATTTTGGATTTTCGCTTACATCTTTTCCATGGAAATTTCACGTGAATCGCTTACTTGGTTACTAACGGTCACTAAAAGTGAAGCCAGTAACAAGAAGCCGTTTGTAACATAGCATGCTCACCATGATAATTTTAAAGGAATCTAACTTTCCTGTTTAAAAATCAGATGTAATCTTCCCAAATATCAATTACAGAATTTGCGTAACATTTGTAAACTCATACAGAGGAAATATACAGTCCATGAAGATCATCAAAATCTTCGAAATTCCGATCATTAAGAAGATAAGCATTATGTATGCTATTATTTTAATTAAGGATACAGAATAGAACAAAATTTACACAAACTAATTATTGGTCTCTCAAGAAATAATAAAAAATAAATATTTTAAAATATCTTTAAGTATAATAGCAGTTTATAGAAAGAAAATCTTTGAACAATAGTTTGTAGTATCATTTTAGTATTTTGTATCGAATTATGAAAGTTCTCATTTTTGTGATTCACCACACAGATTATTCTAACTAAGTAATTAGATTAGTTATTTGTTTTAAAAATGCATAGATTAAATTTTTGTAGATTGCAATTCATCAAAAAGTGGCTAAATTAATAATTCAGATAAAAAAATATCAATTCAATTATATTTGCCGCCTTTGAACATCTTCTGATTTTTCAATTTTGTATATATTTAACAACTTATCGAATGGAATGATGTTGATATACTGAAAAATTGATTTATATAAATATAAATGTGAAACTATGAAATATTTAATAAGTATGTCGCTATATTTCAGTTACACAGTGATAGTTACACTATATATAAGATGTAAACATATAAACATTTGAATGAGGATATATCTTTCTTCCCCCAAAGAATTTGTAGCAGCACCCTTCAATACTTACAGTTTGTAAGCCAGCAATGGCAACATTTTGAATGTTAACGTATCAACAATCTCAACGAGCAGCACTGTACTCATTGGTGACATCTGTGATGTTTGAATATTTTTCTTATCTTATAAGTATGTTGTTAAGATTTAACTAACTTGTTTAAGTAACATACACGCAAACTCAATGGGGACCTGAAGGATTTTATCATTTTCGAGATGCCAGTCCTAACATATTCGGGGTAAACCACGTGTTTCTTTTCTCCGAGTGTGACAGGAATTGAACGATCTAATTTATTTTAGCTGATTTCTTTAATTGCATGTTTAATAGACACAAGTGCCGTATAATCTATGATTCCTAATTTTGAAATTGGCGATTTATTGGCGGATTTTTTTATGTATCTGGCAATCTCGATTTTATTACGTCATACATATGGAGACCTATAAGAATAATTAAAAAAATTCTATTTTGGTAACACTAGTATTTACGTCATCGCGCAAGTCACGATACGTCATTTTAGCAACATTTATTCATCGCCAAAAAAAATTCAGAATTTGGAATCATGGATTATACGGCACCTGAGCCATTTATTATGACAATCGATGTGCCTATTATTTCCGACACAAGTTTCCAAATTGGATATAAAGTTACCGCCATTATGAAAAAATAATATGAAACTATTGTTCATTCAAGCTGAATGTAATTCCCAATTATCCGGTGTAACGTATGACCTTACGAAATAAAATAACATTGTTTCAGCAATAGATCCAACAACGCTTTCTGCGGTATCAGATATTTCATTGTCGCCGCTAAATGAGGATAAATATATCACATGAAAACAACGCCTGATTCAGGAATTTTCGGATTCCGAGAATCAACAGATCCGATAGTTGCTCTTAGAACTTCAATTCGGAGACGACAAACAATCTCACCTGCTCAGAAAAATGCGTCAATTAACTGGCATGGCTTTATCGTGCAATTTTATAAGTGGTTAAATTATGGCTTCAGCGCCTGCCAAAGGATATTCAAAGTATTCTTCATGTGAGCTCTGAACCGCTTGAAAATCTCGCCAAAATGGCAGATAGAATCACCGAAGTAAGATCTGACCCTCTAACGAACACCGTGTGTGCTATACGGCCCTTACCTAAGGCTGGCGGCATCCGGTCAAACGGTGAAGCAGGTATTTCTTGCTAACCGTTGAACGAGCAGAAATAGCTTCACTTAGCCGAAAGATTGAGAGCATTGCGCTGGAGTGATAGAGAGAACGCTCACGTGGGAGGTTTTATAAATCACCGACGACACCTGAAAGTAAATAACAGTAAAATTTGTTGTTGTCATAAGACCTTTCTATAAATGCGAGGAATGTCGCCATCCTTGTTCTTTTTTGACTTCCGATTCGGCTATCGATAGTCAGATTTGAGTAACGTCCACACACACATAGATAGCCAATGAATCTTGACGCCTTTTTGTTTATGACAAAAGACTCACTTAAAATTCTTAAAAGACTCCGAGTCAGGTCATGTGTTCCATGTTTTATTGTAACTAAAAAGTCACGGCTTGCATATTTAAAATTGTATGCGACCAGTAACACAAAAATTTACACTTTTGGAATAAAATTATTAAATTTAGATTTAGGATTAAGACGCAGCTATAGCTTGAAATTTCTTATCGCATCTGTCCCTTTGCCAATAATTGGAGCTGATTTTGTAAAGAATTTTGGTTGACTAATAATTTTAAAACGTCACAGTTTAATAGATATTATCACTTAACTCATGCAGACTTGAAATTTTACGAACTCAACCGACCATGTTTCAGTTAAATATATTTCTAGAGACTTCCCTAATATAAAAAATGTTGGCAGAGTTTCCAAAATTAACAAATATTTCTCCAAAGATTACATCTGTGAAGCACGATACAGTTCATTACATAGAGACAGCAGACCCTCCTGTACATAGCAAACCAAGACGTTTGAATCTAAAACTATTTGATTCCGTTAAAAGAAAATTTCTATTTATGATGGAGCACGGCATATATCGACCGTTGAAACCACCCTGGTTTTCCTCTTTGCATGTAGTACCAAGAACGTCTTATAGCATTCGTCCAGAAAGTGACTATCGCCAACTCAATGCATGTACAATCCCAGACCGGTATCCCATACAACATATACAGGATACTTCCAACGCCCTTTATGGTTGTAAATACGTTTCATAAATTCATATTGTACGGGCATACTTTCTTTTACCGATGCATCCCGAACAAATTAAAAAAACTGCAGTGTGTACTCCTTTTGGCCTTTTCAAGTTCCGCATTTAAACTTTGAATTATATGGAAAGGCTCAAACTTTTCAAAGATTCATGAATGAAATGATGGTTGAATTCACTTTTTGATTTATATATTTAGATGATATATTAATTTAAAAAAATTAAGTTGAGCATAAAACTCATGTACGGACTATTCTTCAGAAATTAAATAAATATGGGTAAACAATTAACATCTAAAATTGCATATTTGGATTATCTGAAATTTCCTTTTGAGGGCATTTAGTTTCACAGAATGGAACTAAGTCCATTTTTTTGCATCCACATCTGAAAGATTGTTCATACGTATTCCTACGACACGACGGAGTGAAAAATCCCCTTCAAAATTCTTATGAAGGCCCATTTAAAGTACTGAAGAGGGATCACAAGACTTTTGATCATGACATAAATGGACGCAAGTGTACCATCTCATTGGAACGCCTTAAACTAGCCTTCCTTTCAATGGACATTCCTAAGAATTGCATTGTTCAGGATACTACTTCCACACCTAAGCAGCATTTTGTCACACGTTCAGAACGACATGCTTATTTTGCTAAGAGTTTTCTTACACGATGTAAAAAACTGCGGGGGGATGTGTGCCAGCGATACATTATAATTAAAGTTTGTAAGCCAGCAGAGGCAATATTTAAATGTTAACGCGCCAACTATCGGAACGAGCAGCATTGTACTCGTTCGTGACATCTGTGATGTTTGAATGTTTTCTATTCTTATTTACTTATGTTAATAAATATGTTGTAAGATTTAACAAACTTTTTAAGTAACATGCACGCAAGCTCAAATTCATCTAATATTAAAATTATCCCTTCCGTATGTAACGTACGAATGATTTTACGGTATTTATAAAATAATTATTGGGGCTTACATCTATATTCTGCTAGGATGAACAAAAGCACTTTGAATAGAAAACTTTTTTACATTCAATGTAATTTGAAACTAAGTATTTTAATTTTAAACTTTGAATTTTAAATATTAAAATCATTTTTCATTTAATTTTTCAATAACGACCTCATGATATCTTTATGGAAGATTTTCTCTAATCATTCACAGAGTTTAGAATTAGAAGTTTTCAAAGGAAGTTAAACTAATAGCAATACTACAATCTCGATCAACATTATATATTTTTATTATATAAAAGTCTTAAGTATTTTAATTTAGGTTTTATTCAAATAATTTTATCTATACTAATAAATATTGCTGAACAAATGTTTTCATATCATGTTTCGAAATTTTTACACAATTTAATATCCAAATTATGAAACACTATTGATTTAGGACTCATGATTTCAAATATAATAAATCATTTACACTTACTTTAAAGAATTGTGTCCTGAAACAGCCAAATAATTCATTCAAATATTCACAGTCAATAATCAAATAATTCATGTTATAAGATAAAACACAATAAATTTCTTCAGCTTGATATATTGTTCCATATGTAAAAAGCTCTGAACAAATCAGCATCCTAGACAAAAAAAATATGATAATTTTTAAATTAATAATAATAGTATTAAAATAAAAATAACCATTTACATATATTAAAGGAAAAACAAAATCAGCACTACACCTGCATTTAGCAATTTTAAATTGAAATTCAAATTAAAATTAATAAAGCTAAAAGATTACCCCCTTTTAATACAGTTTTTAAAATACGAACACATAATACTAATGAAAATATTGGACAGGAGAAACAAATTACTCAGATGATACTGCATGTTTTACAATAATTTCAGATAAATTTTAAATTTGAGTTTTAATGATATGCCTAAGACCTGTCACTGACATAGTTTACCAAATCACACAATACAAAGGACAAAAATTACAATAATAAAGTGTAAGCAACTAAGCATCAGTTGATTTGTAGGCTAGAAACAGATATTGTTCTAAACACCAACTTTGTCTTTAGGGGACACTCTTAAACATTTATTATTTTCTCCACACACACACACATCCCACATTGGGCATGGATGTTTGTAGTGATTTTTGGAGTCTACTTTAAACCGTAGGTCCCGGTCTAATTAGCCCTCGTGTGCAACAAATGACCGTTGAGCGAAAAACAAACAAAAACAAACCAAATCACACACACACGACGCACGCACATATTT
Organism: Latrodectus elegans; assembly: GCA_030067965.1. Classification (NCBI taxonomy): domain Eukaryota; kingdom Metazoa; phylum Arthropoda; class Arachnida; order Araneae; family Theridiidae; genus Latrodectus; species Latrodectus elegans. Next base: position 25,542,251 of record CM057819.1, on the reverse strand, counting down.
TTGGATACTTTTTTTTATCAACTTATTGCAGAAATTGGAATGTTGACACTCAGAAAAAGCAACAATCAATAACACTTCAAAATGTTTATGTTTAAAATATATAATTTTATTATGATTCCTTAGTACAAATTTTATTTTCTATTGTTCTTTCTCGATAAGCAATAGTGTGATTATACATTTTCTTATATCAAAACTTTGAATTTAAATATTAACACAGAAAAATGTAAATCCTTAGAGTCTAAGAATTTTATCTCCAAAGTCGTATCAGCAATTACTTGTAAGCAAAAGAAACTCCTGCTCAAATTAACTTCCTACATACAAACAGTTTGTACTCTTTAGAATCTTACAAGATAAAATATTTGTTAAATTACAGTAATTTGTACCAATTAAATGAGAAAATAAGAGATCTTAGATATTTGGTTTAACCAAGAGCATGCTATATGTAAATGAATCTGATTAATAAGATTTCGTTAAAATGTAATACCGTAAATTCATACTTAATGGCTTGGGATATGTAAGAAAATAACTTCACAACCCCTTATCATGTGAAGATAATTTAGTTTTTTACATATTTGCGAAAAAAATTAGTAATTGCGATGAGGAGAGTTACAGTTCAGACCTACTACAATACAAAGGCTGCATCTCTGCAAAAGTGTAACTATTAGATACATTTCCTATTTGAAGGAGATTTATTTCTTCTTTAAAAAACGGATTTTAGATTACACAGACACTTTTAAAAGCTATGGATATTCTATACTTTATCACGTAGATTACAAGTAAACACACTTGACATTTTTGTTTAGTACGCAAAAAATTTTTTATCTTTCAAACAATATCTTTTTATATTATTTTAATATTAAAAAGATCTCCTTAATTACTATAGATATTCTTTATTTTACCACGTAGATTACAAGTAAACACACTTGATAGTTTTGTATAGTAGTCAAAAAAATTTTACCGTTCAAACAATATCTTTATATATTATTTTGATAATATTAAAAAGATCTCCTAGTTTTAAAAATTGGAGAATATTTCTAGGAAGAAGATATTATTCAGGTCAAGAATGGAATGATGAATGCTAGTAAATGACTGTGATTAAAAGCAGACTTCTTTTTAAGTGAAAGTGTAAATGAGTGTTCTGTGAGAAAAATAATTTTAGATTCAAAAACATGTCGTAACAATTTAATTTAAATGATGGAAGGATTTTTAAAATTTAAAATTCCATTTGAAAAAGCAACAATCGGCTTAAACCTGCAAATGAATTTCTTCAAATATGTGAGTTTGATTTAATATCCAGAACTGCATCAGCTCTACTTTCAATAAAACTGGCCGTGAAGGCACTATGACGGAGAGATTCTAATCTATTAGTAACTAATCCAGAAATAAATTGCATGTGGCAGTCTCAGAAAGAACACCACACATCACAATGTGTGAAGAATTATAGATTATATTGAAAAATCACACACACAGAAGAAAAATAATCCAAAATAAAAAATGTCTTACAATATTTACATAACTATAATGATTTTTAAAATGAAAATAAAAAGGAAAAAATGTGCCCCACCAACTCAAATTTGATCCACTTTCTAGTAAATTTTTTTAATTTTATATTCCCATAAGTCTATCCCCATTCAGAAGAATTTAGTATATTTATCAAAGATGATGATGACACTAATGCCGATAGTGAAAAGGAATTGTCCAAAGAGCAAAATTTAAAACTAACGACAGCTAAAAATTTCAAGAAACCAAATACAACACCACAATCTGTTTATATATATATATATATATATATATATATATATATATATATATATATATATATATATATATATATCCACAACAATCTGACGAGAAAGAATCGATATATTTGAAGATGAGTCATTTTAAATTCTTAAAAAAAGTATATCGCTTGCGCGTATTGCTAACAATACGCGCAAGTTATTGTTAGTGTAGATAATGAAAGAGCGTTTATGACACAGCTGGTAATTTTAGCACAAAATTATGCTCCTTGATTAATGACAGTACAATTGCGATATTATAATAAATCTTAAGAATACATTTAAAAAAATTTGTAATATGCCTAATACTAAATAGCTATATTTAAACTTTTTTGTGATTTAAATAAATAAGATGTTTCTTGTACCTCTGTTTCTTGTGAGATTCCTTATAAAGTGTTTTTTAATTTATAAGTTACAAATGATTTTTCGATATTTATTCTTCTCTAATAAAACTTGCAAATAGAAACATCTGTGTTTTCCTTCTTATCTGAAATTCCTACTACTAGTATTAGAACCGGTATTTAGATATTGTGACCAAAAAATACCATTATTGGAAGTTAGGCTCGATATAGCAATCTCTAGTTAAAATAAGTAAAATACTCTCCATTACACAGCTTCTCTTATATGCAATATGTAGGAAAAATAAAAAATAAAATATGTTCTGAGTTATTTTATTCTCGATAAACGAGGTGTAGTGAAAAAAATCAGTTGCTTTCGGAACCCCAAATTTTTTTATGCATGTCGTTCAGATTAAATGAAGAACATGCAACGTATCAGAATCCGACAGACACACAACTGAAAGCAGAAGTTTCATCAACACTTACTAGTATCCAACTCGGGATCCCTAAATTGTTCTCTTTTGCACTTGGGGAACCCATTTCAAAGGTCTGTTAAAAATGGAACCCATTTCAAAGGTCTGTTAAAAATGAAAGAAAACGACTTTCGTTTTTTATCCATCATAGAACGTTGGTAAATTTCATCCTTAGAGATAAGATGCTTTGAACTGGAGTCCGACGTTACGCAGTCACCTCAATCTCGTGTGATGAAATTACTCGCATGATATGGCCTTTACGCGTATGATTAAATATAAATTATTAAGCTTCATTGAATCGGAAAGTAACATTACAGTAATCCTTTTTTTTCATTTGATCGGGCATATTAATAATGAATATTCTGGATCATTAATCATGCAATAAAAATATCGTATGTCTATATAACGAGTGTACTATTAATTAAACACCACAAGTGGCAGGAAAAGTTAAAAAAAAAAAAAAAAAAGGTAACAATAACTCTCAAGTTACTTTTTCATTGAATTTCATTCTAAACAGAGTGGTCGATGACGGTAAAATAAAGGGCACAAAGAGCTTTTTTTATGTATATTGTGAAAATCAAACACTTAACAGACGAGAACTTTCGATTTCGTTAAGTGCAGATGTAAGAGATTCAAGAGGCATAGGGGGAATGTGTCGGAGCGAGAGATACGGTATGGGTGTGTGTAAAAATGAGTGGTAGCGGAAGTACCGCTTCCAGGCAATTGAAAATACACATGTTTCGAATAATGTAAAATGGAACCATCTAAATTTATGTTTGTGTCTATGATTAATGTTATGTTTGTTAATGTAAAATAAATCTGTCGTAAAATAGAAGATATGTTGGTATTACTGAACGATCCTGGAAACAACAGGTTCGGGAAACAATCACTTTGGCGCTGACTCCAGGATGTGTTCCGGATTAATACAAAATAATGGGATGCTAATGATGGAAAAGTGTCTACTAAGTAGAGTGAGTCTGAATATTTTGAGTGCTTCTCATTCCATTAAGAGCCACTATTTGTTTTAATTATGTATGATTTAAGGGAACTTTTGTTTTAGAATTTTCTTAAATTTCTTTGTAGGGTTTTGTTTAATGATATATAATAAATTAATAAAAATTGTGTGTGTGTTGAAATATTTGAAGTATCAAAATAAAAATAACTATGTATAATGATCAATTTAATTGAGAAAATATTTGAGTTTCGAAATATTATTGGTTATTGATATTTGTTCATTAATATTCAGGAAAGTTTTTTTTTCTCTAACTGGTGATATTATTAATTATATATATATATATATATATATATATATATATAGAGAGAGAGAGAGAGAGAGAGAGATAGATAGATATATGATTTATTATGGGAAAAATATTTTTTTGCAATAATCTGTTTATTAAAACAAATTTATGTCGAATAATAATGCTGTTGTTAATTGTCAATTTCTTGAGTTATGTGCATGAATTTACTATTCAATAATACAGAAGCTTTTAAATTGTTGGAACGCACTTTTAGTTTAATGTGATATAATAGGATATAAATGTTTTGCTGAGAATTTTCGTGATCATTCTGTTGTTTATTATGTAAATGATATAAGTTTATGTAATTATGTAAATGATATAAGTTTATTAACTATTTCAAGAAAGTTTAAATGCTTTTAAATTGTTTATTGTTTTGCATTATTAAATTAAGTGTTCAGAATCATTCAATGTTATAAGGTATATTAATTATTTGCTATGATTGTTTATAATATTTATGTAAAGTAACTAAGTTTAGATTTTAAATTTTGATTCAAAACCGAAAGTGTGAAACATTTATGACAGGGGAAAATATTTTATATTTCGAAAATAATTGTGCTTGCAGTGGTGAATAATAAGTTTTTGGTTGTTTCGGTAACTCTGATTTATATTCTTTTAAGGTAAAATTATATATATATATGCATATTACTATAAAAATTATTTTATCATTTTATTGATTTAAGTGGTTATATGTTCAATGATCTTCTGTGATAAGGGTTTATTTAATCTGAAATGCTTAAACTTTAAGTATGATTCATATATGGATATTTTTTTTAGCTTGATCTGAATTGTTTTCATTCATTAATGTGTATTACGCACAATTGAAGTTTTATATATAAAATACTATATTATAGTATGTATTAAGTTTATTACAGTGTGTTGAAATGAAAATCGAAACTAAAAATTTTTAAATTCCTTAATTGAATAAATTATTTAAATCTTTTTTTTGTGCATTAAGTAAACGAAAGTACTTTGTTGATTTAACAAATGAAAGGTGATTTGTGGGATTTAAATGTTTTATTTTGAATAATTGATAATTTAAGGTTTGGTATAATTTGCGATAGCATTAGTTGTTAAAATGACCTTCGCATTCTTGGGTAGAGCTCGAAATGAAGATCTTACAATATTGGCTAGTGAGTTAGGAGAACAGATTCGTCCGGACGCGAAAATAATAGATTTAAAAAATGTGATTACACAATCTAAACATTTTGAAGAGTCATTTGTTCGAGAATTAATAAATACAATAATTTTTGAACGGTTATAGAGAGAAAGCCAAAGTACAAGAAAGGCAACATGAATTAGAACGAGAAGAAAGGCAACTTGAATTCGAAGAGAAACAAAGAGAACGTGAACATGAAATTAAAATGCGTGAAATAAAAGAAATTGAAGATGAGTGCAACTCGGAAAGTACTGTAGAATATGGGCGAGATAAGTTAGGAAACACTTTTCTAGGTTATTTAAATGTAATGAAAGGAGCAATTTTAGATCCCCCGGAACGAGCTGAAGAATGGCCTTTCTTTTTCCATCATGCCGAAAGGATGTTCAAGCTTTATGAATTAAACCCGAACAGTATGAAGGGAAAATTATTTTACAATGTTTAAAATGTCGTGCTAAAGGAATAAATGCTATGTTGTCGGAAGAAGATTTAGATTAGTATGACAAAATCAAAAATTTCATTTTAAGGGAGTATAAAATAACTCCGTAACAACACAAGAAGAATTTTGATTCTTGTTATAAATTACACAATGAAAGTTATGCTCAGCATGCGTCCCAGGTGGAAGCTGCATTAGAACTGTATTTAAAATTAAGAGATATAGAAACATTTGCGAAACTTAAAGAACTTATTGTAGCTGACAAAGTAAAAGAGACTTTGCCTACTCATGTAAGATTTCAAATATTTTTGAAAGAGACCGAAAATTGGCTTCCAGTCCCTGAATTGATAAGGGAAATTGATTATTTCTTAGTTTCGATACCAAAACAATTTTGCAAATAATTCCCACAACTATACAAATTTATTCCTGGCCCACATGGAACAAAACAGAACGAAACTGTCAGGAAACCTTTTCCAGCTGAAGTTAGAAATAAAAGTTTTGTTGAAAAGAAAGAAAATTATAATTATCAAAAAACCCAGATCCATGACCACAGATTCGTTTGGGAAATAATACCGCTAGTTGCGTTCCAGGTAAGAAGATATTAAAGAGCTACAAATGTCAAGAAGAGGGTCATTTGAAGAAATTTTTCCCGCAAGTGAATACAGTATCTCAAGTTTCTAATAGAAGTGAAACTGGAGAAGTAAACAAGAAAGGGTTAAATGAACTTTGCATTAAAATGGGTAATGTGTGTGTAAGTTTCGATTGGGAAATTCCAATGAGTGAAAAGGATGGTGAACTTTTACGAGTGGGACCTACGGTTTAAAGTGGATTCCGAACCACTACTAACATTCATGCCCAAGGTGTGATTCGAACCCACGAACTGTCTTTTACGAGTTGATTTAAATACAGGAGATAATAATTTTCAAAGAATCATTTGTAGTGGTGCGGAAATTACAATACTGCGGAAGTGAATGGTGCCAGAAGAAATGTTGCAGTCAAGTGGGAAAATTTACTTGAGGCCTGCAATTAGTTCTCCGGTTGAAGGAAAGGTTTCACTTAACTTTTGGTCAGCAGATGATGATATCAGGCCGTATATCATGGTGCATGCTGAGGTTGTGAAAGGATTGAATGAGCAAGCTTTGATTACTCCTGGAGTTTTCAGTTTGTTGAAAGAACAAAGAAGAAAATATCTTGGAGAGAAAATAAAAAATATCCACGGGAAGGAAATAGTTTCGAATATTTATAATGTGGAAGGAAAGAAAATAGAAGCTCACATGGAAGTAGAAGCAAATCAAGGAACACTTGATTTAGAAAATTCTGAAGTAGAAGTTTCAACTACTCCATTGGAAAGTAACTTGTTAAATGAAGAAATAATCGCTATTAAGGGAAAGGTAGATTCTTTAGCATCCACAACAATAACCAATGAAGTGAAAGATAAGTCTAATGTTGAAGAAATTAGATCCAGTTCTCCTTTTGAGACTGATGCTGCTGTAGAAAATGAAAAGAATAACAAACGAATAATCTCCGAGGAAGAAACCAAAGCAGTATTAGGAGAAAAACATAGGTTAGCTGGAGAGCAAGCAGAACTTGAAAAGCTGCGTTTGAAATCTGAACAAGAAAGGAAAGCTATAAAAGAAGCGGAAAATTTAAGGTTAGAATTGGAAGAAAAACTTAGCAGGGAGAAGGAATAACGAGCAGAAAGAAAAAAGTGATTGGAAAAAAATTTGAGCCGTACTTAAGGTAAATCATATAGAACATCACCCTCTGGTAGTGTCAGTGGAAGTGATCATTTGAATTCTGGTGAGAATCAACATGAAAATTTCTGCAGTGGTACAAATTCTTTGGAGAGTATTGAGGCAGCGAACCATCTTATGCAGAGATTGTTTATCCTCTTGTAAGAGTGGCAAAGAAAGATGGAACGATTCGACGATGTGTTGATTATCGGGAACTGAATTCTGAGTCTAAAATAGCTCCCTTTCCAATGCAAAACTTAGAAGAATTACGATTCAATGCTGGTGCGGCAAAGCAGCTATCCACTCGAGACATCGTTAAGGGTTATTGGGAAATTCCATTGGATCAAGATAGTCGAAAACTAACAAGTTTCGTTTCACCTAAGTGACAGTATCAATAAAAAGTAATGCCATTTGGGCTTGCAGGTGCTCCATCTACTTATCAGAAAATTATGATCCTAAGACCTCATAATGATTTTGTTGAAAGTTTCTTGGATATCTTAATTTAGTCATCTAATTGGGAAGAACATTTGAACCAACTAAGAATGGTTTTGGAAACATTAAAACAGTGCAATTTTACCGCAAATTTAGCAAAATGTACCTTTGCTCGATCGAAGGTAAAATACTTAGGTCATGTAGTTGGATCAGGAGAGCATGAGCCCGATCCGGATAAACTAACTTTATATAATATAATGAATTTTTAACTTTATATAATATAGTGTAGTTATTTTTACTTGTTATTGGTTTTTAAATTTCATAAGGTTTGTGTGAATAATATTTGCATAATTGTTTTTTTATGCTAATGTTGATTCTTATTTTCTTACTTTATAATACTGTGTTTTAATCAATATAATGGACATAGCAGAAATGTAGGATATTTTCCTTTAAAGAGAATATGAAAGAAAAGTGTAAGCTGAAGCATGTCAGCAAACAGGTTAAGCATTAAGTTACACTTAGAATTTTGGTATTATTTGGCTCTTGATGGAATGGTGATGAAGATCAAAGAAACTTTCTAGGATTCTTCGTAGTTTCCATTTGCGGGACAGGGTCCAGCAATGAAAACTGGAGGGAAGTTGTGAAAATCAAACACTTAACAGACGAGAACATTCGATTTCGTTAAGTGGGGATGTAAGAGATACAAGAGGCATAAGGGGGAGTGTGTCGAAGCGAGAGGAACGTGTGTAAAGACGAGTAATAGCCGAGGTATCGCTTCAAGACAATGGAAAATACATAAGTTTCGTATAATGTAAAATGAACCATCTAAATTTATGTTTGTGTCTATAATTAATGTTATGTTTGTTAATGTAAAATAAATCTGTCGTAAAAAAAAAAAAAGAGAGAGAGAGAGAGAGAGAGAGATGTGATGGTATTACTGAAGAATCCTGGAAACGATAGGCTCGTGAAACAATCACATATATATTAATTTCCCAAAATCATAAAAACAGTGCTTTGATACATTAAATAATATTTCTTCAATCAAATTTCAATCAGAATTATGGATACGTGGCAAGACCTCAACCATAGTTGAACATTGAGAGAAAAAATTCCACCATTACACCTGGTTACCATATCACTGTAGAGGAGGACAGTAAAATTTCTCGGTAATGTTTTGCAGTCAGTGTTTCTACTGCTGATTTTAAGGGTATTTGTGGAAATCAAGCACCTAATGGAAACGAGAACTTCCGGTTTCTGCCAGTGGGAAAGAGACAAAGACTCGGTCATGTCGGAGGGAAAGGAACGGGGTGGTTGTAAATACCAGTGGTAGCCGACGCTTCCGGGCGGTGGAAAATATATGTGTGCTTAAATATTGTGGAAAGTCTAAATTTATTTTGTGTTAGTTATTAATGCATCTGCATATTAATGTGAAATAAATGTATTATCCGAAAAGAAGGCATTTTGTACAAAACAAATTTATGTCTAATAATAATGTTGTTGCTAATTGTCAATTTTTTGAGTTATGTGCATGAATTTAAAAGCTGCTATATTATTGAACAGTAAATTGACTCAACGTATTTTTTGGTTTAATGCGATAAAATAGGAAATAAATGTTTTAGCTTAGAATTTTCATGGTCATTCTGTAGTTTACTGTGTAAAGGATATACGTTTATGAAATAAGAAACTTTTTCAAGAAAGTTTAAATGTGCTTTTTAATTGCTTTTAGTTTTGCATTATTAAATAACGTGCTTAGAATTATTCAATGTTATAACGTATATTAATTATTTACTATGATTGTATTTAATATTTATGTAAAGTGACTAATTTTAGATTTTATATTTTGATTCAAAACCGAAAATATGAAACATTTTTAAGGGGAGTAATTTTGAATTATTTTATATTTTGAAAGTATTTGTGCTTGCAATGGTTAATATTTTTTTGGTTGTTTCGATAGCTCTGATTCATATTATTTTAAGGTAAAAGAATATACACAAATAGTGATGAACATAAATGCATATTACTAAAAATTATTTTATCATTTTATTGATTTAAGTTTTTATTCTTAATGATCTTCTGTGAGTAGGATTTATTTAATTTTGATTGCTTAAACTGGGATTATGATTCGTATATGTATATTCTTTAAGCTTGTTTTGAATTGTTTTCATTCATTAATGTGCATTATATAATTGAAATGTAATAATGTGTTGAAATGGAAAACGAAACTATAAATTTTTCAATATAGTATTTGAACAAATTATTTAGATCTTATTTATTTATTTATTTATTTTTTTTTTTTTTGGTGCAGTAAGTAAACGGAATTTTTTTTTATTGATTCAACAAATAAAAGGTGACTTGTGTGATTTCAAGTGTTTTATTTTTTAATATTGATAATTTAAGCTTTGCTAATTTGCAATAATATTAATTGTTAAAATGTCATTTGCATTCTTGGGTAAACCTCGAAAGGAGGACCTGTTAATATTGGCTAGTGAGTTAGGAGAACAGATTCCTCGGGGCGCAAAAATAATAGATTTAAAAAAATGATTACAAAACCTAAACATTATGAAAAGTCATTTGTTCGAGAATTGATAAATACTATAAGTTCCGATCCGGTAGAGGGAAAGCAAAAGCTGAAGAAAGGCAACGTGAATTGGAAGAGAAGAGTACGTAAACATGAACTTAAAATGCGTGAATTAGAATTAAAAGAAAGGGAGGTTGAGTTCAACTTGGAAAGCAATGTCGAATAAGTGCGAGATAAGCTTGGAAGCACTTTTCTAGATTACTTAAATATAACGAAAGTGGTAATGTTAGATCCCCTAGAACAGGGATGGCGAACCAATGACACGCGTGCCACAAGTTTCATGTTGGAACATTTTGATGGCACGCACAAAATTATTCTTAATAAATTATCTTTTTTGATAAAAATGAATTAAAAATTATTAATCTATACTTAATTTATAATTTATGATATAAATTTGTTGTACTGAATACCTATCTTAGTGTGTTAACTACAACCGTCAAATTAAACATTTTGTATTAAAATATCCCATGAATATATAAAATCGTCATATATCGTTTGAATTCTCTCGAAGTATATAAAGATGCGCATTCGATAAAAATTTTTGGGCATCCAGTTTTGCCGTCTAATGTTATAGCATGTTGTTGCCGTCACAGCACTCGAATCAGATGAGAGACTGCATTAGCCATTTTTAGGAAACCGTCGTTTTTTGAACTTCAGTTACTCGTTAATAAATATAATCGTTTATTGTAAATAGATATGTCATTTTTAGGTAAATATTTTTATATATTATTTCATAGTTTGTATTCTCCATTCGTTTGAAAGAACATATTGTGACACGACTGAAATTTTAACCTGTAACAACCTTAAAGTATTAAAAGTTACTAAACTCATACTTTATTTTCCTTATTTTTGAACAATAAACTATTTTAATATTATGAGAAAATATTTTATCATTAAATCAGCGTAAAATATAGAAATAATTATTAAAATTACCTGGAATTAATATATTATTTATTATTTTCTTGTGTTGATAAAATTTTAGAACTTTAATATGAGACGAAATATGTTCTCGCAAACGAATGCAGAGTAAATTATTTATAACATTATTGTTAAAATATATATTTTTTAGAATTTATTATGACTAGTTCAATGAAGAAATCGAAATTATCCGAAACATGTTGTACAAGAGAATTTCAAACTTGGTGGACCGATAGATGCGGTATGATTGAAAAGGACAGTAGAGTAATTTGTATTTTATGTTCTAAAACTGTAGTCTATATAACATCTTAAGTAAAGCGGCATTATGAAACCAACCATAAATTTCTTCTCGATCGAAGTGAAGAAGAGCAAAAAAGAATCACGTGCCTTAAAAAATAAAAATCCTCAAACTACTTCTTTAACTCAATCAAACTACTTCTGCTGTTAGTTATCAAGTTTCAAAAACTACTGCTCAATATGCGAAACCTTTTAACGAAGGCGAATTTTTAAAGGATGTTTGGCTGCAATGTGCAGCATACTAACTTGATGATTTCGAAAACACAAAAAAAAATTATCACAAGAATTAGACATGCCGATAGAAAGTCTCTTTTATTTTGTAGCGGACAAAATAAAAGAAACTTTGCCTACTCATGTGAAATCTCAAATATTTTTGAGAGAGACAGAAAATTCGCTTCCAGTCCTTAAATTGGTGAGTTAAATTGATAATTTATTAGTTTCGTTACCAAGAACCTCCACAAGTAATTCCTATAACTATACCAAATTTATTCCAGCCCCACGTGGAACAAAGCAGAAAAAAGTGCAAGGATATCTTTTCAGCTGAAGCTAGAAATAAAGAATTTTTGTGAAAAGAAAGAAAATAATAATCATCAAAAGAACCCAGATCCACGACGACAAAATCATTTTGGAAGTAAAACTGCGAGTTGCACTCCAGGTAAAAAGATATTAAATTGTTACAAATGCAAGAAGAAGGTTATTTGAAGAAAATTTGCCCGCAAGTGAATACAGAATCTCAAGTTCTAATAAAAGTGAAACGGAAGAAGAAAGCCAGAAAGGGTTATATGAAATTTGCATTAAAATAGGTGACGCAAGTTTTGATTTGGGAATCTCAATCAGTAGAAAGGATGGTGGGCTTTTTCAAGTTGTGATTAACATATAGGAGATAATAAGTTTCAATGGCAATCTTTGATAGTGGTGCAGAAATTACAGTACTGCATAAGTACCTGAAGAAATGTTGCTGTCAAGTGGGAAAATCTACTTGAAATCCGCAATTCGATCTCCGGTTGAAGGAAAGCTTGTTTCTGAAAGTCAGAGGACTTATAGACGCTGTTGGTAGACCAGAATCACCCTTCCAAGAATCATCCACCTAATATTTTAGGACCTATTGATCCTAAGTCTTCTAGGAGACCTCAGTATGTATTGTGTGTTATGGATCAGTACAGTCGATGGCCTGAGACAATTCCTATTAAATCTTTGACTACAAAAGCGACATGCGAAGCCTTTCTGGAAATTTTTATGACGACTGGCATTCCTTGAATCGTTGCTATAAACAATAGAACAAATTTTGCTGCGAAGTTAACGAAGGAATCTCTTAAGAACTGTACCAAAATTCTCTACACCGGGTTACCCACAGAGTAACGGTTTTATAGAAAGATGTATTGGTACAATTAAGTCGGTGTTGCATCATGCTATAAGGTCTCAGGTAAGATGGGAGTCTATAAGATAGGACAAACAATTGCCTTTTTTTGAGGGCATATCATGAAGTGCCAAACTCTATAAACAAACTTTATTCTAGGTGGAAAGGTCCAGGGAAAATTGTAGAACAGAAATCACCAGACTCTTATGCAGTTAAGTTACCAGATGTCTTCTGCATCAGAATAAGATAAGGAAATGTATCCAACCGATGAATACAGAGGGGATAATGTATGAAGCTGATGAGGATTTTGGGGAAGTTCAACATGTATCTCTAGGAGGCTTTGGAAAAATAAAGGAGTGTTGGCAGCAGCTGGAATAAAATACAGAAATGTCAAATTTATCTCCGTAAAAAAAGACTCGGTTTTTAGCAATTCTCAAAGACTAACATAGTTGTATTTATTGATGTACTTTAACGAGCTAAGGTACAACCTCATGAAATAGTATTAAAAACTCGGGTGAAAAATCAAATAAAACTATTAAACAAAGATTTGATAGAACCATCTTCTGCAGAGATTGTTTATCCTCTTGTATGCGTCGCAAAGAAAGATAGATGAAACGATTAAATTATGTATCGATTATCGAGGACTAAATTCTGAGCCCAAAATAGCGCAATTTTAATGCAAAATTCATAAGAATTACGCTTCATAGTTTTTGCGGCAAATTATCTATCAACTCTAGACATCTTTAAAGGTTATTGAGAATTCTCATTCGATCAAGATAGTCGAGAACTACCAAGTTTCGTTTCATTTAAGGGACATTATCAATGGAAAGTAATGCCATTTGGACTTGCGGATGCTCCAGCTACTTTTCAGAGGATTATGAATCAGATTTTAAGAACCCATATTTATTTTGTTGAAAGTTTTCTAGATGATATCATGACTTATTCATCGAGTTGTTATGAATATTTGAAATAGAAAATAATTTCTGATATATCATAATATTTACATTTAACTTTATATAATATAATGTAGTTAATTCTTTTTGTTTTTTGGTTGTTAATTTTCATAAGGTCTGTGTGAATAATATTTGCATTATTGTATTTTAATATTGACTCTTATTTTCTTACTTTATACTAATGTGTTGTAATAAATATAATGAATATAGCTGTAGCATAATATATAATAGTTTTCTATTAAACAGAAAAAGTAAAGAAAAAAATGTAAACTGAAGCATATGAGCAAATTGGTTAATCATTTCGCTACATTTAAAGTTTTGATGTTATTTGCCTCCTGATGGAATGGTCATGAAAGGTAAAAGAAACATTCTAAGGTTCTTCGTAGTTTTCATTTGCGGGACAAATTCCAGCAATGAAAACTAGAGGGAAGGTGGGAAAATTAAGCACCTAACGGAATAGATAACTTTGAATTTCGTTGTCGGCCGATAGGAAGAACACAAGAGACATATAGACTGAGTCGTGTAGGACCGAAAGGAAGGGGGGTGGTGTTGGATACGAGTGGTAGCAGAGGTCCCTCTCCTGCGCTATGTAAAATATACGTGTCTTTGTAAAATATGGAAAGAATCGTCTAAATTTATGTTTGTGTTAATAGTTAATGTTTGTGTATCTTAATGTGAAATACTGGGTCGTCCTAAATTATTTTTAAGGCATTTTGTGTCGATTTTGGAGACGACAGGTTTACGACAACATCACAGGGTACACATATGCATATCAGTCATTTCCAACTTGTATTTGCTACTTTTTTTTTCATCACTTGTATCTGCCAGTTATTTATTATCTCAGGTGTTGTAACGTCTTATCACATTTAGGCTGTGCAGGTGGGCTAGGTTACGCGTTGTTATCGTTTTTCAAAGGTAGAGATTTTGAATCTCGACCCTACCGGAGATCTATTATGTTCGTTAGCAGTACGTATGGAGCGTTAAGTAGGTCGTGGTCACAATGTTTTCCAAGAAAAGTGATACCTTTTATTTCACAGGTCAAGTTTTGAGGGCTTCTGGGTAGTTCCCACTTTGCATTATTAATTACGCATATCCTCCCACGACAACTTTCACTTAACTGACAGAACCCAACTCAGCGCTAAGTATACACAAGTACGCTAGTAGTCACTCACGTGGCAGAATACACACATAGAATCCATAATGACATGACTACTCTATTGACATCTTTAGATAGTAGCAGTTGTTCAGCCTATTGTTAGCAGATTACAATTCAATATCAACTATGAATTGTATGCATTTATCCTTTTTCAGCGAGTAATACAATCAATTTCTGATATAAAAACAATTTCAAACATAATTTATAAATGAAAAACATTCTGTGAATATTTCTTTCATAAACAGTACATATTTATACTTGTATTAGCCTGCATACTTTGTATGAAGGCGATGAAAATGCAATGCCTAGCAAATTACATCATTTCCATTCATATTTTACGTGATGCGCTTTCTTAGTTACTATAGTGATAGCAAGAAGAGATCTCTGTTACAAGCCATTTTGAACACAATATGTTCTCCACGATAATTATAAAGGAATCCAACTTTCTTTGGGGAAAAATCCATGTAACCTTCCTATATATCATTTTCAGAATTTGTGTAACATTTGTAAAGTTAAACAGAGGAAATATGCAGTTCATAAAAATCATTAAAAAATTCGAAATTCCGATCATTAGGAGATAAACAGTATGTATGCTACAATTTCAATTAAGGATAGAGAATAGCAAAATTTATACTAATAATTGGTCTCTCATGGTATAATAAAAAAGAGTAACTATTTTAAAGTTTCCTTAATCATAATAGCAATTTAAAGAAAGAAAAGAAAAGTGCGAAAGTTAATTTGATTCACCTCACAGATTATTCTAAGGAACTAGATTACTTATTTCTTTTCAACTTTAATAAATTAATTGTTTGAAGATTATATGATTGATCAAAAAGTGACTAAATTAATCATTCAAATTTAAAAAATGTCATTTCAATTATATTTGCCGTGTTTAAACATTTACTGATTTAATAATTTTTGGGTATTTTTAACAATGTGCTTAACGGATGGAAGGATGTTGATAAGCTGAAAAATTTATTTATATAAATATATGAAACTCACTAATATTTCCTAAGTATGTTGCGTGATTTCAGCTAAACAATAATAGTTACGTTAAGATGTAAACATACAAACGTTTAAATGTCTTTCTTCCCCCAAAGAATTAGTACCAGACTAGTCAATACTTACAGTTTGTAAGTCAGCAGTGGCAGCATTTTGAAGGTTAACGTGCCAACAATCTGAACGAGCAGCATTGTACTCGCCACGCGACATCTGTGATGTTTAAATGTTTTTCTTTTCTTATCTTAATAAATATCTGGTAACATCGATTTTATTACGTCATACATATGGAGACCTATAGGAATTATGCAGATAATTCTATTTTGGAAACCCTAGTATTTACGTCATCTCGAACATCACGATATGTCATCTTGGCAACATTTCTTCATCACCATAAAAATTCAGAATTTAGCATCTTGGATTATACGGCATCTGTGCTGTTTAATATGCAGAGCTATTAGCCAATCGTTTCCGATCCACAAATTTCTAAATTGGGTATAAAATTACCGCCGTTATGGAATAATAATATGAAACTATGGTTCATTCAAGCTGAATATAATTCCCAATTATACAGTATAACACTGACCTAGGGATATACAACATTGTTTCGGCAAGAGATTCGGAAACGCGTTCTGCTGTGTCAGATATATTACTGTCGCCGCCAGATGAAGATAAATATATCACATTAAAACAACGCCTGATTCAGGAATTTTCAGATTCCGAGAATCAACAGATCCGATAGTAGCTCTCAGAACATCAATAGGGATTAGTCTTATCAATAGAATTTTCAGTCTAAGATACCATTCGGCTGCCAGCTCGGCTTTAAAGTACGGAAGAGGAATCACAAGACTTTTGATAATGACATAAATGGACGTAAATGTACCATCTCATTGGACCGACTTAAACCAGCCATCCTTTCACTGGACATCCCTAAGAATTGCGTTGTTCAGGATATTACTTCCACACCTAAGGAGCCTGTTGTCACACGTTCAGGACGACATGCTTATTTTGATAAGCGTTTTCTTACACGATGTAAAAAAAAAAAAAAAAAAAAAAAAAAAAAAAAAAAAATGCGGGAGAGTGTGTACCAGCGATACATTATAATTAAAGTTTCTTGCAGTGGCCGCATTTTGAATGTTAACGCGTAAATAATCTGAAAGGGCACCATTGAACTCACTCGTGACATCTGTGATATTTGAATGTTTTTCTATTCTTATTTTCTTATGTTAATAAATATGTTTTTATAAGAATTAACTAACTTGTTTAAGTAACATGCACGCAACCTTAAATTCAACTGACATTAAAATTATCCCTTCTATTTATAACATACGAATAATTTTATGTTATTTTATAAAATAATTATTGCCTTATAACTATATTCTTTTAGGATGAACAAAAGTACTTTTAATAGAAATCAATTTTTGTATTCAATGTATTTTGGAACTAAGTCTTTTAATTGTCAACAAAGACTTCATGCTATCTTTGATGTGCAAGATTCTCTCTCTAATCATTCACAGAGTTTAGAATTAGAAGTTTTCAAAGGAAGTCAAACTAATAGAAATACTGCAATCTCGATCAACATTATGTATTTTTATTATATAAAAGTCTTAAGTATTTTATATAATTCAGGTTTTATTAAAATAATTTTTTATGTACTAATAAATATTGCTGCACAAAAGTTTCATATCAAGTTTGAAAACCTTTATAGAATTTACTATCCAAATTATGAAACACTATTTATATTTAGGACTCATAATTTTAAATATAATAAATCATTTACACTTACTTTAAAGAATTGTGTCCTGTAACAGCCAAATAATTCATGTGATAAGATAAAACACAATACATTTCTTTAGCTTGATATATAGCGCCATATGTAGAAAGCTCAGAACAATCAGTAACCTAGACAAAAAAAATAATGATTTTTAAATTAATAATAATATTAAAATAAAAATAACCATTTTTATTAATTAAAGGAAAAACAAAATCAGCACTACACATACATTTGGCAATTTTAAATTGAAATTAAATTAAAATTAATAAAGCTAAAACATTACCCCCCTTTAAAACAATTTTTAAAATACAAACAAACAATACTAATGTAAATATTAGACATGAGAAAAAAATTACTCTCGATGATACTGCATGTTTTACAATAATTTCAGATAAATTTAAAATTTTAAATTGGAGTTTTAATGATATGCCTAAGATCTGTCGCTGATACATTTTACCAAATCACACAATACAAATGACAAAAATAAGAATAATAAATTGTAAGCAAATAAGCATCATTTGATTTGTAGGCTAGAAACAGATATTGTTCTAAACACCAACTTTTTCTTTAGGGGACAATTTTATTTTTTTCTCAACACACACATTTTTGGATATTTTTTTTATCAAGTTATTACAGAAATAAGGATGTTGACACTCAGAAAAATTAACAATCAATTAACACTTCAAACTGTTTAAGTTTAAAATATAATTTTATTATGATTCCTTAGTACAAATTTCATTTTCCATTGTTCTTTCTCGATAAGCTACAGTGTGATTATATTTTCTTATATCAAAACTTAGAATTTCAAATATTAACACAGAAAAATGTAAA
This sequence comes from Latrodectus elegans, assembly GCA_030067965.1. Lineage (NCBI taxonomy): Eukaryota > Metazoa > Arthropoda > Arachnida > Araneae > Theridiidae > Latrodectus > Latrodectus elegans. The sequence continues at coordinate 25,523,744 of CM057819.1, read as the reverse complement.
TCCTTGTAGTCTAAGAATTTTGTCTTCAAAGCCGTACAAGCAATTACTTGTAGGCAAATGAAACCCATGCCTAAATTAACTTTCTACATACAAAGAGTGTGTATTCTTTAGATGTTTCCAGAGTAATTATTTGTTATATTACAGTAATTTATGCCACTAAAATGAGAAAGTAAGAGTTCTTTGATAATTGATTTAACCAAGATCATGCTATGGGTAAATGAATCAGATTAATAACATTGCGTTAAAATGTAGTATCGTAATTTCATACGTAATAGCTTAGGATATGTAAGAAAATAACTTGTCAATCAGAGCCATTATGATGTCTAAAGAATTTAGTTCCATACATATTTGCGGAAAAAATAATAGTTGCGATGTGGAGAGTTACATTTCAGGCTTACAACTATGCAATGGCTACATTTCTACAAAGTTGTCACTATAAGATATATTTCCTTTTTGCAGGAAATTATTTTCCTTCTCTAAAAACGGATTTTAGATTACACAGATACATATATAGATATTCTTGTACTATACCACGTATATTACAAATAAGAACTTACTAGATAGTTTTGTTTAATTATCAAATTTTACCCTTCAAACAATATCTTTTTATATTATTTTGATAATATTAAAAATATCTCCTCCCTACTTCTAGAAATTGGAGAGTATTTCGATGAGAAGATATTATTAAGGTGATGAATGGAATGTTGAATGCTAGTAAATGACGGTGGTTAAAAGCGAAGACTTCTTTTTAAGTGAAATAAAAATGTCTCCATTGCATCTTTCTTTAATTTTTCAAACTAATTCACAGAAATTGTAAATGAACATTCTATTAGAATAATCAAGTCTACCAGATTATAAAAGGAATATATAAATTTACTTCCATTTATGTATCAGTGACCCAGGTATTGTCAGCAGTGTCTAAGATATGATATACTTACAATATAATGCTTTTAGCAGCTCAGTGGCAGACAATTCTAATATGCACCAAGTATGGTTGCAACGCATCGTAATCCGTTTGCAGCGGGAATCAAAGTTGCACACGGAACTGTAATATATCAATTATTTTATAGACAGATCTGAGATTGACTCCCTTCAGAGTACATTTTACCAAACTAGTGAATGGATTAATTTGTTGTTGCTCAATGATCATTTTTGTATAGGAAGGTACTTAGACCTATAGCTTAAAGTAGAATCTGAAGCAGCAAAAACATAAAAGCCTTAGGTAGGAGTTGTTATCACAAACTGTTGAACCGAAGGACTCGGTGGCCAGCTTGTGTATGACGTGAGTGGTGCTGCGCTACAGCTTAATAAGGGACTTAATGAAAATATTTTGCTTCAAAATGAAAATGGTTCTGCAAGGATATAAATGAAGGCCGTATATCGGTTATGAAAATACAGCTGAGCGGTGTCAACCAATCTTTCTATGGCTTAGACACACAGAACATATATATTTGGAGATTGTTCGAAAAAGCGATATCTTTCATCACTAGGGATGTTCCAATTTATCCACACAAATTAACTACAAATTAGTACATGAATCTGCTGATTCAACCTGGTAGGCTGCCATTCATGAACAGCACTATCTTAGTTGTTTTCCATCAGTATGGAACTCAAGTACTGGCAATTAAATTATACAGCTTGCTTTAAACTCTAATGCAAGTTTTGACTGTAAAGCATTCTTCATTAGTATCCGTTCATTTAATAATGTCATCTTCAATAGTAGATTTGTGATTGAATAAAAATGAATTGTGGTAATTAAAAATCAATTGTAATTTTATTGATAATTTCATTGGTTTTCCACTATCATATAGGACAAACCAATCTGATCTAATTTTCAACTTAAAAATTATTAATATATGAATTATAAAAATAATGTAAACACAATTAAAATTTCCAGTTAAAGGGGTGTAATATAGTAGGCCTCCACGCGGTGCACCCTACTTAATATTAAATCTGCTACGACTTTGCTTCCTTTCTTGTATCTCTGCACATTTTTATGAATTTTTTTTTGTAAGATGAATAAAGTTTTGAGACTGAATCAGTGGAATGCAGGCGGCTTCTCACATGAAAAAAGTACTTTAAACTTTTAAAAAAGAACCTCAACTTTCACTGTTCTTGATAAGGATGATGATGACGTGTTTTCTATTGTTGAAGCTAAATTGACTTTGGAATACATAAAATTCCACAATTTCCCTGGACATTCCTTACATATTTTATCTAAATCAAGAAAAGACGCAAGTGGTATTCTGGTTGGACTAAAGAAAACTCTTGTTTCTTCTGTCCCTACAATTAGAGACTTAAACTCTGTTAGTGGCACTGAGATAGTTTGCACTGAAGTTTGGAAAGGTAATGTCCATTATAAAATTTTCGTGTGCGACAGCCCACCTGGTAACACAAAATTAAATTCAGACACCCTCGCTTTTTCCCGAAAAATTGTGCTAATGGGGAATTTTAATGCCCATAGCACCAGATGGAGCTATGCTGAATACAATAGTGCAGGTAGAGTAATGGAAGATCTTCTCAACTCTACCTCTTTAAATCCTTTATATCACCCATTCAATGTTCCCACGTAGCTCCATTACAACGATACCTTTACGAATCCTGATCTTACTATAGTTTCAGGGGATCTTGTTCCAAACACCGTAAGAAATGTAATTTACGATCTTAATTCTGGACACAGAGCGATTATTACTACTATTAAGGAAAATACTTCACTATAAAGAAATGCCTAGAATAACAGACTACAAAGTAAATGGAACTTTAAAAAAGCAAATTGGAATGCATTTACTGCAGACATAGTTTACAGTTTTAAAGATAACATTTTCCAAACTGGAAGCATTGGTGCTTCGTTTAAGAGGTTCTGTGAGCAGTGAAAGATGGGCGAGAAAGTGGAGTGGTGCGTTTGAAGCTGGATATCCTGGTTAACAAGATTCACATGAGCAATCAACATGTTCATGTCATTGCTCTTCTGCCACTAACAACAAATACCCAAGACATACATGATTACATATATACACAGATAGATCAATGTTCAACGATGAAGACTAAGCAAGCGCTGGTTTGTGTTGTGAAATTTTTTCATGTTAAACACCAACACAGTTCCATTCTACCTAATAAGATGGTGAAATTGAGGCGATTTAAATCGCATAAAAACCAGGGGCTATTCGTCCCTCATCATTCTGCAGAGCGGTTATTTAGCCAGACACCCAGTATGCTCTGCAATCTCTTGCAAACGGGCAATATACTGATAATGCCCATTTTCTGGTGTACAGAGATCTATCAAAATCAATCTCTGTTGTTTTCCAGTGTATTCCAGCTCACTGTGGTATTCCTGGGAATGAGGCTGCTGACTTTTTTTTGTCAAAAAGGGCGCAAGGTTCCTCCAGAGATCTTTGAAAAAACTGTCTTATTAATAAAATTTTCATTTAAAACAATTTAATTCTTTTCCTTTAATAGTTCTTTGGAATTAATTCTTTTTAATATCAGAACATAAAAAAAAAATTCAAAAACATCAAAACAATTGTGCTTTCCTTCCTAAACGGATTAATCCCATTTCCCGAAATTTATTAAATTTTTATTATCAAAGCATTTATTTGACTCCTCTAGCTGTATATCGTTTTTTAAGAAAAATAAGTTAAACTGTTACATTAAAATGGAATAAAATTGTTTTTTATTTGAATGTAACCATTCAAATAAAAAAAATTAACATAAGAACCATTAAAATAAAAAACAATGGACGCATAAATAATTACAATGAACGAATAAAATAATTATGATGCCAAAATAGGAAGCGGACATTTAATATCGGGACTGAAATATCCCCAAATCTGCCACATAGTGCTATCAGAAGTACGAGAAAAAAATCATGTTGCACGAAGGGAAATCTCCAAAAAGGAATTTTATCAATTAAGGACCTAATTGCAAAATATTTCTTAAAAGGGCGTATTAAAGTTAGTAGTAAGTATTAAAGTTAAAAGGGCGTATTAAAGTTAGTAGTAAGTATTAAAGTTAAAAGGGCGTATTAAAAAATAAAAGACATCCGAAGAATACAAGTAAAATTCCAAGACTACGATTTTAACGTGTTATTTTTGAAGAAGCAGAAAAGACACATCAGTTTGCAAAAAAATATTTTAACGATATCTATCAAACAAGTGAAGGATAACTATAAGAATGTTATTGTAAAGGATAAGTTTCTTTGATGAGTGATTGTCATGGTCACAGTGTTTCAGGTAATAAAATCGGTGTATGTTATTTATTCTTCAAAACGAATTCATTTCCTACATACACAAGTCACTACACAAGAGCTTATAATACCAGAAAATACTTATATCTATTAAGATACTAAAGTACCACTGTCTCTGCTCTTTTACCCTCCCTTCATAATAAATCCTCTTGACTAGAGTACATGTGTGCCCTCTTGGGATCAAACGGTGCATATTCTGGTCAGACGTCTTTCTGCCTTGCTTGAGAGTAGATGTATTGACTCTCTTGTGTATCATTGGAAATGCTCTTTAATGTTATTATTTTATTGTAATTATTATGTGTTGTAATTGTCTGTTGTCATTAAACATGTCAGTGTAGCACTGCCTTTTTTGCACTTCATTTTATACTTAAAAGGTTATGAGTCCAGGACTTAACTTACGCAAATAGACTGCCCCCATATTGGATGAGCAAATTTGGAGAAGATGGCATCGTCGCTTTGTGCAATGAGAATCTAACTTTTGAATAAAGACAATTACGAAACCTGGAAAATTCAGATGAAAGCGCTTTTAATCAAAAATGATTCCTGGGGATTAATAAATGAAAAAAATCCAAAATCTGTGATTATTGAAGGCGATCCAAAGACAAAGAATGATTTTAATGAGTGGAGTGAAATGAATGAAAAGGCGAAAGCAGATTGATCTTATGTATTTCTCTATCTAAACTGAGACAAGTAAAAAAAATTGTGATAGTTCACAAGATTCTGGATTAAATTAGAAAACATTCACCAAATCAAAAGAACCAGCTAGAAAAGCGACTTTTCTGGAATCTCTCATACAACTAAAAATGATTGTCTCCTCTTTTGGTCTTAATGATGTGCGAGGTCATCCATCGAAGTTTTTCGATATAGTCGGTAAACTTTCCGAAACGGACATAAAAATTGTTAAAAATCTCCTAGCAATAATGTTGCTGTACGTTACGAATTTTGAAAACTTTCGAAGCGCCAAGATGAACTCTCAAAGCCTGATACACTCCGCATCGAAATTATTGGAGAAAGCGATACAAGACAACATGATGAAAAAATGTCGGGCGATTCTGGAGCGTTCACAGCGAACCACCTCCGGTGAAAACCCTCGTGGAAGAGCTAAGTAAGCAAGTATACCAGTAATAAACCAAGGGAGAGTGATCCCTCCAAACTCTGGTGCTTCTAATGCAAGCGATTAGGACATAAAGCAGCACAGTGCGGTAAACATGGAACACATATCCTGAAACAGAGAATGTAGGTTTCCCAACAAGCACATCCTGTAATTCGCAAGCTGATTCCTTTCGAGTAGCTGAAAATTATTTGAAGGAAGTTTGGTGTTTGAATTCTGGATGTACGAGACATCTATGCAATGACTGACAGTTCAAAATTTGTAAGTATAAATGATACTGATGTATCAATGGTTGTTCTAGCTAGTAATGCTACTACGGATCAAAAAAGTAAAGTACTTGTTAAAACAAAGGTTAACAATTATGTTCAAACTGTAAAAATTAATGATACCTTATTAGTTCCTGAATTACGTACAAATTTACTAGCTGTTGCTAAATTATGTGTTCGCGGATATATTCTTATATTTAAAAATAATTTTGCAAGTGTTGCAAATCCTGTATCTAAAGTAGAAATAATTGCTGAAAGAAAAAATAATCTGAACTATTTAAATGTGAGAGATAGTGATACACATTTAAAACAAAATGTTAAACATATAAGTGAATCATTAGATACTTCAAAAACAAAACAGCCGATATTGTTAGATGGCATTATAGAATGGGTCATCTTAATGTAAAAAATATAATAAATTCATGCAAAGTCGGGAGTATTAGGGAATTAAATTTAATTAAACTACCTAAAGAATTTAACTGCGAATTTTTTGCGATTAATAAATTAAGTTGTTCCCCTTTTTTAAAAACAATCGGAAAGATTAACCAATTATTTAGATGTAGTGCACTCAGATCTATGTTGTCCAATGATAATACCGTCAATAGATAAGTCAATATATTTTGTAACATTTATAGTAAATTTATGTAATATTTGTAGAAAAGTTATCCGCAATATTGTGCGGTTAAATTTCTGAAATGTAAAAGTAATGCCTTTAAATGCATTTAAAGAAATAAGAGCTCTTTGAGAAAATCAAAAATCTACTAAAATTAAAACTTTTATGATCGATAATGGAGGAGAGTTTATAAATGATAAATTTGGTAATTTTCTTAAATTATATGTGTGTGGCACTGAACATCGATTAACAACTCCTTATTGCCCAGAATAATGTGTAGCTGAACGTAAGAATAGAGTATTAGTTGAAATGGCGCGTTACTTTTTATCGCAGTCAAATCAAACTTTGGATTTATAGGAAGAAGCAATAAGTATTACGAATTATGTGCGTAATAAGTACCCAACAAAATCACTTAAAGGAAAAATACCATATGAATTGCGGTTTTATATAAAACCACAAACGTTAGCTATTTTAAAACTGTTGATTGCACTGCATGTGGTTTAGAAAACAAGCCGAGTCATAAATTCTCTTAAGATCAAAAAAAGGAAGGGTATTCTGAAAATTCGAAAGCTTTGCGCATATTTTTTCCCAAATGAGAAAAAATTTGTTATTTCCAGAAGTGTTAAAATGTTTGAAGAAATAGAATTTCTTGAGAAAAATAACCGTGCCGCATCTCCAATTGCTATAAAAATCTTCAAGCAGGAAATAGAGTCTTTTGACAAAAAAGGTAGAGTGCTGAGTAGTGCAAAAACAAAAATAAAAAAATCTGAAACTAAAAGAGAGATGCGAAACGAAAGTGTTAAGTCTCTAAGAAATTGGACGATTTATGTGATTCTCCCAGCTCGCCTTTGAACCCTGGGAGGAATATTCTTTCTTTGTGTAATAAGGAGATAATACGCGAGACAGAACCAATGGATCCCCCATAAGCGAAAGTTGGTCACAGTTGCAATGCGGAGATCCCCATCAAAATAGCACTCAAGAGTTTTAATGCTCCTCTGTGGTACAAGACATAGGTCAATGAGATGAAGAGTGTTTTGAAAAATGAAACTTTTAAATTAGTGGATAGGCCGCCATCGGAAAAATGTTTTGGGAGTCGTTTTAATTTCACTAACAAATTCAGCTCTGACGATTCTGAAGTAAAAACTAAAGCTTGATTTATTGCAAAAGGTTTTAGTCACAAACCAAGTATAGATTATAATGAGACGTTTTCACCAGTTGCGCGCAGTAATTCACTTCGCTTATGGCGTCTTTATCTGCAAAATTAAATCTAGAAATTCATCAGTTTGATATAGCAACGGCATATTTAAATGGCGAACTGAAAAAAAAAGATTTATATGGAGGATCCAGATTATTTTGAAGAAATACTTGAATAGCTGACCTATGTCTTGCTGACCTTTGAAGAAATACTTGAAATGCTGTTAGATTTTTCATTTATAACTAGATATTGAATAGACTTAGTTATAAATGAAAAATCTAAAATGGCCAATAAAATGTTTTTAAGAATAGGCGATAAAATATTACTTTTAAAGAAGTCTCTTTATTGTTTAAAAAAGGCCGGCAGATGCTGGAATGAAAGTTATCCAGAAAAGTCGCTAGCGGCATCCTCGTGGGTGTTAGATCAGAACTGACAATTGATTTTAAAATTCTTAAAACCATGGACACTGGTGGAGATGATAAAAATGAGGTAAAATTAAATTAGATGTTTGGAAGAGGAATAAACATTTTAATGCCTATGCTATTTATAGCCCACCAAATAATAAACCAGATTTCCACTATCTCGGAACGTCAAAACAGTCTATATTTATTGGGGATTTTAATGTCCATTCTTCTTTATGGGGCTTCCATGATGTTAACTTAGCAGACGAGGCTATTCAAGAACTTTTAAATACTGGCCCTTTCGAGTTGGTTTTTGATGGAACGAATTCTGCCACATAATGGTATAATGGTTCTTGCACCAATCCGGGTCACCTCTGTGACATCTGACATAATGCAATCAACAACACGCACAGTAGTAAATGATCCTGGTTCTGGACATCGCCAAGTCATAGTAAATATTGACTTTAAGACTCCTAAATGCAAGCCTTTTCCACAATCCAGGACTTCTTGGAACTTTAAACGGGCAAATTTAAACCTTTTTAAAGCATTGACCGATTTCGAGTTACGGAAAGACAACTTTGATTTTGAGTCACATCAGGATAAGATTTATAAGGTTATTAAAGACAAATACTGGTACTGTACTAAAAAGAGTATCCCCCATGATAAGATAAAAAAAAATTTAGACCTTTTTGAAATCAAAATCTTGAGTGTAAGAAATTAAAGCGCAACAGACTGAGAAGAGAGGCTGGAATGACTGGCAGAGCCTCCGATGTTATAGCCTGGAGAAGACATTCTGCCATCTTCAAAAGAGAGATCATGGCGCAGAAGCGTACATCTTTCAGGGACTTTATCTCCAATTTAGACTTTCCTAAAGACAGTAAGAAGACTTTAACCCCTTAACCGGCTATCCCGAGGTAACTCGGGCAAACAATTCTGTGCGTTTTCCGGCTATCCCGAACCCCTTGGTAGGGGCAACTGGCTTCACTGCAATGCTTCAAATTCAACCCCCAGAAATGACGGATTACCGTGAAATCGTAGCTGGGGAATTTATTTACTGAACGGTCACGGTTGATTCAACTAATGCCAGCGAAAAACGAAAGTGTTTCAAGGAAGGGACAGCTATTTGCGTTTTACTTTTCTATGTTTATTCGCATTTAGTTATAGTAATTAAAGCCTATCTAACGATTGAAATTTATAAATAACGTATACAATACTAATTTTCACTTTTTTTATTAAGTTTTTAAATAATTAATATTTTTTAGTTTTGTATAAAAATATGTGACTTGGCGACAAGGTTAAAATATTAGAAATTTTTTTACCTAATTTGTTCAAAAATATGAAATTTTAAAATGTTAAAAATTTTATTTAAAATTATAAGGGATAAAATAAGAAATAAATTAGATGCTTATTTATATATATATATATACTTTTTTTTAACTTTCGAATGAATTTAGTATTTTAAACAATTCTGCAATGATTTTTGTACAAAATATATAATCTAATTTTAATAAAATGCAACTATGAGAAATTCTTTCACTTTTTAGAGTTACATTTTGTTAAAATTAGATTATATATTTTTTTCTGCGAATAATTAATCTTTGTAATATCTCCGGTATAATTTAATTTTACAATGTACCTAATTTTAGCTTATAAATTGATTAACTTGCTACTAAATATCTCATTTTAAATGCTTACCTAATTTATAAAACAGTGTCAAAAAATCGGAACTGCTGAACTGTTGACTGGGTACCTAATGCGAGCCCCAAAAAGATCAACGAATTTACAGTCCGTGTCCGAAACGTTATCTTCATAATAAAAATAAAATTCTTCTTCACTGCTTGAATCAGACATAATTTTCGTAAGCGGTTATATTTTCACTTATACAATTAGCTACTAAAATGGCATTTCAATAATTTGTTCTGGCCAACTGAAGGCAATTTATTGACACGCTCACCTGGAATACATCATGAAACAGATGTTTCTAAGATAATTCGATTAGAAATGTGCATCCACTACACCAGTTCTACATTTGATTTAAATTTACATTTATCGGTTTCCCACAGAATTTGAAAAAATTCCCAAGTTCCACTAGTTAGGCATTTGTCAATCCTGTAGTCAAATTGATATAATCAGTAACACCAATCTATGATTCTGCTATCTTTTTACTACTTGTAAACAATTTAAAATTAACTACATGTGCATTAATTTTCTGTTTACTCGAGAATTTGACTAAACATGTTTTGAAATTTCTCTACTCAAATTTTCAGTACATATATTTCAAGCATTGGCTTAAATACCAAGATAAAGCTAATTGAAAAATAGGGAAGAATAAATCTTCTTACATAACTATTATTGAACTTTAGATTGGGACTTATGTTACTCATTATTCCACATAAAATTATATTATTTTGTTATGATTAAGATCTAAAACTTAACAAGGAAGCTGTTATTTTTAGCAAGAAAATTTTAATTTTGATTAACATTTTCACTAAATTTACATTTTGGTATAGGACTGGCAAATGATATTAAAATACATCAAGAACAGCTAATTTCAGAAAAATTCTGAAACATAAATGCATTTCTTAAATATTTATGGGAAAATTTTCAGTAAACATAATATGAGTTAACCATAAACAAATGATCAAATTAAATATTTAAAAATGCTTGACTTTAGTAATCACAAAACGTTTTCCGTAAAAGGAAAACAGCGGAGAACATGTTAAATTATTTAATGTCTTTATTGTGTGCTTTCAAATTATTTCAATATTTTTTTGTAAAATTAAGGATATTTTAAACTAATATTTTGTAAGAATAATTTAAAATTATTAAATTAAACTTAAAGTTACTTACAAATTCTGGAAAATATGAAATTTTCTTTATAAGGGAAAACAAATATTTTCATTTACTAATTACATCTTAAGTATTAAGCTTTTTTCTCATATACTTCAATATCTAACAGCTTTGCACTAAAGATATACTTTCAACTTCTTGAAACAGAATATTATATTTTCGAAAATAAAGTTCAATGACTTAATTCTAATATTAAAGCTAAATAATTTGATCTTCAATTAGATGTTTCTAACATAAGAAATAAAATTTATTTTTGTGATAAATTAATAAATTATGATATGTATTTTTAACAGGTTAAACTTTATGTAAAATTAATACTTTTCGAGCTAGACAAAGTATTCATTTCTGGTTAGTGAATTTATGTTTACAAAAATTAATTTTGTGAATATTTACTTCTTTAATCAAAAGTATTTAAAAATATTTGTTTAACCAAATAAAAATTAGCTAAATATTTTCATTTATAACCATCAAAAGAAGATTGAAGTTAAATCATTTTTGTACTAAAAAATACTTTAAAAAATATTTCTCTAAATTTATAGATTATAATGATTTGCATGTCAAAGAAATTACAATTCTGTGAAGACAAAAAATATTTTATGTAGGGCTTATATGAATATGTGAATAAATGTGATCTTGACAAGTTCTGTATTAAATATTCAATTATTAGAATGCTATTGTAAACAATAATGTTAAGGTGTGTACCTGTTTTTATATTTTTGATATTTTTCTCCTGTTGAAAAACAAATATTCATAAGAGAGACTCATTAATTTTAGTATTTGTGTAAAACAATTTAAGAAATACTAAAATATATGTAATAACAATACGGGTTCTTGTATTGAGTGACATTTTTTTCATAATTAGAAACGGAAATCTTTCAGTACGAGGAATTTAATATGAAAAATTTGTTTTCAAAATTTTATGTTGTCAGTAGCTTACTATATACTATAAAATATATTGTTTGGTAATTTAGTAAACTTTTTATTTTTTTAAATTATTAAAAGCATACAAAAGCTAAATTCTTCAATCTGTATGTATTAAAGCAACAGAAACGTTTCTTTTAATGATTCTGAAAACTATTTGATGATTTTAAAAATATAATATTGATTTTGAAAAGTATCTACAAGGATTACCAATTACAAATAAACAGCAAATTAACTAATTATTACAGCACACCTATTTAAAATCAATACATTTTTAACTATCTGGGAAATTAAAAATATTTTATATATATATATATATATATATATATATATATATATATATATATATATATATATATATATATATATATATATCATTTAAAATTTAAAATGCGCTATTCATTGTGATGGCTTCTTATATATTTTTAATTGTTTAAGATTTTTTTTAAATACAAAAACTGCTTGGTAATAAATTAAATTTTCTGATAATAATTTACAAAATAATTAAAGAAAAATTCATTTTTAGTGTAATAAAAAATTATAATAAGAACTTGAAGAAATTTTCGAGCATAACATTCACACAAAGGAAACTGCGAACACATGTGTGTTTCTACAGCTGACAGCGATTGATGGGCTTCCCCGCTGTAAGTCATTAGAATGTGATTATTGTGAGGTAGTCCAGGGTACAACGGAAATAGGTCCCCTCAAGAATTAGAGACTTTTGTATTCTTGACAGGTGCTAAAGGGGGAAAAACTTGCATTGCAGTGAAAGCCAAAACTATTGCGCCACCGCGAAGCAGAAATGATGCAGTCTCTTCACAGAACCCCAGACGGTTAAGGGGTTAAGTATGTTGCCAATATTAAAAACAAAAATGTTAAAACCCCTAAAGCTTCTTTCAAGGTAAACAACAAAGTTACCTCCTGCGACCATGCCATCGCAAACGCCTTTCTTTTCTCGTAAAACAGATGGTGAATTGTCTGAAGCTATTGAATGCCTGAAGCCAGGCAAGTCCCCTAGAAATGATGGTATACATTCTGGGTTCCTCTGTCATTTGGGCCCAATTGCGCACCAGACATTATTACGTTTCTTCAACCTGGTTTGGAAGACAGGAATAATTCCGACAAACTCTATTATTATACCGATTCATAAGAAAGGCAAAGATCCACAAGACATTGGTGGATATAGACCAATTGCTCTGACCAGTATTTTGGGAAATAGTTATGGAACGCATTGTGGTAGGAAGACTGAATTGGTTTTTGAAAACCAATAGACTTATTGCGGAAGAGCAAGCTGGCTTTCGCCAATACCGTTCTACGAATCAACACGTTGCCCTCCTTAGCCAATCAATTAAAGATGCTCTGAATAAACAGCAAATACTTACTAACTGCTAGATTCTCTGATTTTAAATCTGCATACAACTTGGTCTGGAGAGAAAAATTATTATTAAAACTCTCCGAGCTTGGAATCAACCACAACTTGCTCAACTTTTTTAAGGGTTTTCAAACCAAAGGATGTGTAGAGTAAGATACGGATCTTCTCTCTCGAAATGGAAGCTTCTTAAGACTGGACATTCTCAGGGAGTCATTTCAAGCTGCAGTCTTTTCAACATTTTCATCAATGACCTTGTTCTTATGCTTAGATCTATATCTGGCATAAGATGATTATTATATGCAGATGATCTGGTCATTTTTACTAATTGCCAAAGAATTTAATTCCCCAAAGAAAGTCGCCAAACTACAAAACAAAACGAGAATCGGTCATGCTCTGAGTACTTTGGAGAACTGGTGCAACTCATAAAATATGATGGTTAATATTGAGAAAACTGTCTTAGTGTCCTTTTATCTGTCTCACCAACCTATTCAAGTGGAACTAACCTACAATGTTAGTGCGCCAGTGCTAACCACTACTCTCCCAGTGCGTCAGGCAGAATGTTGCACTTATTTGGGAGTGTCTTTTGACAGAAAGCTATCCTGGTGTCTATTCATTGAGAATATCATTGGACGTGTCGCAAATAGGCTGACAATGTAAAAACGCCTTGCAGGGTGTAAACGGGGTTGCTCTTTGCAAACTCTTCTATTGACTTTTAGATCCTTTATTCTTCCACTGTTGACTTATTGTTGTGAGCCCCTTATTACTACGTCTGTAGGTAATATGGGTTCCCTGGAATTGATTTTTAATCAAGCGCTCCGCCTCATCAAGGGGTTGTTGAAAACTACTCCGGTGGATGCATTGTACATGTATACAGGCCTCAGATCCATCAAATCGATTATACAGGTAAAGGCCCTTTTGCTATGGGAGAAAATTGGACGTATCCCAGGAGCCCTAGAGCTCTGGTTTGGTGTCTGGTCCGGTGGATGCATTGTACATGTATACAGGCCTCAGATCCATCAAATCGATTATACAGGAAAAGGCCCTTTTGCTATGGGAGAAAATTGGACGTATCCCAGGAGCCCTAGAGCTCTGGTTTGATCATGATACTGTTCTTAATCTCGAAAGGAACCTTAAAACACAGTGGGGTTTCATTCAGGGAGTCCTCTTGCTAAAGAGGAATATTGAGTTGCAGTGTGAACCGGAGCCTCTGCCTCTCCCACCTTGCCCAATTGAATCTTCTAATTTTAGTTTGTGCCTTGATCTATCCGAGAAAATTTTCAAGAAAGTCACAGATACGGAGATCCTGAGGATTCTCGCCTATGAGACCATAAACACTCATTATCCAGAGCCAGACTAGCTGAGAATTTACACTGACGTCTCCCGGTTGCAGGAAGGATCCAACGCCGGAGCAGGGGTCTACTGTCCCCTTTTTTTCAAATGCAAATCTAGCTGGCAAATTTGCATCCTCATTTGATGGGGAACTGCTTGTGATCAGGATTGCTCTTTCTCAGTTGACCTGCCATCTTAACCCCTTAACCGTCTGGAGTTCTGTGAAGAGAGTGCTTCATTTTTGCTTCGTATTGGCAACATAGTTTTGGCTTTCACTGCATTACAAGTTTTTCCCCCTATAGGGCTTGTCAAGAATACAAAAGCCCCTAATTCTTGATGAGACGCATTTCCGTTTTACCCTGGACCACTACCTGACAATAATCACATTCTAATGACTTTCAACGGGGAAGTCCATCAATCGCTGTCAGATGAAGAAACCAAAATGTGCAAGTTATTTACTTTCTGAATGTTCTGCTCGAATATTTTTTGAAATCCCTATGTTAATATTTTATTAAACCAAATATAAATTTTATTTAATTATTTTGCAATTATTATTAAAAAATTTAATTTATTTTTAAGCAGTGACAATGAATATCATATTATTAAAATGCCTTATATATATGTGTATGTATATATTATCATTTCTTAAATTATTATTTGTTTATTAAAAATCAGACATTTTTTTAATTTACCAGATAGAAGAAAATGTAATCATTTTAAATAGCTCTAATAAGTACCTAATTTTCTGTTTTATTATTAATGTGTCTTAATAATTGCAGATACTTTTCATAACAATATTTTTAAAATCATCAAATAATTTTCAAACTCATTAAAAGAAACGCTTTTGTTGCTTTAATACTTAAAGAATTCTGTCAAATTTGTATTTTTTAATAATTATAAAAAATAAAAAGCTAACTTAATTGTCTAACTTACGAGTATATAACGCTATTGTTTCCAATAGTATTCTAACAATTTAATATTTAGTATAGATTACGTCAATATTGCATTTTTTCACATATTCAAATTAGTTCTAGATTTAATATTTTTTCTTCTCAGAACTATAACTACTTTGCCATGCAAATGATTAAAAATGGTAAATTTAGAATTTTTTTTTTTTAAATTATTTTAGTCAAATAATGATTTAACTTACTTCTTCTTTTGATGATTATAATAGAAATATTTAACTACTTTTCATTTGATTAATCAATTTTTTTATTTTTTAATTGTTTTGATTATTAAAAAAGTAAATTTTCACAAAATTAATTTTTGTAAGCGTAAATTCACTAATCAGAAATAAATTCTTTATCCACTTTCAACAGTATTAATTTTGCATTTTCCTTGTAAAGTTAAAGCTGACCTATTAAAAATACGTATCATAATTTATTAATTTATCACAAATATAAACTGTAAGAAACATCTTATTGAAGGTCGAATTATTTAGTTTAATATTAGAATTTAGTCATTGAGTTTTGATTTCGAAAACACACGAAAGGAATAAAAAAGCCATGACATAGTGCTTATTTGAAGTATTCTATTTCAAAAGGGTAAAAATATAATTTTTAGTACAATGCTGTTAGATATTGAAGTATATGAGAAACAAAGCGTAATACTTAAAATGTTATCATTAAATTAGTTAAGGAAAATAACTCTTTTGCATGATACAGGAAATTTCACGTTTTCCGAAATTTGTAAGCAACGTTAACTTTTATTCAATGATTTTAAATTATATTTACGAAATACTAGGTAAAAAAATCCTTACTTTTTCAAAACAAATTTATTTAAATTATTTTGAACCTCACAATAAAAACATTAAATAATTTAACATGTTCTCCGATATTTTCTTTATACTGAAAAATGTTTGTGATTACAAAATTGAAACATTTTTTAAATATTTAAATTTGATCATTAGCTTATAGATAAATCGTAGTACAATGTCTCTGAAACAGATATGCATTTCCTAAATATTTAAGGAAATATTTTTAGTAATTTTTCTGAAATTAGCACTTTTCTTTATGTATTTTAATATCATTTGCCAGTCCCACACTGAAATGTAATTTTAGCGAAAGTTTGAATCAAAGTTAAAATTTTCTTGCTAAAAATAATAATTTCCTTGTAAAGTTATATTGACTTTAATCATAACAAAATAATATAAATTTATGTGGAATAAAGAGTAACACTATTCCCATTCTAAAATTTGAAAGTATTTATGCAATAGTTTTAATTTTTCATTTTTTTAATTACCTTGATCTTGGTATTTTAAACAATGGTTCAAATACGTATACTGAAAATTTGAGTAGTGTGAAGCTATCAACAATATGAAAAATTTGCTTAAAATACTAAATTCATTAAAAAGTTAAAAAATAGCATGTAATTTATTATTTATTTTATTCCTTGATTTAAGCAAAATTTTAACATTTAAAAATGTCATATTTTGTAACAAATTATGTAATAAAGATTTCTTCTGTTATAATCTCGTAGCAAAGTCATACATTCTCATACTATCAAGTTTGCAACTAAGCAAAAATTTACACACACGCACACACACACAGATATGTATATATATATATAATGCAAAAGAACTAAAAATTTTAATTATTTAAAAACTTAATAAAAAAAAAGTGAAAATTAGTATTATATACATTGCTTATAAATTCGAATAGTTAGAGAACCATTAATTATGAAACATAAATTCAAATAAATATAGAAAAATAAAACGTTATAAGCTATTGCTTCTTTGAATCACTTTCGATATTAGCACACATTAGTTAAATCAACCATAACCATTCAGTAAATATGTTCCCCAGCTACGATTTTACGGGTAATCCGTCAATTTTGGGGATTGAAATTAAAGCACTGCAATGAAGCCAGTGGCCCCTACCAAGTGGCTCAGGATAGCCGGAAAACGCACAGAATTGTTTGCCCGAGGTAACTCGGGATAGCCTGTTAAGGGAATAAAAGGTTCTCCAAGGCAGTTTTACTTAGTGACTCCCGGGCCGCATTGCAATCCTTGATGCCTACTTCAAATTCTGTATCCTGAGTTGTCCATGAATGTTGCAGTCTGCTTCAGAGTTTGTCTTCCAATGAGAAAGACATTGTTCTTCAATGGATCACCGGACACAGTGGAATCCATGGCAACGAAATTGCCGATACACTGGCAAAAAGGGGCCTTGACTTTACAAACATCATTTCCTAGTGTATCTTATTGCATAATAAAACGACTAATTAAAAATATATTGTCTGTAAGATTCAAAAAGATTCTCGAATCTCGATCAGTTTGTTTGATGTTTGTTTGTCGCTCAACGGTCATTTTTTGCACACGAGGGCTAATTAGACCGGGACCTACGGCTTAAAGTGGTTTCCGAACCACTACAAACATCCATGCCCAAGGTGGGATTCGAACCCACGAACTGTTGAACCGAAGGCAAGAGCTCTAACCATTCGGCTGCCAGCTCGGCCGAATCTCGATCAGAGCAAAAGTCTTGGAAAGACAGACTTTCTGAGGTCTCAAAATGGTCCAGACATAAAATGGTGGCTGAATTTAGGCTCGCCACCGGTCATGACTGCCTTCTTAAACAGTTGTACCGTCTTCGCATAGTTTCAAGTCCTATCTGCAACCTCTGTAATCTGAGATGGGACATGGATCGTGACCATCTACCATATTGTAAGGCATTTTTGAAACGCTCAATTGTGAACCGCTACTGGGAAGCCAGGGGCCTTTTAGATACATAGACTATTGTTACAGTTGTTTTATTTTTCATTTTTCTTGTTGTTATTTGTATTTTTTCTGTAATTGTCTTTTTATCTGTACCACGAGAAATTAAAAAAAATTTAGTTACGGGGTGAAACAAACCGATGCTGATCCTTGTATATCGGGATGGCATTCTGGAAAAACATGTACATTTGTTTCAGTCCACCATTGGTGCAGAATTTGTGTTCTTGGATAACAACGCATTTCCTCATCTTGAAAACATTGTAGACGAATGCCTTTAATCCAAGGATATCACTTGTATGGACTGCTCATCATAATCACCATAGTTAAATCCAATAGAGCATGTGTGTGTGTGGAACATGCTTGGCCGACGATTTGCAGCCCGTCAACCTCCTTCCACATGTCTACATGAACTTCGGAGAGCATTGTTTGATGAGTGGGGTAATATTCCCTACATCAGATCAATAATTTAATACTCAGCATTCCTAGGCGTTATACGGCTTGTATTGCATAGTCTGGTGGTATACTGTGTATTAATCATCATACTAACCATGTTATATTGGTTTTTGTAACTAGGTTCTTTTTTGAAATGTGCTCCAGGGAGTAAAAATCGCAATTTTTATTAATAACTTTTTTGCTTTTTACCTTTTGTTTAATAAATAGACTTTACAAATAAGTTGCATTTGTTTTGCTTCTGTCTCTCTCTTTGCCTCGTATTATTCTTAATTGATGGGCACGAGTGTATATTATGGTAAAGATGAAAAAGGATTAACCATAATTTTAGCTATGTTAATGATATATTATTTACATCCCAAATCAGAATTAAATTGAGAAATTTAAAACTCATCTTAATAAAGAATTAGAAGGAAAATATGCAGGATTAGTTATTTATTGCTTAAAAAAAACTTTGAGCGAGGAAATGAATTTGTTACCATGAGCCAACAGGGTTATATTCGAGAACTTTTGAATCGATTTGATATATCGGAAGCTAAATCTATGGCATGTCCTATGGATGTTAATGTTAGATTAAAAACGTCTGAGAAATGTAATGAAGAAAAGTTATCCTATCGCGAATTAATTGGTGGTCTGATGTATTTATTTGTTTAAACTAGACCTGATATTTCCAATGCGGTCATTCAGTATGAGTCAATTTTCAAGTTGTTATGATAAAACACCGGACTGAAGCGAAACGTGTACTGCGATACTTGAAAAGGATAAGTAATCATGGATTTGTTTTTAAATGTACAGGTGAACCCCTATTTGGGTATACTGACTCCGACTGAGGTAATTGCCATGAAGATCGCAAGTCATATACCCGGTATTGCTTTATTTTAAATGGAAGCTTAATTAGATGGGACAGCTGTAAACAAACTACCGTAGCTTTTTCCTCTACTGAGGCGGAATATATGGCATTATCGGATGGTATGGAAGAGACTAATTTACCTTTGTAATTTAATTAATGAACTCTGCGTGATTAAAATTCGGAAAAAGTGAACATATTTTTAAATAACAAAGGAGCCTTAAAATTAGCTGAAAATCAAGTTTTCCATAAGCGAACAAAGTATAGATATGTTAGATATCACTTTGTAAGGGAAGTTCTTAAAAACGGGTGAATAGACATACAGCATATACCAACGGAAGATATTGGAGCAGATGTACTACCAAAAGCTTCACCTGCTACTTAAGCACTACAAATGTTTAGATGCATATTAGGAATAGAAGACACTACATTGCATTTCGGGTAAATGAGTTGACATTGTGGGAGGGTGTTGTCATTAAACATGTCTGTTTGTGTGTACCACTGCTTCTTTCTACTTCATTTTATACCTAAAAAGTTGTACATTTAAAAATGTGCATATTGCACTTAAACATGTATATGTAAGAAAATGTACATATTGCGTAATGTGAGGAAGCTAAAACAGCCCGTGAACAATATAAAACTAATATTATTACTAGGTATTTTCAATAAAATTTAATTTAAATTTATTTAACAAATAATTCTCAGTATAACAAAACTATATAATAAGACATTTAGTACACACATACACACACACACACACATATATATATATATATATATATATATATATATACAAGGGTTGGACAAAAATATGGAAACACCTTTAAAAAAACGTTTCCTGGCCAAATATGGTGTAGGAAACCCGTTGGCATTCAAAACAGCTTGCAGTCTTTTCGGAATGGATTAATACAGTTCCTGTATGTTTGCCAAGGGAATTTTGTACCATTCTTCCTGCAGAACGGTTGCAAGTTCAGATAACGATGTTGGCAATGGATAGCAAGAACGTACTTTTCCGCTCCAAAATAAACAACAAAGGTTCGATAATATTCAGATCTGGTGACTATGGTGGAAAGGGAAGGTGCGACAAATCATTCTCGCCCTCAGAAAAGAAGTCCTGGACCATGTGAACTGTGCGAACAGGGACTTTGTCTTCTTTGAAGACACCATCGCCATTGGGGAACAAAATTTGTACCATGGGATGGACTTGATCGGCCAAAATGTTCACATAAGGCTTGGCGGTAATCTGTCATGACAGAATTATCATGGGGCCATAACAGAACCAATATATGGCCGACAAAACATCACGGAACACCCACCATTTTGCACTCTTGGCAACAAGCAGTCTGTATTATAGGCTTGAGATGGTGTTCTATTGACGTAAACTCGGCCAGAAATGGGAAACAACGTGAAAGAAGACTAATCAGACCATATTACTCTCTTCCATTGCTCTATAGTCCAGGCTTTATAACTTAAGAACTACTTTTTCCTGTTACAGGCATTATCATCACTGATGAATGTCTTTCCAGTTGCAGCACGGTCAGCAATTCCCTGTTTATGAAACTCTCTTCGAATTGTTTTGGTATTCACAGGGTTTGGTAACAAGACATTCATTTCAGCAGTAACTTTTGCATCTGTGGTCTTATTATTTTTCCTGATAATCCTCCTAAAATATCGTTTGTCACGATTGCTCAGCTCTCACTTTCATCCACGCTGTGATTTAGCGCATGATGTTCTTCCACATTTCGAATATGCGGAATAAATCTTGGATACATCACCTCTTGAAACACTCAATACCTCGGCTACCTTGCTTACGGGAGCACCTAGTATACGTACTCCAACAATTTCCCCATGTTCGAAGTCTGTTGGCTCTGACATATTGCAATGCCAACCTCCTATAATAGTTCTCCAACAACTACTGAACTGTGCAGCGCATTTACGACGTTGTATAAGTAGCGTCAGAAGGCGAAAACGCCAGCGCCACCTATATATTCAATCTTATTTTTAAGTATGCATTTCACATTCACATGGTGTTTCCATATTTTTGTCCAACCCTATATATATATATATATATATATATATATATATATATATATATATATATATATATAATTACACAAAATCTAAAACATAATAAAATGCAAGAAGCCTATTGTTTTTAAAAAGACAAATAGATTTCTCTGTGTGTACGTGAGTTAGCTCCTCCAACTAATCAGTTAAAGTTGAAATATCCCAATTAAAAGAAGATACGATAGTGTGATTAAAATATGAACATATAATTAAAATATAAAAACAATAAAGGGTTATCACACCAAGTACAAATTTCTTACCAAGGATTTAGTTCATTAAAAACAAATGTCTATGTGTCAAACGTGTGTACCTTATACGAAGGCGATTTAATCTTATATTAGCATTTCGTACCAGTAAAACTGTTAATGAGGTGAAGTATGGAAATATGGCATACAATTAATTATTGACCTGCATGTTCCATGACTCCTGCCAAAGAGAATAAGTTAGCTTTTTAACACCTCTTCTCACATCAGATGAAGGAACTTATGGCAGAGGTGGGCCGGGTGCAGATTTAGCAACTGTATCATCCTCTGATTCCTATTGAGACCTACGTGACTTAAGATCCAACAGAAAATATGAAAAGTAGTCTAATTCTTAGAAAATTCTAGACACAAAGAGAGGACATTCAAAACCATTGTTTCACAAAGCAATCAACTCTCTCTGTCAGTGTACACAGAATATTTAAAAGTATTCATCTGCTGAAGAGCTTGATAAGTAGCTATTACTTCAACAGAGAAAATGAAACAGGACGAACGGAGGCTGTAGCTAACAGCTTTGTTTTCGATGACTATAGCACAACCAACATGTCTTGCATATTTTGAACATTAAGTGAAACTTATTATCAATTGATATACTGTCAGCGATGAGACGAAAAAAACTTCTGGAAAACAGTAGCAGTTAGTGTTTTTTATAACGTATTATAGCAGCAGTATTTTTTATAACGAACAAAAGGATTGATGATTTTAATCTGTTGATCATGCCACGTTGAATTTAATAAAAGTCCATTTGTTGAAATGGACACCACATAAGTCAAACAATAATATAGTAGATTTTGGCTTGAATATATTCTCAAAACAGAGTGATGAGCATTATCCAATGGGTGTAAAACTGAAGGCTTAGTAGATTCATATACAACACCCATAGTCAATACAATATAAAATCAATGAATGTCTGAGACTAGAAGTAATAACATACGATCGGCACTCCAAGATGTATTAGAAAGCACCTTGAAGATATTAAGCTGTCGCTTGCACTTCTGCAAATGAAGATTATGCGGTAGAAATTTAACTTTCGGTCAAAATTTATTTCTAGAAACTTTTTCTGGTTGAAACAGGGATAGGTATATTTTTTATGTAGATCGTAGGATCATTATTCAGGCTGCTCTTTCTACAGAAGACCTATCTGCATAAAGATCCTACGATCTACACATTTGCTCTTGCTATCAGTGTATGTTGCTGTACTCAGAACATCACGCAGCTAGTTTATTTACAGATGTTTATAATTGTTACTCAATTAAATGCACGTCGTATCCCTCATATTATATTTGCAGGTCATCTGCATAAAGTATGACACATAAAAGTCATATTTGATAAGGAATGCTACTGATGGAAAAGTTAAAAATAGCGAAGCTTAAAGTAAAGCTTTAGGATAAATCCTAGTATTGGATAAAAACTAGCCAATACAAACTTTAAAAACATGGGAGCAAGAAACGTTTTAAAGGAATATTGGAAAATTATAACCCGAAATCCAAAATCATATAATGAATGAAGAATTCCATATTGTCAGGTACGGTAGTGTGCCTTACTGCTTCTATCCAAAGTGATGGAAATTTATTTTCACTCCAGATCCTATTGAACAATAACAGCAAATTCGATAGGAAGCCTGGAATAAAGTGTTGAAGCACGTGATAGCTGATTCTATTACTTCGCGGGATGGGGTATTACTGACTTGCTGAAATGCTTTCTTCAATTCCAACAGCCGAGATTCGCAATCGTAAGGTAAAGCTTCCCCATGGTGGAAAGGAATTGGTGTTCGCTCAGCACGATTCTGAGTTCTTAAAAACGTAGTACTATAGGAGTCAGAGATTGTGACGTTAGCAAAGGTTTCATCAAGGGCGTTTAGCTATGTCCTCCGGAGAAAAGTATACAGCAGCTCTGGATTTCAAAATAGGAATGGAAAATTCCTTATATACATATTGACTGTTTTCACTTTTCTCCACAATTGTTTACTGGATGTTGAAGATGTAATTGAAGATACACAGCAAGACCAAGATTCCTTATGACTTCGACGACAAGCTATGTAAGCTAATGCTTTTGCTCTCTAAAAGGCAATAAGATTCCCCTTAGTGGAGTATCTTGTAAATAACTCCCTAACTTCTGTTTGTTATGTGTTTTGACATTCATCATTCCAGCATAGATTACAACGGTTGTGTGATATAGAGGAACTTTTTGGTATTGATGCAACAGCTGGGTTGATAATTGTTTCAGTGACTTTACAAACGGCATCATCATATCCTCGATGAAAACCCTTTAGTCATCAACAACAGACAATTGTGTAAAAAGCATCCAATTTGCCCTATTGTACACTTTAATAGGTAGGCGTTGTTTCACACTTCTATCTCCAGTCTTAGAGATGATGAAAGAAAAATGATAGTTATTGTGCAGATCATTTCCATCAGCTAAATTTAATAATACCAGAAGTTAGGGAGAGCAAATGGCCAGATCGAACGAATGAAAAGTTTTTGTGGGTACGTAAAAGTTAAGTTTTGTTGTCGCTATTTATCAGACAGAGGCAGTTTTTAGAAAATAATTGCGTTATCGATGACCGCGTGAATTTGTGCAATCACTTCTCCACCAAGTATTATGACCGTTGAAGTCACCGAACAACAAAAATGGTGAAAACATCTGATCTAGTAATGTATCGAGTTCTTCTTGGCAGATGAAAACATGTGTTGGTAAATGAAAACTGCAGACTGTAATTTAGTATGAAGTATGGATCTTGATAACTAGAGTAGAATTAGTATAGAATGGCGAGTGCTGGGTTAAGGAAATTATCAGGCGTTAATAACCAAGCACCTCCAGACACTGAACCGTCGTCACCAGTCTTTTTGAAAGTTTTTAACCCCTAAACCGGCTATCCCGAGTTACCTCGGGCAAACAATTCTGTACGTTTTCCGGCTATTCCGAGCCCCTTCGTAGGGGCTCCTGGCTTCACTGCAGTGCTTTAAATTCAACCCCCAAAATTGACGGATTACCGTGAAATCGTAGCTGGGGAATTTATTTACTGAACGGTTACGGTTGATTTAACTAATGCGCGCGAAAATCGAAAGTGTTTCAAGGAAGCAACAGATAATTACGTTTTACTTTTCTATATTTATTCGCATTTAGATTTCACAATTAAAGGTTATCTAACTATTAAAAGCAACGTTTGTTATATTAATTTCACTTTTTTTTATCAAGTTTTTAAATTATTGAAATTTTTTAGTTCTTTTGCGTTATATATATATATATATATATATACACATATGCGTTATATATATATAATTAAGTAATAAAGATATTTTATATTATAACCTTGTCGCAAAGTCGCATATTTTCATACTATCAAGTTTACAAAAATTATATACACACACACACACACACATATATATATATATATATATATATATATATATATATATATATATATATATATATATATATATATATATATATATATATACATATATATATATATATATATATATATATATATATATATATATATATATATATATATATATATATATATATATATATATATATATATATATATATATATATATATATATATATGTTTGTTAATTTTTGTAAACTTGATAGTATGAAAATATGCGACTTTGCGACTGGGTAATAATATAAAATATCTTTATTACTTAATTTGTTCAAAAATATGAAATTTTAAAATGTTAAAATTTTGCTTAAAATTCGAAGGAATAAAATAAGTAATAAATTAGATGCTATATTTCAACTTTTTAATTTAATTAGTATTTTAAGCAATTTCGCAATGGATTTTGTACGTCATTCTTTCACTTTTTACTATTACATTTTATTAAAATTAGATCATAAGTTTTCATATTGTTGATAGCTTCACACTACTCACATACAAGTTTTCAGTAAACATATTGCAACCATTGTTTAAAATACCAAGATCAAGGTAGTTAAAAAAATGAAGGAATAAATCCTATTACATAAGTATTTTCGAATTTTAGAATAGGAATTGTGTTACTCTATATTCCACATGAAATTATATTATTTAGATCTATAACTTTACAAGGAAATTATTATTTTTAGCAACAAAATTTTAATTTTGATTCAAACTTTCACTAAAATTACATTTCAGTATAGGACTGGCAAATGACATTAAAATTCATCAAGAAGTGCCAATTTTAGCAAAATTACTAAAAATATTCCCTTAAATATTTAAGAAATGCATATCTATTTCAGAGACATTGTACCACGATTTATTCATAAGCTAATGATCAAATTTAAGTATTTAAAAAATATTTGAATTTAGTAATCGCAAACGTTTTTCAGTATAAGGAAAATATCAGAGAACAAGTTAAATTATTTAATGTCTTTATGGGAGTTTCAAAAGTATTTTAGTAATTTTTTTTTTTGTGTGTGTAAAGTTAAGGATATTTTAACTTAATATTTCGTAAATATAATTTAAAATCATTGAATAAAAATTAAAGTTGCTTACAAATTTCGGAAAACGTGAAATTTCCTGTATCATGCAAAAGAGATATTTTCCTTAACTAATTTAATGATTACATTTTAAATATTAGGCTCTGTTTCTCATATACTTCAATATCTAATAGCATTTTACTAAATATTTTATTTTTACCCTCTTGAAATAAAATACTTCAAATAAGCACTTTCTTGTAGCTTTTTTTATTCCTTTCGTGTGTTTTGGAAAACAAAATTCAATGACTTAAATCTAATATTAAACTAAATAATTTAACCTTCGATAAGATGTTTCTAACATAAGAAATAAATTTTATCTTTGTGATAAATTAATAAATTATGATACGTATTTAAATAGGTTAACTTTAATGCAAAATTAATACTGTCGAAAGTGGATAAAGAATACATTTCTGGTTAGTGAATTTATGCTTCCAAAAATTAATTTTGTGAAGATATACTTCTTTAATCAAAATTATTTAAAAATAAAATAAAACTTGATTAATCAAATGAAGAGTACTTAATATTTTTATTTTATAATCATCAAAAGAAAAAGGATGTTAAATCATTACTTTACTAAAATACTTTTTTTCAAAAAAAATATTTCTCTAAATTTAGCACTTTTAATGATTTGCAGGACAAAGTAGTAATAGTTCGGAGAAGGAAAAACATTAATTGAAGAACTAATTTGAATATGTAAAAAAAGCAATATTGACATGTTCTATACTAAATATTGAATTATAAGTATGCTACTGTAAACAATAGCGTTAAGATTGCCTTGTTTTTATGTTTTTCCTTTTATTATCCTTTAGAAAAACAAATTTTCACAGGGGAGAGATACATTCATTTTAATACTTCTGCAAATTAATTTAAGAAATACTGAAAGATATACACTACTGGCCATTAAAATTGCTACACCAGAAAGAAATGCAAATAACAAAATGATATTTATTGGACAAATATATTATACTAGAAATAACAAGTGATTAAATTTTCAAAAAATTTGGCTGAATATATAGATCCTGAGAAATCAGTACCCAGAACAACCACCTCTGGCAGTAATAACAGCAGTTATACGCCGAGGCATTGAGTCAAACAAAGATTGGATTGCATGTACAAGTACAAGCCCATGCAGCTTCAACACGATTCCACAGTTCATCAACCGTAGTGATTGGCGTTTGGTGACGAGCCAGTCGCTCGGCAACCATTGACCAGACGTTTTCTATTGGTGAAAGATCTGGAGAACGTGCTGGCCAGGGCGACAGCCGAATATGTTCCGTATCAAGGAAGGTCCGCACAATACCGGCAACTTGCGGTCGGTTATTATCCTGCTGAAACTTAGGGTTTCGCAGGGCTCGAATAAAGGGTAAAGCCACGGGTCGTAATACAACAGAAATGTAACGTGCACTGTTCAAAGCACCGTTAATGCGAACAAGAGGTGACCAAGACGTGTATCCAATGGCACCCCATACCATCCCGCCAGGTGATGGGCCAGTATGACGATAACGAATGCACGCTGCCAGTGTGCGTTCACCACGATGCCGCCAAACACGGATGCGACCTTCATGATGCTGTACACAGAACCTGGATACATCTGAAAAGATGACGTCTCGCCATTCATACGCCCAGGTACGTCGTTGATCACACCATTGAAGGCGCTCTTGTCTATGACGCAGCGTCAAGGGAAGCCGCAGCCATGGTCTCCGAGCTGAGAGTCCATGCTGCTGCAAACGTCGTCGAACTGTTCGTGCAGACACTTGTTGTCTTCTAAACGACCCCGTTTCATGACTCACGGTTCGTGACGTGGTTGCACGATCCATTACGGCCATGCGGATAATATGCCTGTCTTCTCGGCTACTAATGATAGGTGGCCGTTGAGATCCCGCATGGTGTTCCGTATTAATGTCCTGAACCCATCGATTCTATATTCTGCTAACAGTCATTGGATCTCGATCGACGCGAGCAGCAGTACTGCGATAAGATAAACCGCAATCCCGGTACGCTACATTTCGACCTTTATCAAAGTCAGAAACGTGCTGGTACGCATTTCTCCTTCTTACACGAGGCATCACAACAACTTTTCACTAGGCAACAAAGTTCAAATGCAATTTGTGTATGAGGAACCGGCTGAACAATTTCCTCATTTAAACACAATGTAGGTGTCGCTACTGGCGCCTGCTTTGTCTGAATGCGCTGAAAAGCTAATGATTTGCATATCACAGCACCTTCTTCCTTTTGTATAAATTTCACGTCTGTAGCATGTCGCCTTCTTGGTTTAGCAATTTTAATGGCCAGTAGTGTATAACAACACGGATTCTTGCATAGAGTGATATATTTACATAATTGGATACGGAAATCTTTCGTTATGAGGAATTTAATATGAAAAATTTACGTTCCAAATGTTTCATCAAAATTTCAACTAAAGTTAGTGTACTTCTGAATGTCACTAACTTCTGAACTATCAAAGATGTCCATGGTTAGACAATTAAGTTAGCTTTTTGCATTTTAAAATTATTAAAAAATACAATTTCGTCAAAAATTTTTAACTTGTATGTATTAAAGGTACAAAAGCATTTCTTTAAATATGTTTGAAAATTATTTGATGATTTTAAAAATATACTATTGATTATGAAAAGTATTTGCAATTATCAAAACCATTTAATAATAAAACATAAAATTAGGTACTTATTTAAAGCTATTTAAAATCATTACATTTTTTACTATCTGGGAAATTTAAAAAAAATTTCTGATTTTTAATAAATAGAAATGATTGAAATGAATATATATATATATATATATATATATATATATATATATATATATATATATATATATGGATAAATAATATTTTAAAATTATAATAATATGATATTCTTTGTGATAGCTATCATATATATTTTATTTATTTAAGATTTTAAATACAAACACTGCTTAGAAATAAACTAAATTTCCTGATAATAATTTGCAAAATAATTAAATAAAATTCATATTTAGTGTAAAGAATTATTATAATAGGGACTTCAAAAAATTTTCAAGCAGAACTTTCACAATGTAAACTACTTGCGCATTTTGGTTTCTTCAGTTGACAGCGATTGATGGACTTGCTCACTGAAAGTCATTAGAATGTGATTATTATCAGATGGTACAGGGTAAAACGGAAATACGTCTCATCTAGAATTAGGGGCTTTTGTATTCTTGACAAGCTCTAAAGGGGGAAAAACGTGCAATGCAGTGAAAGCCAAAACTATGTTGCCACCACGAAGCAAAAATGGAGCACTTTCTTCACAGAACCTCAGGCGGTTAAGGGGTTAAACCCACGTGTGGAAAAACTATTTTAAGTATTATAAGCTGATATTACAGATTTGTGTGATGTCAACATAATATGAAGGCAAAACATGGCAGTTCCAAGATACATCGGAATTTAATTTGAAAAGCTACTTTCGATAGCTGGAAGGCATGTCGCCTGGTAACTCCTTAAACTTGATATCGCTGTTAGAAGAGAGTGCAGAGATACAGCACCAGCTTCCATGGATAAGGCTTTACAGATGGATATGAAAGGCCTAAGAGAGCCCTCCTTCACAGATTTTAGTTTAAGAACTATAAAAACCTTCCATTTTGATGGAGCTTTTTTGAAGATATTTCTTCATTTTGGCTTTTCTGTATTTTTCACAAGGAGTAATCCTTGAAGTGGAAGTATGGGCATGAAAAGAGTGGAGGCATCGGTCTGTGTACTGCAAGATTTAGTCATTTTTCTTGCAGAGGTTACATAAGAAACGCCTGATTTAGGTGTACCAGAAGTAATAACTCCTTTATTCTCAGAGTAGCATTATTTTAACCTTATCTTTTTTTCATAATTAACAAGAAGCAATTTCTAGAATATTAGAGGTTGCGCTTTTACAATTGATACACACATCCTTCTATGTGCAGTTGAAATAATCATGCCTAACTGCTGTACAAAGAGCGCAAGTCCGTACGCCTTTTCAAGCTACCTTTGAATACCCGAAACGATGATCCTAGAAACAATGAAAAGGATTCGGTACATATGACCTAACGGATAAATGCATACACGCTGCATTTATATATTATGGAAAGCCTTGCAACATAAATGCTAGAATGAGATACCTTGTATCAATGATCTTACTATCGCTTCTGATAGTAATTTATTTTACATCCTACATATTCTGATCCTGTAAGTTTTCAAGTACCTCCTCCATTGGCACATTTAATAAATCCCTATCGGATATCACCCCATAAGAAAAAATAAGTTTTCCATGAATAGATATAGTTACTTCCGTATCAGCAATCTGATGCATTTTTAGAATTGTAACAGCTTGGGTGTCCGATGAAACCTAAATAAAAATATCTCCAGACTCCAATTTTTGTATGTCTTTCACTCCTCCTACTGTTCCCGATGTTCCTTTATGAATTAAGAAAGGAGATATATTTTCAAATGTACCCTCCTTTTTATGAGTAACAAAAAATTTTGTGTTAATTATTTTCCAAAAGATATTCCCATGGGAGAGTTGAATGAAATTTTTTCTCCACGAAAATTGTTTCAAATTTCGGTACCTGACCACACTATCCACAACCGAGTCCAACGAGACGGTGTAGACTAGTTTCAGCAGTGTTAACCAGGTCCTATACGCTCACAGTACATCTTTGAGATGACCTCCACCCTTAATGAGTCATCCAGTGGAAGTACCGATCGCTTGATCTACAAAGCCGATTGATGAGCTGAGAATCACAGCACATCTCCCATTTACATGAAGAAAAAGTCAAAGTGGTGCTAGTCTCTGGGGTCTCAATTTCTAGGATCCTTCTTTCAAGGGACATGGGTCTCCACAAATGGAAAACACGTGGGTAATTCAGTCCTCAAAAGAATCTAATAGAAATAGAGTGGCGATAAATACTTAAGGAAAACCCTCAACCTCCTGTGAGGCAACCACAACGAAGGAGAAAAGGAAGAAAAAGCAGAGGAGAAGCGGAGAGAAAAGTAAAGAAAGAGGAGGACAGATTACTGTTGACCGGGGAATTGTGACATCCGGTTTACCTAAAGAAGGTAAATTCCCTGAGATATTTATACTTTGATGAGTCAATTTAAACAAAGTAATATTCGTAATAATGTATCTGTAACGGAACCAGTTATTTTTCATTTCTGCCAGGAAATCTTAAATAAAATTATGAATTTATAATGAAATTTTCCCGTAGAATGAATTTGTGTTACTAATTTTTTTTCATGTCGAAATAATTTATTCATTTAATCACGAAAATTTTTTAGAGAATAACAATTTCTCAAATTATATTTTATTTTATACATTCAAAATGTTGTTAAATAAAAAAATGCATATACAGTCTATTTTTAAATTTTTAATTAAAAAGGAATTTTAGAAGCCAATTTAAACTATTTAATCATCTTTCTCAACTTCTTTTTGTTAACTTGATGCATTCGGCAATCAAGGCGTGCAAGTATAGTTTTATTAATGCAGGAAATACTTTTTCCAATGATTTTAAAAACGATGAAATTATTCATATAAAACTTTACCCAGTACAATACTTAAATAATTTATTTAAAGAAAGAATTTAGTCCAAATAAATTGATCTTTGTAAAAAAAAATTGCATTTAATAAACTTATATATTTAATCAGAAAATAATGTAAAATTTATATATTAAATAAATATTTTTAAAAAAGCATATAATTCCATGATTATTATTGAATTCTTTTTTAAATTGAAGGAGAAATTTTAAGAATTCTCAGATGAAGAGAGAGAATATAACAAATTGACAATATGCCTATTTACATTATTGAAACAGAAAAAACTATATTCTAAAAACGAAAAAAAAAGGTTGTTACCTCATTGACGAGATTTTGTTTCACAGCCGCTCTATGAAGGTTCTGCGGTACCCAGAAATCTCACCACATGAGACATGAAAGGAAGAATTTTTAAAAAAAAAAAAAAAACTCATGTTAGCATTTATTATGAACATGTTATTATATTGTCAACACAAATACTTAAACTATGCAAGTAGTGAACAAGTTAACGTTCTGCAAATAAGAATAAATAATCTAAATTTAAAAGTTAAATTTAATTCAATGTTCTTATATCAAAAATTAATTCAATATTCCTCAGTAAAGAGAATTATATACATTTCTCGAACATATTATTTTAATACATGAAATTAAATAAATTATTAATTAAGTAATTTGTTTATTTAATCGATGTTTTTTGAAAACTTTTAAAAGAATAAAATTAAAAACTAAATAAATAAAGTATCTGAAACCGATAGCGTACTATGATTTCTCTTACTTAAAAGAAAATCTTCATACTAAAAAATAAAAGCCTACTCAAACATGAATGGCAAAATATAGCAGGTAAACCCTCCGAACAATTAAATATAGGTGTAAAATATATACTATTTATAAAAGGACGAAAGTTAATTTGCCAAAGGAATAGCAAGCAACTTGTGCGTAAAATGTTTACAGGTGAGAAATTATATTACATCACAAATCTAAAAGATATTAAATATTCAGAATAAATCTATTATTAATTTGTAACTGGTACCATAACAGCAAACATATAATTAAGAAAATACGCACAATGTCATTATAATTTTAATTCAGAATAGAAAGTTAATGGAATTAATATTTATCAATAAATATCGTTGATAAGATTACTACGACATTTATCGATAATATTTATCAATCATAAATACTCTACAGCCTTTAAGAAATTTTTTATTGATTCAAGAATATTTCTATAAATGATACGTTTATTGAACTCGTCAATTTTAAATTATTGAAAATAAATTAATTCATTCAAGCCGCAAAAATGTTATCAGAAAAACACCTACATTTTTCTGATATTTAGGTATGTTTTTCGGAAATCTTATATGAAATATTTACAAATTAATTCCGAAAAATAATTTGTAAAATCTTGCATCAATAACACTGGACCGACAGCCCACTGTGTGTCCGACAGCCCACTCCTGGCCATCTATGTTAAATCTAACATTATTCGGTAGAATCATGATAAATTTATAACTTCAAATAAATTTATTCATATTATTATATTTCATTGTAATCTCAAAATAATTAAAAAACAATTTAAATATACTGTTTTCAATATTTCTGAAATATTGGATTGCTTTATTCACCTCCGACACTTACGGATTAATACTTAAAAAACTTAAAAAAGTTTACTACAATGAGGCTTAAAAATTAATAAAAAGTATTCGGTTATTAAAACTTTTAAGAAAAATTTTTTAATTGTAAAATAATTAATTCTAAAAGAATTCTATTAAACAATGAGTAATGATCAAATGGCCAATTAAAAAATTCAATCATATAAATCGGAAATAATTGAATATTGTTTTTTTACCATCTTCATTAAAATTGTTTCATTTTATTTTGAACCAAAATTGGAATGAAAGAAAACATTTCTGTTTCTCATAGTAAATGAATGTGCTCTCAAATGATATTTAAGTAGAATAAATTCATAAAAACTGAATCGATGCCTCTATTCAAAATTACAAATGATTGAATAGGAAACAAAAAGTTGTTAATATGAGCTAGAAAAGATAAAAATAAGTTCGTTGTTTAATTGTATTTCTTACAAAAAGAAAAAAGATAGCTATCTACCTGATCTACCATATCTTGGTTATTGATAGCACAAGTACATTCACATTTCTATTCAATAAAAATTCATCATAGTAAAAAATTTTCTGTTTTCGTTTCTTACTAAATGTAAATAAATTTTAAAGCTTATCAAACTTAATGCTGATTTATGAAGACTAGTTAAGTGCATTGATGAATGAGGAAGCAGATAGCAATGAAACAGATAACCAGCTTAATGACATAGCACATAAATAGAATTAGCAAATGTAAAAGCAAATGTCGCGTTACTAATTAAAGATAAAGTGATAGTAAATAAAATAACATAACAAGTGAGCACATATATTTATACTGTATTTTATATGACAATTTCTTAATTAGTAATATTCAATATTGAGAGGGATTAGTTAAGAAGATGTACCACAGACTCAAAACTACAGAATTATATACGCGAAAATTATTTTTTATTGCCTCAAGGAAAAGATTGCGTAAAAAACCAAAGCAGTTTTTAAGAATGCAAATGGGCAGAAATATTCAACTTCTCGGAAGAAGATAGAATTATTTTTAATATTGCTCCTAAAAATTTCAGGGCATAAAGAAATGCTCCCAAATTTATTTAGTACTTCAAACGAATAACTGTCACCTTACATACATGTATCATGCAACTGAAGAGAGATTGTTTTATCTATATAAATTGTAACCTAATTCTATCCAATTGATAAATTATTGTGAAGGGTTACAATTGAAATTGGCTGTATAGAATGGAATGAATAGAAATTTAGAAAAAGTATTCATGAAATTTTAGAAAAAATTACGAAACTTCAGAGGAATCTTTGTAATAACGAAATAAAGAAACCTCCACTTCTTCAAACTTAATAAAAGGGTATTCTGTGAAATGAGGTAAATTAAATTCGTATAATACAGCATGAAAGTTCTCCTGGATTACAATTATCAGTCTTCGCATTAAAAAGAATTATATGCAAATATATAATACATTTCCCCGTATAATATTAGACAATTATTTTTCATGCACATTATAAGAGCTCTTGCATAAGAATCATCTAAAGGGAGATTGTGCACTATGTGCATCAGTGTACTACAAAATTATTAGAACTTAAGAAAAATATTCTTGATATTTTAGAAAAATGTTATGGTCCAATCTTTTTATTCTCATTCAGATATTTTTATAAGAAAATAAATGAACATTTCCTCTAGGTTAAAATGAAAACAAGACTCTCTGATCATAAAATATATTGAATTTATATTACTTAGTTTGAGAGTTATTATGGATAGCAATAAAATACTTAGCGAATAAACATATGTTCAATTACATTTTTACGCACTTAACAGAAAATTAATTTTACAATATTGTATTCGAACTTCCATAGAATTGATTTTTCACAAAGAAAACTGGTTTGTGTCTTTGAAATGAGGAATCAAATATTTTATAAGAATTAATGAATACTTTTGAATGTGCAGAAAAAAATACAAACAGGAAACTTTGTCAAAACTCAGCTCTTTTTTAGTGAGGAAATATAATGGTATATCATCTAGTTCAAAATTAAAAAAGTATTCCTTATTTGTAACAGCAAAATCGGGTATATACTATGAAAACTAAAAGCTCACATTGGTGAAAACTATGAACCTTTTTTTTTTTTTTTGGGAGAAGAAATTTCTATGCAAATCATATAGTTTTGCATATAAATTATACAGGTAAGATAACGTGAGATTTACAACACAGCTACCTTGCGAATAATTCTCATAATGATGATTTATATGTGTATTTATAAAACATGAGGCTCAATACATTTGACCTATTGGGAAAACATTCTTGATATTTTAGGTAAAAAAAAATAAGAGAATATATAAGCCACCACACAAATTTTACTTTCCTAAGGAATATGAGGAAATATTTAGAATATTTTCTCAAACATAAATGAAATTAAGAATATGATTTAATGACAAAATAAATACCTATATTATCTAGAAGTCACGAGTGATGCAATAGAGAGATTACATTTAGGAGAAATTATAAATAAAGCTACATGAATAATATATTTCTTCATTCATCAAAATAGACAACTACATTTAAATACATAATCTAATAAAGCTTTAGTGATAAGTAACTTCGTTAAGAAAATTTCTCATTGCGCATATTATTAAATATAATATTGAAAATATTTTCCTTAGCAGCTCCCAAAAAAATATTCAAAACATCCTTGGAAAAACACTCTGAATACAGGTAAATATAAAAATATTTCCTTATTAATTAAGTCTAACCTAAGAATATTCTTGAGTAATAAAAAGCAATATTACATTCAAATAAGATAAATCACATATTTACATCATAACAAATTCCCATGGGTTATACAAATCATATCCAAGGAGAAAATTATATCTATTAATAGCTATTAATAATTTTCTTTGTATATTCAAATTTAAAGGATATTCTTACATGAGACATTGAAAAATGTTTCATAAAGAGCTCCCAAGCGAATCTTTTAATCATCGCTGGGATAACTCTATCAATACAAGGAAATATAGAAATATTTCCTTAGTAATTAAATTTGCATAAGAATATCCTTGTTGTCTTAAAAGCAATACTACATATAAATGAGAGTTTCTCATTAACATACAGATAATATAATATATTCCCATGGGTAATACAAGTCATCTCCAAGGAGGCAATTATATATAAAACATAGATATCAATAATTTTCTTTGTATATTCAAATTTAAGGATATTCTTATATGAGACATTGAAAAATGTTTCCTAAAGAGCTCCCAAGCGAATCTTTTAATCATCGCTGGGATGACTCTATCAATACAAGGAAATATAGAAATATTTCCTAAGTAATTAAATTTGCATAAGAATATCCTTGTTGTCTTAAAACAATACTACATATAAATGAGAGTTTCTCATTAACATACAGATAATATAATATATTCCCATGGGTAATACAAGTCATCTCCAAGGAGGCTATTGCATATAAAACATAGATATCAATAAAATTTTCTTTGTATATTCAAATTTAAGGATATTCTTATATGAGACATTTAAAAATGTTTCCTAAAGAGCTCCCAAGCGAATCCTTTAATCATCGCTGGGATTACTCTAAGAATAAAAGGAAATACAGAAATATTTCCTAAGAGTAATTAAATTTACATAAGAATATCCTTGTTGTCTTAAAAGTAACACTACTTATAAAAGAGAGATTCATTAACATACATACAATATAATATATTCCCATGGGTAATACAAGTCATCTCCAAGGAGGCTTAAAAACAATATTTCATTTAAATGAGAGATTCATTAACATACAGATAATATAATATATTCCCATGGGTAATACAAGTCATCTCCAAGGAAGCAATTATATATGAAACTTAAGTATTTTTAATTTTCCTTCTATATTCGAATTTAAGGATATTCTTACTTCTCACTTTGAAAAAATTTCCTAAAGAGCTCCCAAGCGAATCTTTTAATCATTGCTGGGATGACTCTATCAATACAAGGAAATATAGAAATATTTCCTAAGTAATTAAATTTGCATAAGAATATCCTTGTCTTAAAAGCAATACTACATATAAATGAGAGTTTCATTAACATACAGATAATATAATATATTCCCATGGGTAATACAAGTCATCTCCAAGGAGGCTATTGCATATAAAACATAGATATCAATAATTTTCTTTGTATATTCAAATTTAAGGATATTCTTATATGAGACATTTAAAAATGTTTCCTAAAGAGCTCCCAAGCGAATCTTTTAATCATCGCTGGGATTACTCTAAGAATAAAAGGAAATATAGAAATATTTCCTAAGTAATTAAATTTGCATAAGAATATCCTTGTAGTCTTAAAAGAAATACTACATACAATTGAGAGTTTCATTAACATACAGATAATATAATATATTCCCATGGGTAATACAAGTCATCTCCAAGGAGGCTAATGTATATAAAACATAGATATTAATAAAATTTTATTTCTATAATAAAATATAACGATATTCTTATATGAGACATTGAAAAATGTTTCCTAAAGAGCTCCCAAGCGAATCCTTTAATCATCGCTGGGATTACTCTAAGAATAAAAGGAAATACAGAAATATTTCCTAAGTAATTAAATTTGCATAAGAATATCCTTGTTTGCTTAAAAACAATATTTCATTTAAATGAGAGTTTCTTTAACATACAGATAATATAATATATTCCCATGGGTAATACAAGTCATCTCCAAGGAAGCAAATATATATAAAACATAAGTATTTTTAATTTTCCTTCTATATTCGAATTTAAGGATATTCTTACTTCTCACTTTGAAAAAGTTTCCTAAAGAGCTCCCAAGCGAATCTTTTAATCATCGCTGGGATGACTCTAAGAATACAAGGAAATATAGAAATATTTCCTAAGTAATTAAATTTGCATAAGAATATCCTTGTTGTCTTAAAAGCAATACTACATATAAATGAGAGTTTCATTAACATACAGACAATATAATATATTCCCATGGGTAATACAAGTCATCTCCAAGGAGGCTGTTATATATAAAACAAAGATATCAATAATTTTCTTTGTTTATTCAAATTTAAGGATACTCTTACATGAGACATTGAAAAATGTTTCCTAAAGATCTGCCAAGCGAATCTTTTAATCATCGCTGGGATGACTCTATCAATACAAGGAAATATAGAAATATTTCCTAAGTAATTAAATTTGCATAAGAATATCCTTGTTGTCTTAAAAGCAATACTACATATAAATGAGAGTTTCATTAACATACAGATAATACAATATATTCCCATGGGTAATACAAGTCATCTCCAAGGAGGCTATTGTATATAAAACACAGATATCAATAATTTTCTTTGTATATTCAAATTTAAGGATATTCTTATATGAGACATTAAAAAATGTTTCCGAAAAAGCTCCCAAGCGAATCTTTTAATCATTGCTGGGATTACTCTAAGAATAAAAGGAAATATAGAAATATTTCCTAAGTAATTAAATTTGCATAAAAATATCCTTGTAGTCTTAAAAGCAATACTACATACAACTGAGAGTTTCATTAACATACAGATAATATAAAATATTCCCATGGGTAATACAAGTCATCTCCAAGGAGGCAATTATATATAAAACATAAGTATTTTTAATTTTCTTTCTATATTCCAATTTAAGGATATTCTTATTTGTCACATTGAAAAAATTTCCTAAAGAGCTCCCAAGGGAATCTTTTAATCATCGTTGGAATGACTCTAAGAATAAAAGGAAATATAGAAATATTTCATAAGAGTAATTAAATTTGCATAAGAATATCCTTGTAGTCTTAAAAGCAATACTACATACAAATGAGAGTTTCATTAACATACAAATAATATAATATATTCTCATGGGTAATACAAGTCATCTCCAAGGAGGCTTATGTATATAAAACATAGATATTAATAAAATTTTCTTTGTATATTCAAATTTAAGGATATTCTTATATGAGACATTGAAAAATGTTTCCTAAAGAGCTCCCAAGCGAATCTTTTAATCATCGCTGGGATTACTCTATACAGAAATATTTCCTAAGTAATTAAATTTGCATAAGAATATCCTTGTTTGCTTAAAAACAATATTTCATTTAAATGAGAGTTTCTTTAACATACAGATAATATAATATATTCCCATGGGTAATACAAGTCATCTCCAAGGAAGCAAATATATATAAAACATAAGTATTTTTAATTTTCCTTCTATATTCGAATTTAAGGATATTCTTACTTGTCACTTTGAAAAAATTTCCTAAAGAGTTCCCAAGCGAATCTTTTAATCATCGCTGGGATGACTCTATCAATACAAGGAAATATAGAAATATTTCCTAAATAATTAAACTTGCATAAGAATATCCTTGTTGTCTTAAAAGCAATACTACATATAAATGAGAGTTTCATTAACATACAGACAATATAATATATTCCCATGGGTAATACAAGTCATCTCCAAGGAGGATATTGCATATAAAACATAGATATCAATAATTTTCTTTGTATATTCAAATTTAAGGATATTCTTATATGAGACATTGAAAAATGTTTCCTAAAGAGCTCCCAAGCGAATCTTTTAATCATCGCTGGGATTACTCTAAGAATAAAAGGAAATATAGAAATATTTGCGAGAGTAATTAAATTTGCATAAGAATATCCTTGTAGTCTTAAAAGCAATACTACATACATATGAGAGTTTCATTAACATACAAATAATATAATATATTCTCATGGGTAATACAAGTCATCTCCAAGAAGGCTATTGTATATAAAAACATAGATATCAATAAAATTTTCTTTGTATATTCAAATTTAAGGATATTCTTATATGAGACATTGAAAAATGTTTCCTAAAGAGCTCCCAAGCGAATCTTTTAATCATCGCTGGGATTATTCTAAGAATAAAAGGAAATATAGAAATATTTCCTAAGTAATTAAATTTGCATATGAATATCCTTGTTGTCTTAAAAGCAATACTACATATAAATGAGAGTTTCATTAACATACAGTTAGTATAGTATATTCCCATGGGTAATACAAGTCATCTCCAAGGAGGCTATTATATATAAAACAAAGATACCAATAATTTTCTTTGTATATTCAAATTTAAGGATATTCTTACATGAGACATTGAAAAATGTTTCCTAAAGACCTCCCAAGCGAAATTTTTAATCATCGCTGGGATTATACTCAGAATAAAAGGAAATATAGAAATATTTCCTAAGTAATTAAATTTACATAAGAATATCCTTGTTGTCTTAAAAGCAATACTGCTTATAAATGAGAGTTTCATTAACATACATACAATATAATATATTACCATGGGTAATACAAGTCATCTCCAAGGAGGCTTAAAAACAATATTTCATTTAAATGAGAGTTCCATTAACATACAGACAATATAATATATTTCCATGGGAAATACAAGTCATCTCCAAGGAAGCAATTATATATAAAACTTAAGTATTTTTAATTTTCCTTCTATATTCGAATTTAAGGATATTCTTACTTCTCACTTTGAAAAAATTTCCTAAAGAGCTTCCAAGCGAATCTTTTAATCATCGCTGGGATGACTCTATCAATACAAGGAAATATAGAAATATTTCCTAAGTAATTAAATTTGCATAAGAATATCCTTGTCTTAAAAGCAATACTACATATAAATGAGAGTTTCATTAACATACAGATAATATAATATATTCCCATGGGTAATACAAGTCATCTCCAATGAGGCTATTGTATGTAAAACATAGACATCAATAATTTTCTTTGTATATTCAAATTTAAGGATATTCTTAAATGAGGCATTGAAAAATGTTTCCTAAAGAGCTCCCAAGCGAATCTTTTAATCATCGCTGGGATTACTCTAAGAATAAAAGGAAATATAGAAATATTTCCAAAGTAATTAAATTTGCATAAGTATATCCTTGTAGTCTTAAAAGCAATACTACATACAAATGAGAGTTTCATTAACATACAGATAATATAATATATTCCCATGGGTAATACAAGTCATCTCCAAGGAGGCTAATGTATATAAAACATAGATATTAATAAAATTTTCTTTGTATATTCAAATTTAAGGATATTCTTACATGAGACATTGAAAAATGTTTCCTAAAGAGCTCCCAAGCGAAACTTTTAATCATCGCTGGGATTATACTAAGAATAAAAGGAAATATAGAAATATTTCCTAAGTAATTAAATTTGCATAAGAATATCCTTGTTATCTTAAAAACAATATTTCAGTTAAATGAGAGTTTCATTAACATACAGATAATATAATATATTCCCATGGGTAATACAAGTCATTTCCAAGGAGGCAATTATATATAAAACATAATTATTTTTAATTTTCTTTCTATATTCCAATTTAAGGATATTCTTACTTGTCACATTGAAAAAATTTCCTAAAGAGCTCCCAAGCGAATCTTTTAATTATCGCTGGAATGACTCTAAGAATAAAAGGAAATATAGAAATATTTGCTAAGTAATTAAATTTGCATAAGAATATCCGTGTTTGCTTAAAAACAATATTTCATTTAAATGAGAGTTTCATTACATACAGATAATATAATATATTCCCATGAGTAATACAATTCATCTCCAAGGAGGCAATTATATATAAAACATATGTATTTTTAATTTTCTTTCTATATTCGAATTTAAGGATATTCTTACTTGTCACATTGAAAAAATTTCCTAAAGAGCTCCCCAGCGAATCTTTTAATCATCGCTGGGATGACTCTATCAATACAAGGAAATATAGAAATATTTCCTAACTAATTAAATATGCATAAAAATATCCTTGTTTGCTTAAAAACAATATTTCATTTAAATGAAAGTTTCATTAACATACAGATAATATAATATATTCCCATGAGTAATACAAGTCATCTCCAAGGAGGCAATTATATATAAAAC
Source organism: Latrodectus elegans (assembly GCA_030067965.1). NCBI lineage: Eukaryota > Metazoa > Arthropoda > Arachnida > Araneae > Theridiidae > Latrodectus > Latrodectus elegans. The sequence goes on along the minus strand of CM057819.1, from coordinate 25,481,574 downwards.
ATAATTATTTTTAATTTTCTTTCTATATTCCAATTTAAGGATATTCTTACTTGTCACATTGAAAAAATTTCCTAAAGAGCTCCCAAGCGAATCTTTAAATTATCGCTGGAATGACTCTAAATATAAAAGGAAATATAGAAATATTTGCTAAGTAATTAAATTTGCATAAGAATATCCGTGTTTGCTTAAAAACAATATTTCATTTAAATGAGAGTTTCATTAACATACAGATAATATAATATATTCCCATGGGTAATACAAGTCATCTCCAAAGAGGCTAATGTATATAAAACATAGATATTAATAAAATTTTCTTTGTATATTCAAATTTAAGGATATTCTTATATGAGACATTGAAAAATATTTCCTAAAGAGCTCCCAAGCGAATCTTTTAATCATCGCTGAGATTACTCTAAGAATAAAAGGAAATACAGAAATATTTCCTAAGTAATTAAATTTGCATAAGAATATCCTTGTTTGCTTAAAAACAATATTTCATTTAAATGAGAGTTTCTTTAACATACAGATAATATAATATATTCCCATGGGTAATACAAGTCATCTCCAAGGAAGCAAATATATATAAAACATAAGTATTTTTAATTTTCCTTCTATATTCGAATTTAAGGATATTCTTACTTGTCACTTTGAAAAAATTTCCTAAAGAGTTCCCAAGCGAATCTTTTAATCATCGCTGGGATGACTCTATCAATACAAGGAAATATAGAAATATTTCCTAAATAATTAAACTTGCATAAGAATATCCTTGTTGTCTTAAAAGCAATACTACATATAAATGAGAGTTTCATTAACATACAGATAATATAATATATTCCCATGGGTAATACAATTCATCTCCAAGGAGGCTATTGCATATAAAACATAGATATCAATAATTTTCTTTGTATATTCAAATTTAAGGATATTCTTATATGAGACATTTAAAAATGTTTCCTAAAGAGCTCCCAAGCGAATCTTTTAATCATCGCTGGGATTACTCTAAGAATAAAAGGAAATATAGAAATATTTCCTAAGAGTAATTAAATTTGCATAAGAATATCCTTGTAGTCTTAAAAGCAATACTACATACAAATGAGAGTTTCATTAACATACAAATAATATAATATATTCTCATGGGTAATACAAGTCATCTCCAAGGAGGCTATTGTATATAAAACATAGATATCAATAAAATTTTCTTTGTATATTCAAATTTAAGGATATTCTTATATGAGACATTGAAAAATGTTTCCTAAAGAGCTCCCAAGCGAATCTTTTAATCATCGCTGGGATTATTCTAAGAATAAAAGGAAATATAGAAATATTTCCTAAGTAATTAAATTTGCATATGAATATCCTTGTTGTCTTAAAAGCAATACTACATATAAAAGAGAGTTTCATTAACATACAGTTAGTATAATATATTCCCATGGGTAATACAAGTCATCTCCAAGGAGGCTATTATATATAAAACAAAGATACCAATAATTTTCTTTGTATATTCAAATTTAAGGATATTCTTGCATGAGACATTGAAAAATGTTTCCTAAAGACCTCCCAAGCGAAATTTTTAATCATCGCTGGCATTATACTCAGAATAAAAGGAAATATAGAAATATTTCCTAAGTAATTAAATTTACATAAGAATATCCTTGTTGTCTTAAAGGCAATACTGCTTATAAATGAGAGTTTCATTAACATACCTACAATATAATATATTCCCATGGGTAATACAAGTCATCTCCAAGGAGGCTTAAAAACAATATTTCATTTAAATGAGAGTTCCATTAACATACAGATAATATAATATATTCCCATGGGAAATACAAGTCATCTCCAAGGAAGCAATTATATATAAAACTTAAGTATTTTTAATTTTCCTTCTATATTCGAATTTAAGGATATTCTTACTTGTCACTTTGAAAAAATTTCCTAAAGAGCTTCCAAGCGAATCTTTTAATCATCGCTGGGATGACTCTATCAGTACAAGGAAATAAAGAAATATTTCCTAAGTAATTAAATTTGCATAAGAATATCCTTGTCTTAAAAGCAATACTACATATAAATGAGAGTTTCATTAACATACAGATAATATAATATATTCCCATGGGTAATACAAGTCATCTCCAAGGAGGCTATTGCATATAAAACATAGATATCAATAATTTTCTTTGTATATTCAAATTTAAGAATATTCTTATATGAGACATTTAAAAATGTTTCCTAAAGAGCTCCCAAGCGAATCTTTTAATCATCGCTGGGATTACTCTAAGAATAAAAGGAAATATAGAAATATTTCCTAAGTAATTAAATTTGCATAAGAATATCCTTGTAGTCTTAAAGGAAATACTACATACAAATGAGAGTTTCATTAACATACAGATAATATAATATATTCCCATGGGTAATACAAGTCATCTCCAAGGAGGCTAATGTATATAAAACATAGATATTAATAAAATTTTCTTTGTATATTCAAATTTAAGGATATTCTTATATGAGACATTGAAAAATGTTTCCTAAAGAGCTCCCTAGCGAATCTTTTAATCATCGCTGGGATTACTCTAAGAATAAAAGGAAATACAGAAATATTTCCTAAATAATTAAATTTGCATAAGAATATCCTTGTTTGCTTAAAAACAATATTTCATTTAAATGAGAGTTTCTTTAACATACAGATAATATAATATATTCCCATGGGTAATACAAGTCATCTCCAAGGAAGCAAATATATATAAAACATAAGTATTTTTAATTTTCCTTCTATATTCGAATTTAAGGATACTCTTACTTGTCACTTTGAAAAAATTTCCTAAAGAGTTCTTAAGCGAATCTTTTAATCATCGCTGGGATGACTCTATCAATACAAGGAAATATAGAAATATTTCCTAAATAATTAAACTTGCATAAGAATATCCTTGTTGTCTTAAAAGCAATACTACATATAAATGAGAGTTTCATTAACATACAGATAATATAATATATTCCCATGGGTAATACAAGTCATCTCCAAGGAGGATATTGCATATAAAACATAGATATCAATAATTTTCTTTGTATATTCAAATTTAAGGATATTCTTATATGAGACATTGAAAAATGTTTCCTAAAGAGCTCCCAAGCGAATCTTTTAATCATCGCTGGGATTACTCTAAGAATAAAAGGAAATATAGAAATATTTGCGAGAGTAATTAAATTTGCATAAGAATATCCTTGTAGTCTTAAAAGCAATACTACATACAAATGAGAGTTTCATTAACATACAAATAATATAATATATTCTCATGGGTAATACAAGTCATCTCCAAGGAGGCTATTGTATATAAAACATAGATATCAACAATTATCTTTGTATATTCAAATTTAAGGATATTCTTATATGAGACATTGAAAAATGTTTCCTAAAGAGCTCCCAAGCGAATCTTTTAATCATCGCTGGGATTATTCTAAGAATAAAAGGAAATAAAGAAATATTTCGTAAGTAATTAAATTTTCTTAAGAATATCCTTGTTTGTCTTAAAATCAATACTACATATAAATGAGAGTTTCATTAACATACAGTTAGTATAATATATTCCCATGGGTAATACAAGTCATCTCCAAGGAGGCTATTATATATAAAACAAAGATACCAATAATTTTCTTTGTATATTCAAATTTAAGGATATTCTTACATGAGACATTGAAAAATGTTTCCTAAAGACCTCCCAAGCGAAACTTTTAATCATCGCTGGGATTATACTCAGAATAAAAGGAAATATAGAAATATTTCCTAAGTAATTAAATTTACATAAGAATATCCTTGTTGTCTTAAAAGCAATACTGCTTATAAATGAGAGTTTCATTAACATACATACAATATAATATATTCCCATGGGAAATACAAGTCATCTCCAAGGAGGCTTAAAAACAATATTTCATTTAAATGAGAGTTCCATTAACATACAGATAATATAATATATTTCCATGGGAAATACAAGTCATCTCCAAGGAAGCAATTATATATAAAACTTAAGTATTTTTAATTTTCCTTCTATATTCGAATTTAAGGATATTCTTACTTCTCACTTTGAAAAAATTTCCTAAAGAGCTTCCAAGCGAATCTTTTAATCATCGCTGGGATGACTCTATCAATACAAGGAAATATAGAAATATTTCCTAAGTAATTAAATTTGCATAAGAATATCCTTGTCTTAAAAGCAATACTACATATAAATGAGAGTTTCATTAACATACAGATAATATAATATATTCCCATGGGTAATACAAGTCATCTCCAATGAGGCTATTGTATGTAAAACATAGACATCAATAATTTTCTTTGTATATTCAAATTTAAGGATATTCTTAAATGAGGCATTGAAAAATGTTTCCTAAAGAGCTCCCAAGCGAAACTTTTAATCATCGCTGGGATTATACTAAGAATAAAAGGAAATATAGAAATATTTCCTAAGTAATTAAATTTGCATAAGAATATCCTTATTATCTTAAAAACAATTTTTCAGTTAAATGAGAGTTTCATTAACATACAGATAATATAATATATTCCCATGGGTAATACAAGTCATTTCCAAGGAGGCAATTATATATAAAACATAATTATTTTTAATTTTCTTTCTATATTCCAATTTAAGGATATTCTTACTTGTCACATTGAAAAAATTTCCTAAAGAGCTCCCAAGCGAATCTTTTAATTATCGCTGGAATGACTCTAAGAATAAAAGGAAATATAGAAATATTTGCTAAGTAATTAAATTTGCATAAGAATATCCGTGTTTGCTTAAAAACAATATTTCATTTAAATGAGAGTTTCATTACATACAGATAATATAATATATTCCCATGAGTAATACAAGTCATCTCCAAGGAGGCAATTATATATAAAACATATGTATTTTTAATTTTCTTTCTATATTCGAATTTAAGGATATTCTTACTTGTCACATTGAAAAAATTTCCTAAAGAGCTCCCCAGCGAATCTTTTAATCATCGCTGGGATGACTCTATCAATACAAGGAAATATAGAAATATTTCCTAAGTAATTAAATTTGCATAAGAATATCCTTGTTGTCTTAAAAGCAATACTACATATAAATGAGAGTTTCATTAACATACAGATAATATAATATATTCCCATGGGTAATACAATTCATCTCCAAGGAGGCTATTGTATATAAAACATAGATATCTATAATTTTCTTTGTATATTCAAATTTAAGGATATTCTTATATGAGACATTTAAAAATGTTTCCTAAAGAGCTCCCAAGCGAATCTTTTAATCATCGCTGGGATTACTCTAAGAATAAAAGGAAATATAGAAATATTTCCTAAGTAATTAAATTTGCATAAGAATATCCTTGTAGTCTTAAAAGAAATACTACATACAAATGAGAGTTTCATTAACATACAGATAATATAATATATTCCCATGGGCTAATACAAGTCATCTCCAAAGAGGCTAATGTATATAAAACATAGATAATAATAAAATTTTCTTTGTATATTCAAATTTAAGGATATTCTTATATGAGACATTGAAAAATGTTTCCTAAAGAGCTCCCAAGCGAATCTTTTAATCATCGCTGGGATTACTCTAAGAATAAAAGGAAATACAGAAATATTTCCTAAGTAATTAAATTTGCATAAGAATATCCTTGTTTGCTTAAAAACAATATTTCATTTAAATGAGAGTTTCTTTAACATACAGATAATATAATATATTCCCATGGGTAATACAAGTCATCTCCAAGGAAGCAAATATATATAAAACATAAGTATTTTTAATAATTTTCCTTCTATATTCGAATTTAAGGATATTCTTACTTGTCACTTTGAAAAAATTTCCTAAAGAGTTCCCAAGCGAATCTTTTAATCATCGCTGGGATGACTCTATCAATACAAGGAAATATAGAAATATTTCCTGAATAATTAAACTTGCATAAGAATATCCTTGTTGTCTTAAAAGCAATACTACATATAAATGAGAGTTTCATTAACATACAGATAATATAATATATTCCCATGGGTAATACAATTCATCTCCAAGGAGGATATTGCATATAAAACATAGATATCAATAATTTTCTTTGTATATTCAAATTTAAGGATATTCTTATATGAGACATTGAAAAATGTTTCCTAAAGAGCTCCCAAGCGAATCTTTTAATCATCGCTGGGATTACTCTAAGAATAAAAGGAAATATAGAAATATTTCCAAAGTAATTAAATTTGCATAAGAATATCCTTGTAGTCTTAAAAGCAATACTACATACAAATGAGAGTTTCATTAACATACAAATAATATAATATATTCTCATGGGTAATACAAGTCATCTCCAAGGAGGCTATTGTATATAAAACATAGATATCAATAAAATTTTCTTTGTATATTCAAATTTAAGGATATTCTTATATGAGACATTGAAAAATGTTTCCTAAAGAGCTCCCAAGCGAATCTTTTAATCATCGCTGGGATTATTCTAAGAATAAAAGGAAATATAGAAATATTTCCTAAGTAATTAAATTTGCATATGAATATCCTTGTTGTCTTAAAAGCAATACTACATATAAATGAGAGTTTCATTAACATACAGTTAGTATAATATATTCCCATGGGTAATACAAGTCATCTCCAAGGAGGCTATTATATATAAAACAAAGATACCAATAATTTTCTTTGTATATTCAAATTTAAGGATATTCTTACATGAGACATTGAAAAATGTTTCCTAAAGACCTCCCAAGCGAAACTTTTAATCATCGCTGGGATTATACTCAGAATAAAAGGAAATATAGAAATATTTCCTAAGTAATTAAATTTACATAAGAATATCCTTGTTGTCTTAAAAGCAATACTGCTTATAAATGAGAGTTTCATTAACATACATACAATATAATATATTCCCATGGGAAATACAAGTCATCTCCAAGGAGTGTAATTATATATAAAACATAGCTGTTAATGATTTTTCTTATAATATTCAAATTGAAGGATATTCTACTTTGTCACATTGAAAAATTTCCTAAAGAGCTCCCATAAGCGAATAACTTTAATCATCGCTGATCACTTTTAAGAATAAAGAAATATAGAAATATTTCCTAAGTAATTAAATTTGCATAAGAATATCCTTGTTTGCTTAAAATCAATACTTGATATAAATGAGAGTTCCATTAACATACAGATAATATAATATATTTCCATGGAAATACAAGTCATCTCCAAGGAAGCAATTATATATAAAACTTAAGTATTTTTAATTTTCCTTCTATATTCGAATTTAAGGATATTCTTACTTCTCACTTTGAAAAATTTCCTAAAGAGCTTCCAAGCGAATCTTTTAATCATCGCTGGGATGACTCTATCAATACAAGGAAATATAGAAATATTTCCTAAGTAATTAAATTTGCATAAGAATATCCTTGTCTTAAAAGCAATACTACATATAAATGAGAGTTTCATTAACATACAGATAATATAATATATTCCCATGGGTAATACAAGTCATCTCCAATGAGGCTATTGTATGTAAAACATAGACATCAATAATTTTCTTTGTATATTCAAATTTAAGGATATTCTTAAATGAGGCATTGAAAAATGTTTCCTAAAGAGCTCCCAAGCGAAACTTTTAATCATCGCTGGGATTATACTAAGAATAAAAGGAAATATAGAAATATTTCCTAAGTAATTAAATTTGCATAAGAATATCCTTATTATCTTAAAAACAATTTTTCAGTTAAATGAGAGTTTCATTAACATACAGAATAGTATAATATATTCCCATGGGTAATACAAGTCATTTCCAAGGAGGCAATTATATATAAAACATAATTATTTTAATAATTTTCTTTCTATATTCAAATTTAAGGATATTCTTACTTGTCACATTGAAAATTTTCCTAAAGAGCTCCCAAGCGAATCTTTTAATTATCGCTGGAATGACTCTAAGAATAAAAGGAAATATAGAAATATTTGCCTAAGTAATTAAATTTGCATAAGAATATCCTTGTTTGCTTAAAAACAATATTTCATTTAAATGAGAGTTTCATTAACATACAGATAATATAATATATTCCCATGAGTAATACACGTCATCTCCAAGGAGGCAATTATATATAAAACATATGTATTTTAATAATTTTCTTTCTATATTCAAATTGAAGGATATTCTTACTTGTCACATTGAAAAAATTTCCTAAAGAGCTCCCAAGCGAATCTTTTTAATCATCGCTGGGATGACTCTATCAATACAAGGAAATATAGAAATATTTCCTAAGTAATTAAATTTGCATAAGAATATCCTTGTTGTCTTAAAAGCAATACTTGATATAAATGAGAGTTTCATTAACATACAGATAATATAATATATTCCCATGGGTAATACAATTCATCTCCAAGGAGGCTATTGTATATAAAACATAGATATCTAATAATTTTCTTTCTATATTCGAATTTAAGGATATTCTTACTTGTCACATTGAAAAAATTTCCTAAAGAGCTCCCAAGCGAATCTTTTAATCATCGCTGGGATTATTCTAAGAATAAAAGGAAATATAGAAATATTTCCTAAGTAATTAAATTTGCATAAGAATATCCTTGTTGTCTTAAAATCAATACTTGATATAAATGAGAGTTTCATTAACATACAGTTAGTATAATATATTCCCATGGGTAGTACAAGTGTCATCTCCAAGGAGGCTATTATATACAAAACAAAGATATCAATAATTTTCTTTGTATATTCAAATTTAAGGATATTCTTACATGAGACATTGAAAACTGTTTCTAAAGAGCCTCCCAAGCGAAACTTTTAATCATCGCTGGGATTATACTCAGAATAAAAGGAAATATAGAAATATTTCCTAAGTAATTAAATTTACATAAGAATATCCTTGTTGTCTTAAAAGCAATACTGCTTATAAATGAGAGTTTCATTAACATACATACAATATAATATATTCCCATGGGAAATACAAGTCATCTCCAAGGAGGCTTAAAAACAATATTTCATTTAAATGAGAGTTCCATTAACATACAGATAATATAATATATTTCCATGGGAAATACAAGTCATCTCCAAGGAAGCAATTATATATAAAACTTAAGTATTTTTAATTTTCCTTCTATATTCGAATTTAAGGATATTCTTACTTCTCACTTTGAAAAAATTTCCTAAAGAGCTTCCAAGCGAATCTTTTAATCATCGCTGGGATGACTCTAAGAATAAAAGGAAATATAGAAATATTTCCTAAGTAATTATATTTGCATAAGAATATCCTTGTTTGCTTAAAATCAATACTTGATATAAATGAGAGTTTCATTAACATACAGATAATATAATATATTCCCATGGGTACTACAAATCATCTCCAATGAGGCTATTGTATATAAAACATAGACATCAATAATTTTCTTTGTATATTCAAATTGAAGGATATTCTTACTTGTCACATTGAAAAAATTTTCCTAAAGAGCTCCCAAGCAAATCTTTTAATCATCGCTGGGATTATACTAAGAATAAAAGGAAATATAGAAATATTTCCTAAGTAATTAAATTTGCATAAGAATATCCTTATTATCTTAAAAACAATACTTCATATAAATGAGAGTTTCATTAACATACAAATAGTATAATATATTCCCATGGGCTATACAAGTCATTTCCAAGGAGGCAAGTTATATATAAAACATAATTGTTAATAATTTTCTTTCTATATTCAAATTTAAGGATATTCTTACTTGTCACATTGAAAAATTTCCTAAAGAGCTCCCAAGCGAATCTTTTAATCATCGCTGGAATGACTCTAAGAATAAAAGGAAATATAGAAATATTTGCCTAAGTAATTAAATTTGCATAAGAATATCCTTGTTTGCTTAAAAACAATATTTCATTTAAATGAGAGTTTCATTAACATACAAATAATATAATATATTCCCTTGTGTATTACACGTCATCTCCAAGTAGGCAATTTTATTTAAAACATATGTATTTTTAATTTTCTTTCTATATTCGAATTTAAGGATATTCTTACTTGTCACATTGAAAAAATTTCCTAAAGAGCTCCCTAAGCGAATCTTTTTAATCATCGCTGGGATGACTTAAGAATACAAGGAAATATAGAAATATTTCCTAAGTAATTAAATTTGCATAAGAATATCCTTGTTGTCTTAAAAGCAATACTTGATATAAATGAGAGTTTCATTAACATACAGATAATATAATATATTCCCATGGGTAATACAATTCATCTCCAAGGAGGCTATTGTATATAAAACATAGATATTAATAATTTTCTTTGTATATTCAAATTTAAGGATATTCTTATATTGAGACATTTAAAAATGTTTCTAAAGAGCTCCCAAGCGAATCTTTTAATCATCGCTGGGATTACTCTAAGAATAAAAGGAAATATAGAAATATTTCCTAAGTAATTAAATTTGCATAAGAATATCCTTGTAGTCTTAAAAGAAAATACTACATACAAATGAGAGTTTCATTAACATACAGATAATATAATATATTCCCATGGGTAATAGAAGTCATCTCCAAAGAGGCTAATGTATATAAAACATAGATAATAATAAAATTTTCTTTGTATATTCAAATTTAAGGATATTCTTATATGAGACATTGAAAAATGTTTCCTAAAGAGCTCCCAAGCGAATCTTTTAATCATCGCTGGGATTACTCTAAGAATAAAAGGAAATATAGAAATATTTCCTAAGTAATTAAATTTGCATAAGAATATCCTTGTTTGCTTAAAAACAATATTTCATTTAAATGAGAGTTTCTTTAACATACAGATAATATAATATATTCCCATGGGTAATACAAGTCATCTCCAAGGAAGCAAATATATATAAAACATAAGTATTTTTAATTTTCCTTCTATATTCGAATTTAAGGATATTCTTACTTGTCACTTTGAAAAAATTTCCTAAAGAGTTCCCAAGCGAATCTTTTAATCATCGCTGGGATGACTCTATCAATACAAGGAAATATAGAAATATTTCCTAAATAATTAAACTTGCATAAGAATATCCTTGTTGTCTTAAAAGCAATACTACATATAAAATGAGAGTTTCATTAACATACAGATAATATAATATATTCCCATGGGTAATACAATTCATCTCCAAGGAGGATATATATAAAACATAGATATCAATAATTTTCTTTGTATATTCAAATTTAAGGATATTCTTACTTGTCACATTGAAAAAATTTCCTAAAGAGCTCCCAAGCGAATCTTTTAATCATCGCTGGGATTACTCTAAGAATGAAAGGAAATATAGAAATATTTCCTAATAAATTAAATTTGCATAAGAATATCCTTGTAGTCTAAAGAGCAATACGACAGATAAATGAGAGTTTCATTAACATACAAATAGTATAATATATTCTCATGGGTAATACAAGTCATCTCCAAGGAGGCTATTGTATATAAAACGTAGATATAAATAAAATTTTCTTTGTATATTCAAATTTAAGGATATTCTTATATGAGACATTGAAAAATGTTTCCTAAAGAGCTCCCAAGCGAATCTTTTAATCATCGCTGGGATTATTCTAAGAATAAAAGGAAATATAGAAATATTTCCTAAGTAATTAAATTTGCATATGAATATCCTTGTTGTCTTAAAAGCAATACTACATATAAATGAGAGTTTAATTAACATACAGTTAGTATAATATATTCCCATGGGTAATACAAGTCATCTCCAAGGAGGCTATTATATATAAAACAAAGATACCAATAATTTTCTTTGTATATTCAAATTTAAGGATATTCTTACATGAGACATTGAAAAATGTTTCCTAAAGACCTCCCAAGCGAAACTTTTAATCATCGCTGGGATTATACTCAGAATAAAAGGAAATATAGAAATATTTCCTAAGTAATTAAATTTACATAAGAATATCCTTGTTGTCTTAAAAGCAATACTGCTTATAAATGAGAGTTTCATTAACATACATACAATATAATATATTCCCATGGGTAATACAAGTCATCTCCAAGGAGGCAATTATATATAAAATACATAGCTGTTAATGATTTTCTTATAATATTCAAATTGAAGGATATTCTTACTTGTCACATTGAAAATTTCTAAAGAGCTCCCCAAAGCGAATCTTTTAATCATCGCTGGATCACTTTAAGAATAAAAGGAAATATAGAAATATTTCTAAGTAATTAAATTTGCATAAGAATATCCTTTGTTTGCTTAAAATCAATACTTGATATAAATGAGAGTTCCATTAACATACAGATAATATAATATATTTCCATGGGAAATACAAGTCATCTCCAAGGAAGCAATTATATATAAAACTTAAGTATTTTTAATTTTCCTTCTATATTCGAATTTAAGGATATTCTTACTTCTCACTTTGAAAAAATTTCCTAAAGAGCTTCCAAGCGAATCTTTTAATCATCGCTGGGATGACTCTATCAATACAAGGAAATATAGAAATATTTCCTAAGTAATTAAATTTGCATAAGAATATCCTTGTCTTAAAAGCAATACTACATATAAATGAGAGTTTCATTAACATACAGATAATATAATATATTCCCATGGGTAATACAAGTCATCTCCAATGAGGCTATTGTATGTAAAACATAGACATCAATAATTTTCTTTGTATATTCAAATTTAAGGATATTCTTAAATGTCACATTGAAAAATGTTTCCTAAAGAGCTCCCAAGCGAATCTTTTAATCATCGCTGGGATTACTCTAAGAATAAAAGGAAATATAGAAATATTTCCAAAGTAATTAAATTTGCATAAGAATATCCTTGTAGTCTTAAAAGCAATACTACATACAAATGAGAGTTTCATTAACATACAGATAATATAATATATTCCCATGGGTAATACAAGTCATCTCCAAGGAGGCTAATGTATATAAAACATAGATATTAATAAAATTTTCTTTGTATATTCAAATTTAAGGATATTCTTACATGTCAGACATTGAAAAATGTTTCCTAAAGAGCTCCCAAGCGAATCTTTTAATCATCGCTGGGATTATTCTAAGAATAAAAGGAAATATAGAAATATTTCCTAAGTAATTAAATTTGCATATGAATATCCTTATTATCTTAAAATCAATACTTCAGTTAAATGAGAGTTTCAGTAACATACAGATAATATAATATATTCCCATGGGTAATACAAGTCATTTCCAAGGAGGCAAGTATATATAAAACATAATTATTTTTAATTTTCTTTCTATATTCCAATTTAAGGATATTCTTACTTGTCACATTGAAAAAATTTCCTAAAGAGATCCCAAGCGAATCTTTTTAATTATCGCTGGAATGACTCTAAGAATAAAAGGAAATATAGAAATATTTGCTAAGTAATTAAATTTGCATAAGAATATCCGTGTTTGCTTAAAAACAATATTTCATTTAAATGAGAGTTTCATTACATACAGATAATATAATATATTCCCATGAGTAATACAAGTCATCTCCAAGGAGGCAATTATATATAAAACATATGTATTTTTAATTTTCTTTCTATATTCGAATTTAAGGATATTCTTACTTGTCACATTGAAAAAATTTCCTAAAGAGCTCCCCAGCGAATCTTTTAATCATCGCTGGGATGACTCTATCAATACAAGGAAATATAGAAATATTTCCTAAGTAATTAAATTTGCATAAGAATATCCTTGTTGTCTTAAAAGCAATACTACATATAAATGAGAGTTTCATTAACATACAGATAATATAATATATTCCCATGGGTAATACAATTCATCTCCAAGGAGGCTATTGTATATAAAACATAGATATCTATAATTTTCTTTGTATATTCAAATTTAAGGATATTCTTATATGAGACATTTAAAAATGTTTCCTAAAGAGCTCCCAAGCGAATCTTTTAATCATCGCTGGGATTACTCTAAGAATAAAAGGAAATATAGAAATATTTCCTAAGTAATTAAATTTGCATAAGAATATCCTTGTAGTCTTAAAAGAAATACTACATACAAATGAGAGTTTCATTAACATACAGATAATATAATATATTCCCATGGGTAATACAAGTCATCTCCAAAGAGGCTAATGTATATAAAACATAGATAATAATAAAATTTTCTTTGTATATTCAAATTTAAGGATATTCTTATATGAGACATTGAAAAATGTTTCCTAAAGAGCTCCCAAGCGAATCTTTTAATCATCGCTGGGATTACTCTAAGAATAAAAGGAAATACAGAAATATTTGCTAAGTAATTAAATTTGCATAAGAATATCCTTGTTTGCTTAAAAACAATATTTCATTTAAATGAGAGTTTCTTTAACATACAGATAATATAATATATTCCCATGGGTAATACAAGTCATCTCCAAGGAAGCAAATATATATATAAAACATAAGTATTTTTAATTTTCCTTCTATATTCGAATTTAAGGATATTCTTACTTGTCACTTTGAAAAAATTTCCTAAAGAGTTCCCAAGCGAATCTTTTAATCATCGCTGGGATGACTCTATCAATACAAGGAAATATAGAAATATTTCCTAAATAATTAAACTTGCATAAGAATATCCTTGTTGTCTTAAAAGCAATACTACATATAAATGAGAGTTTCATTAACATACAGATAATATAATATATTCCCATGGGTAATACAATTCATCTCCAAGGAGGATATTGCATATAAAACATAGATATCAATAATTTTATTTGTATATTCAAATTTAAGGATATTCTTATATGAGACATTGAAAAATGTTTCCTAAAGAGCTCCCAAGCGAATCTTTTAATCATCGCTGGGATTACTCTAAGAATAAAAGGAAATATAGAAATATTTCCAAAGTAATTAAATTTGCATAAGAATATCCTTGTAGTCTTAAAAGCAATACTACATACAAATGAGAGTTTCATTAACATACAGATAATATAATATATTCCCATGGGTAATACAAGTCATCTCCAAGGAGGCTAATGTATATAAAACATAGATATTAATAAAATTTTCTTTGTATATTCAAATTTAAGGATATTCTTACATAAGACATTGAAAAATGTTTCCTAAAGAGCTCCCAAGCGAAACTTTTAATCATCGCTGGGATTATACTAAGAATAAAAGGAAATATAGAAATATTTCCTAAGTAATTAAATTTGCATAAGAATATCCTTGTTATCTTAAAAACAATATTTCAGTTAAATGAGAGTTTCATTAACATACAGATAATATAATATATTCCCATGGGTAATACAAGTCATCTCCAAGGAAGCAATTATATGCAAAACATATGTATTTTTAATTTTCCTTCTATATTCGAATTTAGGATATTCTTACTTGTCACTTTGAAAAAATTTCCTAAAGAGCTCCCAAGCGAATCTTTTAATCATCGCTGGGATGACTCTAAGAATAAAAGGAAATATAGAAATATTTCCTAAGTAATTAAACTTGCATAAGAATATCCTTGTTTGTTTAAAAGCAATATTTCTTTTAAATAAGAGTCATTAATATACAGAAAGGACTATATAATCCCATGTGTTATACGATTAATCTCTATGGAGGCTATTATCTATAAAATAGACATTTATGATGTGCGTTTTATTGAATTTCAAGAATATTCTTATTTATTTTGCATAGAAAAATCTTTCCAAAAAATTATTAGATGTATATTTTAGTTTTTGCTGGGAATATTCTTTGAATACAATGAAATTTAGAATTCCTTAATATTAAAATTTGTATGAAGTAATTT
The DNA here is from genome assembly GCA_030067965.1 of Latrodectus elegans. Taxonomy (NCBI): domain Eukaryota; kingdom Metazoa; phylum Arthropoda; class Arachnida; order Araneae; family Theridiidae; genus Latrodectus; species Latrodectus elegans. Next base: position 25,465,835 of record CM057819.1, on the reverse strand, counting down.
TTTACTATTAAAGTATACGAATTATTTTTAAAAATGTGTGGTGCAGACTGATTATTTATAGTTAATTCTGATGTGTTGAACATCTCAACCCCAAGGGGGGCACTGATAGATAAAATATATTTATATATATAATATTTTTTATATTTCAAAAATATTATTTAAATTTTTAAAATATTATTCCATATTATCTTGGATTATCTTCCATAATATTTACCCAAGCAAATCTGTTTTTCAAGGATGGCAAGAATATGTTTTCAATAAAATTATTTTGTTAATTATTTGTAAAAGTAGTATGCCTGCCTCGTAAGCTTTTGATAGAATATTTGAGTTAAGATTTGCGAAATGATAATTTTTTACACACAATATTGAAATAGTCCTAAACCTACAATTCAATAAGTATTCAGACCCATTACAGACTCTGAGGTTTACAAGGAAAATTGAAGCCGCGAACTGTTGAAAGGCAATTTTTTAACCTTATTTCTCCGACTTGGCTGCTTTCTTTAAGTATTTTCGAGTGAAAAATGTAAATTTTGGTTAAAAAAATTACGATTAAAAATCACCATTGCTGTTTACCTAGTGTTGTTCACAAATACGTTTTTCCTTATATGTTTATGTTTGGAATATAGATCTATTAAAAACAAATCGAAAGAATAGTGAACGGATAAGAATTCCTTTTACTTAAGACGTTTTAATGAATGAAATTGTGTTCCTTTTCACTCACATTACTTGTTCCTTTTACTTTTGATGTTATAATGGCAAAAACAATACACATTTGCCATAGTTTACAATAACTATATATTTTTTTTCAAAATGAGGAAAAAGTCATCTTTATTTTTATAGAAAACTGAGTTTGTAATGCAGAATGAAAGGGATTGGACTTTCCGTATATATATTTTTTAATTTCAATAATCATGCGCAGAAGACAATTTTAAAAGTTTGGAAAAGAACCACACATCTTCCTTTATGAAAATTCAAGAATTTCTACCGCGTAATATTCCCCTACCGCTTACATAAATCAAATCGCAGCATAAGCAATTCCAAAGAGAGTTCAAATTAGCAGTAACTATATTTTTAATAAATTCTAACAACCGAATTCAAAATTTCAGAATGAAATTCCTTTTAAATGTGCAAAAGATAAAGAAAGATATAATGTTCATTCCATTCCGTGCAGTCGATTTTGACACAGTTTCGAACAAAATTGCGGCTTGCAAAGAGAATAATAGTTTTATTTAGAGAGATAATTATAGATGCTATTTTTATTTATTTAATAACATTAAAAATTATTAAATTTCACAGTGGTCTAGTAGGACATTACTCCTTGGAATGCATTGCCTTAAGTTCGATCCCCGCGATTGAACAAAGAAAGACAAAAATTTTTTCTTTTGAATGCATGCTTATGAGGGTGGATGCGCAGAAGCGTTTTGAGTTTCCTCCATTTCGACACTTAAATACGTCGCATTATCCATGGAATGTCCTCTATGTGAATTTACGAAGTGAATATTGAAATATTTTTCCTTAGCATGGTTTCAGTGTGGTCAAATTTTAAATTTAACACTTATGGAATATACAGTCTGCTTAATTAGATTTTTGAATAATTTTATTAGTGTTTCTTGGTAAGTAAAATTTTACACTTTAGTTGGGTTTCAATCCATCATTAAACAAACATGTGTAAGGCTACTTTAAGTTCATAATGAAAAAATATTCACAAATGCATCTTAATTTCCTAGAATTAGCATACATATTTATTTCAATAATTCACTTTCTTTGTATTTTCATTTTGATTATACTTTTCATTTTGACTTCTCAAATTCTTAAAAGGAAAACAATCAAGTAAAAAAAAAAGGATTAACTTTTGAATTGAATTATATTTAAACCCAACTCAGAATGGATAATTCAGAAAAGATAACTCACTTCAAAATGGCTATGAATTTACGAATAAAAAATAGTCTGTCATTTTATAATTTTTTTCAGCATATGAAAATTTTTATAAGCATTTAAAATAGTTTTTAGACGTATAATTACATTGTTCATAATTCTTGTATTTTATTAAAGCTAAATTAGCTATGTATTTTAATAAACCACATTAAATTTCAATAAAACACACATTTTTGTAAGATGACTAAAAAGGTTGTTAATTCTATAATAAATTAATAACAAAATTGTTCCCAATACTACCATCAACATTTTAAGTTTTTTGCTATTAAATTATTTACGTTTTTAAGCTCAGATTTGGAAATTGAACAAACATATTAATAGAATAGGATAAAAAAAAACAACCTTACTTACTTCTTCTACGTCTTAAAGAATAAAACACCAGTAGATTTTTTCATGCATCATTCAAAATATTTTATGATTTTTGTGAAAATTTTAAATACTCAGTAAGGAAACTTAATTTCCAGAAGCTCACAGAAAAATGAGAAATTCTTTGAAACTTTTGTCGAAACATCATCAGTTTGAGTCATCAACATCAAACAGCATAAGTTTGAATTCTAAAGATACTTCCATAAGTCAATATATTTTTGTAAATTTGGTATGCTACATAAAGAAATTTTTGTGGAAAATTTAATTACAGTCTCTTGATAAAAAGTAAGCCAAAAAGTATGAAACTAAACAGAATTTCTACATTAAGACAAAATATACTATGGAAGCGAAATTATTAAAAGTTTAATATTTTAAAAATTAGAATTAACTGAAATTTACATCAAAATTTAGAAATTTCACAGAAAAAAAAGATTTATTATGTCTGAAAATATTTATAAAAACAACAGTTTTAAATACTTTTCATCACTTCACTAGTGGTTGTATTAATTTACGTCAAAAAATTTAAAACCTTATGCCTTAACAAATAAAATAGTGCAAAGAAATGCAAATTGACTTACTCTATGTCTACTTCGGCAAAATTACAAACACATTGTAGCATTGATAGTGAAACTCGTCATTCTGTAAAAGAAATCCATGTTAAAAATTGATTAAAAACCCATTGTTTTTAAAATATTTCTTTTTTCTTTAAATTATATAGACAATCTTTACATGGTTAATTTAAAGATTTTCACAATGTTGATAATTATATTTTAGACTTTCAGTAATTACATAGATGTTTAAATAATTCACATTTTTATTTCAATCATAGAATTATATATGTATACAGTTTGTTGTCTTGGAAAACTAGTTCATTAATAATATAAATGAGTTTTGGACAAACGCACATTTTCATTAATTAAAATATACAGCTCTTTAATGTTACTGATAAATAATGAAGGGCAATAATGTGTGGGAGATTATTCTGCATTGAGAGGGGGAAAAAATAAACATAAAAAATTGATCCTTTCATTTAAAATAAAAATACTTGTAAACATTATTACTTTATTTAACAAAATAAAATATATTATTTGCAAAGCTTCACATGCGGGCTTCTTGCTGTATTTAGCACGTATTTTCAATGAGCTTGACAACAACAACACTTGTGAAGGATTTATTTGTATCCTATAGGACATTATATATAAGAAACTATTTTCTTTAAAAAATTTACTATCCAATTAAATAATTATATTTCAAGGATATTATTTTTACTGCTGAAAATTTTGAATTTAAAAAGCATGTTTTCAATTAAATACTTGAAGTTTTCAAAAATTCTAAAGTATTCTTAACTTTTTGAGACATAAATTACAATAATTTTTTTAATTTTCTTATGATTTATTCAATTGAAATTGCTTAACAGTTAACGTTTTCATAACTAAAAATGAGAAGAAGGATAGGAAGATTTTAAAGCACTAAATACAGTTTTTTACTTAAAGGAGAAATAAAATGAATATTGAAATTTATTTTGTGAAAGATGGCCTCTGATGATTTTACAATTATTTTCTATTTTATTTCCACTAAAAAATAATTTTTGTTATTAAAAATTCTAGGTACTAAGTATATTCAATCATAAAACTCTTTTGTGGGCCAAGCCAACAATATTAGATGGCACCTTTCCGGAGCAGAAGCTTATAGTAAAAACCTTGTGCTCAAATTTCAGCGGAAAATTGATTTGGTATAATAATGTTATTTACATTAATTTTAAAGGTACGCGCAATTCGCTTTGTCTTGAAAGACAAAATCCAGTCTTATGTATAGAAAATTAAGAAAATCATATAAGCAGTGCAGTGTTTAATTATTCCCTTCAATAAAGCCGTTAATAAATATTGAAATTGGAACTTATTTCATCCACTTTCAACATATTTTCAGTTAGTGGCGAATAGATAAAAGCATAAACACGTTCAATACACTAATTAAAAATAATTAAAAATCAAAAAAGGAATTATTGTTATATTTTAAAAAAAATTAACTGTGGATTTGTACTAAAAAATGAGACTCGAAGACACGTTTTCAACTCTAGCGGTTATGCATAGATGAAATTAAAAAAAAAAAAATGACTTCCATTCTTGAAAATTAAAAATCCATAGAATCATCTTAAATTATAATCGCTTAAAATAATTTCAGTTAGGCAACTTTACAATTAGTCCTGCATTATTTACTTCAATTAATAAAAAATTCTGTAATTAAAATACTGCTTTCAAATATATTACGGTTAACTTGAAGCTTCGGAAGTACAACATCCTGGTCAGCTATTTTGCATTCCGAGAAGTCATTCTTTCTAATACGATAAACTCGGTGCATAAGCAGAAAAAGAATTTTATTTAGAAATATCAGAGTTTGTCAACCTGTGTCACGCGTACATTTGATTAAATACAATAATGACATTTGATTCAATACAATAAAATCAAACAAATTTAAAGAATAAAATCAAAAAATCATCAATTTTTTTTAAACGTAGAATTACTTTACACTTTAACCGATCTACTCCATGTCTTTTTATTAAGTAATACCATCTCATAATGGACGCTTAAAAATGAGCCAAGTTAGCAGCCTCATCTGTGCGCCAAGTTAGCATACAGACTTTCCACTGAAGAGTTCGGGAAATCGAATCCCAATTCAGGCGTGGTTATTCGTTGTAATTCGCAATCCAGTTTAAAGTGTAGTTCCCTGTTGAACTAGGCTTCTTGTGTAAAATAATAATCATTTCAGAAAAAAAAAACCCAATTAAAAGATGAAGATGTATAAGATACTGGAAGATTCAGTGCATACAGCCTTCAAAAGTGTTTTTTATTGTATTCACATATTGTTAATTGAGAACACCCAAGAGAACAAGAAACATCGATTCTAACAGAATATGCAAACAAATCATTACCCATTAAAAATCTTACAAAGCATTCTTATGTTTTACACAGCACAGTTCGACTGTTATGTTATCCGGCTCGTTACCTACGTAATGGCTTATAGAAGCCTAAGGAGTAAAATATTTAGCTTCGATCCTAGTCATAAATATATTGGATGTAATATCCTCAATTGACAAGCACATTTATCGATATAAGTGATAAGATTTTTTAAAATTATTTTCTGTGTGACACAGAAATATGACCAATTATTAAAGAAAACTCGCCTCAGAAAACTCAAAATACAAATTGATTGCGATACACTCAAAATGTCCAACACCTTTCAGCTTTTTGAAATGCTATCTGTGCTGTGGTATCAAAAATTTCCATTTCCCCCCTATCATTTAATAAATATAAAAAGAAAGAAAAAAAATCAAATAAATCGTGTAAAAATGGAAATTTAAATATTTTGCTAAAAGAATCGAAAATCAATTATAATTATAATTAATGAAATGCATTACCTTTATTTAATGTATTACAGGCGTGTAATGTACACAGTGTGTGAAAATAATCAAGCAGTAAAAAAATCAAAAAATCCTATTCAGGTGTGTATGTGTGTGTGTATATATATATATATATATATATATATATATATATATATATATATATATATATATAGATATATATATAGATATTAAATATAGATATATATATATATATACTGTACTTTATTCTTAACATAATTAATATTGCTTTAAATTAATAAAAAATTTCAATTACCTATATATTGTGATAGTGTAAGTGGCTAAAGCATTATTATACTTATTAAAAATTCAGCATTAAATATAATAGCAAACAATTTTAAAAATATAATTATAATATAACCGAGAAATATTTAAAAAAAAGTTATTAGGGATCTCCTTTTCGTACATCACTCAGAAAATAATCAGCATTCGCTATTGTATATATTTTCTTCAAAGTAATTAAGTAATTTATAAAACCATTGGAGAAGAATGCACAGGGGAAAATAAATTAACTTTTAAAAGTCAAAACTTTTTATGTAAACTTCTATATTTTTCCTCAAAACAATGTAATCTGAGAGATAAAAATTATATTAAAGTATTAAAAACAATACAATTTATTATACAGTTTGGTTTGAAAATAAACTAAATTTTGTAAAAATTAATTAAGTTTTAATAAAAACTCAATTCGATTAAACAGAATAAATTAATAAGAGTTTGATTTTTAGTTTCGGGTATGTTTAATTAATTAACAATGCGATTAATTAACAAATTAATGCGATTTAATTTCAGTAATACACAATGCAATTAAATTTATTCTGAACTAAAAGGTTTGGTAAAGTTTTAAAGCAGAATCGCATATTGTAATTAAAATTAACGGCGGAATAAAACCAGTAAAACAAGTGGTAATTTTATAAAAGAAGGAAGAAAACATGCCTCCGTTCGGGAAGAGAACAAAGCTCCTGAATGGTTGAGAATCACGACATAAGTAATTATAAATTTACATCACTATTAAATGCGCTTCAAATTAATTTTAAATGATGATATCAAAATTTGGAAAAGAAGCTGACTCTTATGCTTTAATTTAGCCAGGGAACGGCATTGCATTATAAAATATTCATCCCTTTCCATGCAGCTGTTCTTCGGTCCGGACCAAAATTAGACCGGCAACGTAATAAGAATTTTTATAAGGATAATCCGGATACATTTAATTAAACAAATATATTCTGAGATCAGATTTGAAAAATGAAAAAAACTTTTATTTGGTTAAAGAGGGGGATACATTTTTCAACATTTTTTAGTTTTCGACAAATTAAATGCCATATAGCTTCCCCTTTAATTAAGAAATTGGAAATGCTAACAGAACATTTTAATTGAAAACAAGGATATTTCTATAGATATCGTTTCTGATTTTAGTGTACAGCTTTCAATGATAAATAAGCACACATAAAGGTTATGAACATCTCTAGTGAAAAGGTTTCTTCTGCAGGGGGGAGGGAAATATTCCCCCTTCTGCCTTCAGCAAAAAATCGGGTTTTTGAAAACTAGAGTTTCGAATAACATAAGACATTGCTTTACTATACATATTCAAAAAGTTTTTTTTTTCTTTTTTGGAGATCAATGAGAATTTGAAATTTAGACAAAAGCTAATATAAATTAAATAAGACAGGAAATAACAAACATTCAAAAAGAAAACTATTTTTTTTCTATTTAAAATGTTTGCTGTATAAATTTCTATATTTTTTTCATTCTTCTTTCATTTTGAAGAAAATAATTTTATAAGAATATTCAATTTAAGAGCAAAATATGAACATATATCAGGCATATTTTCTCTCTCCTGATTTACCTGTTTTTTCATTTATATATATATATATATATATATATATATATATATATATATATATATATATATATATATATATATATGCATTTCTTAATGTAGTTCAAAATATCTTTTAACAGGCTCTTTTTAAATGATACAAATTATTGCAAAAGAAATAATGAGATAATTACAGCTTGTCATTGTCATAAAATATGCACTAGTGGATTACAAAACGAGCTCCAACTTTAAAAATTTAGCGCAAGAGAATATTTCCTTGTACGTTAAACTATAACGTTAAAATAATAAATTTCGTACAAATTCGCCAAATATACTATTTTTAAAGGGAAAATGAGTGTAAAATATAGATGAAAATATTAAAGCAATATTGACTCTCAAGCTTATAAGCAAAATGAATTTGATATCAATTGTTAAGAATATATTTTTGATTAGCTTGATACTGAATAAAGAATTGTTTAAAAAAATAGGTTTTACTTTTTTCAATCAGAAAATCAAACTCAGTTCTACTCAAGATAAGTTCATTAAAAAAGTTATATTATTGATTGAAGAAGTTATACTGTAGAAAGTTCAGTACAATTTTTCCAATCAATAATATAACTTTTTAATGAAATTTTAAAATATGTTTTACCATTTATATTTATTATAAAGTAAAATTAAAACAATTGATTGTTTTAAGTATGAAAATACAGAAACTAGAGATTTAATTTGCAGTTTTCCTTAATAATGAAAATGAGGCTTCCCATACTTTTCCGATATACACCAATCTACTTTTGTACGGCGAATAGAAACCGCATAAAATTTATTCAAATGTTTACAAGTAACTATAAAAACTAGTTTAAGAAACACAAAGTATTTTTTATTCTTACTAAATCTCGCTTTGGAAATAACTAAAAAACTTACCAAATAACTAAAAAATGCTTTTCAGGCAACACGAAAACTTTCACCAATAATTTTAGTGTTCGGATAGCGAATTACGACATATTCTAAGGAATTTTTTCGGTTTTCGGAGCATAATATGCAAAGTTACCAAACCCAGTGAACCAAAAATCGTTTTTCATTTCTCTTGAATTATGCTGTTTGCCCAATAAACTTCAAAATTCTATTTTGTAGAAATATTTTTTCCAATGGAATATTTATATCCAAAGTAGACCGTTAGTTTCTGTTTTGAATTCATTGAAAACCAAAACTGATTTCAATATGAGTGATTTGTAATTTCCTTTTGGGAGGATGTCAGAGCAATGGTCATAGAGCCAAGCTGATGTCACAAGGGCTGGAGATCTCTACAACGACAATGCTATTAATCAATTCCCGAAAATCATGAAAAAAAAGAGAGAAAATCAATCGACATTTGACATGTTTTTTTAACTCCCCATATACAAAATATAAAAAAAGAGGATTAATATGCAGGTTTATCTGTATGAATGATTTTTTTTAACAAATTTACCAAAAAATTATGCATCCACTTTTTAATTTTTTTTACAAAAAAAATCTGCAAATGTTCACGAATAATTCGGTTAGCCAACACAGTCTTGTAAAAGATTAAGAACCTTAACCGATTATCCATTCTATTTAAAAACTAAATACATGCGATATTTTTTATTAAGCCACTTTTATTTATCTGACTCGTCATTTAAGCCGATAGGAGACGAATAAGAGAAGCAAAACTTTGCCCTTTTCACACCCACGCAATTGAACTTCTGCTTACTCTTAAAACAAATAAAGCATGAGACGCCAACTACCTCATTAACGAAATTCAAAGACAACCAGCACGTCAGATGTCTTTCAATGTTTATTTATGATCAATGCATTTTTTGCTTTGCTACGCGCAAGAATTCAATTTCAATATATTATTATACATCTTATTTACAAAGAAATTCTTTGAGTTCTACAGTTGAATTATGCGATCATGGAATTCAATATATATGTAATGTAATATTCTAATGCAATACATAAGCTGAAATACACATCAAAAATCCAAAAAATGTAATGACCGATCGAACATAATTCTTCATTAATGACATATTCTTAATTGATTTAAATTTTCATATACTATACAAAAAAGTGATACAAATAAAACGCACAAAAACAGGTTTGAGAGTAATTTGTATACACCCCCTCCCCATAGTCTACTTCAATTAATATAAAGTAACAAAGCAGAATTTCAACCCAAATGAGCTTTAGATCTGTGTGGTGTCAGTTAGTATTTAAACAAATTGTTTTATTGGAAATCATATATGCTTCATGTTGACATACCTCACAACTACTGATTTCTTCATTATGCTAAAAATTATTGATTTACATATATATGCGTATATAAAGCAAGATTATGAGTATCATACGCGAAAGTTGAAAGATACAAGAATAGACATTTCAATTTTATAATTGAAAAGTACAAGAACAGATATAACACTAGTTAGCAATACATTCAGCGCAAAAGCAGCTAAAATAGAATTACTAAAATATAATTGGTAGTACATTTTTATAAAATTAATAATCAAATATTAAATGGAGAATAATAATCTAATACTAGATGCAGAATAACACATTGAAAATACCAAATGGAGAATAATAATATAATTATAAAATTCGTCTAAAACCAAATTTATAAAATTAATAATCAAATATGAGATGGAAATTAATAATCAAATACTAGATGGAGAATAATACATTGAAAATACCAAATGAAAAATAATATATTTATAAAATTAGTCCAAAACTAAATTGAGAATAATAATAATCAAATACTATAGGGAGAATAACATATTGAAAATACGAAATATTGTAAACAGATGGAAAAATATTTGATATATATTTCAAAATTTCAAACAAAATAGAATGAAGAAAAATGGAACGAAAATAGAGCGAAGTTCTATTTTCGTTCCATTTTTCTTGGCCAGCTTCATCAGGGGGTGTTGACCACATTGGTACAATCATCAATTGGATATCAGTATTTCCGGTATATAGTTACCAGAAATACTGATATATTGAATGCAGAATTAAGAAATATTGTTAATAAAGAAACTAAATTTAGACCAGTTAATTATTATAACTATAAAAAAATTCATAAGTTTTTTTTCAATGATATCGATAGATTTATTTTTAAGACTCCTAATAATTTTTCTATTCCAATAGAGTTTTTCTCACAGTGGAAATGAAACTTTTACTGAAAATTTAAAGAAAATGTAAATAATTTAAAATTTAAAGGAATAAATAAAAAATATCTAAAAAAGTTTATAAAAGAACTTTAAAAATTTTTCATTATTACTCCTGTAGATAAAACAGCAAATAATTATGCCTTTTTATGTAAAAAATTTTGCTACCAATTACTAAATGAAGAAATATCTTATTCAACTGCCTATAAAATCATTAATTCAAGCAAAGCAACAATATTTAAAAAAATTTTTTGCCTTTGCTAAAAAACTTAAAGTTAAAAATATAAATTTTAATATTAAATATATTTTATCCCAAATTCCATAAATCCTGTTAAATTTCGGTTTATTATATCTGGATGTAGCACTTATGCAGATAAATTTGGTAATTAATATTCTTATTATTTAAATAATGTTACTGATTCAAATAATATATGAATAATTAAAAATATAATAAATCTATTATTGAATTTATTTCTCCTCATAGTATTAATGTTGTTTCCCCTTATGATTTCAAGGACTTATTCATAATATTCAACTCGAAAAACTTTTTGATGTTATTGTTTTATTTTTATGATTTTAGTTCAGTATTAAATATATATATCGATATATTTTTTCCAATGGTCGGGGTATATCAGGATGTATTTTCCCCTTATACCCAAGGAACCGGCCAGAAACAGCCACCACTTGGCCGCCGAGGCGTTGTTCCGGGTGAACCACAGGGGGTGGGCAACCATCGCACCCTCACACATGCCATAGGAACCCGTTTATAGTATAGGCACCATTTATACACAAGGAAAGGACAAAGACAGGATAGAGAGCGAGAGAGAAAGTATATCCATGCCTGAACCGGGATTCGAACCCAGGACCTCCCTATCTGTAGTCAGGCATGCTGACAACTAGACAAGTTGGCTGGCTTAAATATCGATATAAATTGTTGGAAAAACCTTAATTCGTTTTGCATTTATAATAACTATATTTCTTATGGAGAAAAAATTTACTTACAAGTTAATGGTATCCTTCAGGGCTCTAGATTCTCAAGTTTACTAGAAAATCTATTTTTACACTACTATGAAAAATCGTTTGTTATGCAAATAAATGCCTTTTGCATTCCGCTATATTGATGATTTCATATTTTTTTAATTTCTTACAATTTGTGATAAGTTTTACAAAACTGTATATCCTGAAGAATTAAAATTAATTAAAACAAATAACGATAACTTAAAAACTGAATTTTTGGATATTTTAATTACTGTAAAAGATAACCATACACATACACCGACATTTATGACAAAACTAAGGAGTTTAATTTCAAGATTAATAAGCTAATTTCTTGGAATTCAAATATTACTATTAAAATTTATCAAAATGTTATTTTCACTCAACTTAATAGAATCTACAATATGTGTAATAATTTAAACAATATCAATAAACAAATAAATAGACTGGAAAATATTCTAACTTATAATAATATTCCAATCATAAACACTATTAGAATGTACTACTTTGTATTAAACACTATTTGACTAGTAGAGCGTTGTTTATATATAAGAGTGAAGTAAGGCATAATTATGTACTACAGAAGGGTCACCCTAGCACTGAAGGTCACATATAAGAAGACTGAAATGCCAATAGTATTTACACTTAGTCCTTAAATTTATGTATTTATTTGGTCTACATGTAGAATTTGGTGCGGTTCTCGCAGTTCTGGATTGGGATCTGGATTTAATTTTAATTACTATAAATTAAATGTATTTTGGCAACATTGGATTTTGGTTTATATATTTTAGCTTGACTTTTACTTCTTTTATTTTGGTTTGTACTTTTTGGTGTGGCTTTGGGGTGTACTGGGATTTTCAAGACTGTGTCTTGGGCCAGTGCAGAAAATCCAACACCCCCTGATGAAGCTGGCCATGTTGGTACTTCCCTCCATTTTCGTTCCATTTTCCTTTATTCTATTTTCTTTGAAATTTTAAAATATAAATTAAATATTTTTCCAACTGTTTACTATATTTCGTATTTTTAATGTATTATTCTCCATATAGTATATTATTATTATTCTCCATTTGGTATTTTCAATGTATTACTCTCCATTTAGTATTTGATTATTATTCTCCAATATTTGATTATTAATTTTAACAGGCGTGTGGTTTTCAATGTTATGTAATTAACCGTCAACAAACGATGGTATGGAGACCCATAATTATTAATAAATTTCTGAATTTGAATTCCTTAGTAAGAATGGGCAACGATGTTTCTTTTATCCGACAGATCCGAGTCAAGCTGTATTGATCTACATACTAAGGAGGTAAAAAAAGTCAGATATAATTCTATTAAATGTAATGATTATTCTCTAAAGGTGACGCCCTTGGTTTATATATATATATATATATATATATATATATATATATATATATATATATATATATATATATATATATATTGGTTTAGGAGTAGATAATTTTAAGTACTTCGCTTCAATAAAAGAATGAACGAAAATTGAAGTTTTGGTTTTATGAGTAAACATGTATTATATTACTATTATATTCTTCGAACTCAACATTATATTTTGTGAAAACATTTTTCTTGTCGGAAAAAAAACCCACGATCTCTTACGAGAAAAAAATTGTATTTTTGAATCATCTATTTAATATATACATTTGGAAAATTTTTATACTTCTCGTCATTCAATGTCAATGGCCGGCAAATAATAATCATAGAGAATTCAAAATAATGAAAATATCCACATTAGTCAATTAATAAGTGTTTTTGTTCCTTTAAAATGGTATTTAAAATTTAAAAAATATGTAAGTTAAAAGCCTTGGAAATCATTATTCAAAAAATTTTAAAGTTAAAAGTGACTGAGTAAGGATTGATCAATATTTTATGTTAAAAATAAACACTTGTACTAATTAAAAAAAAAAAATTGGTTTATTTTGCTGATAATTTTTTTTTACAATGAAAGATTTTTTTTTTCTCCACATAAACGTCAAACTCATTCGGTTGCATTAAAAATAAGAAACATTTCTTTGAATAGTAAATTATATCATTTTTTCATTCAATCTGGGTATAATACTTATTGTATAAGCAGTTTATAAAAAAATTCACTAAGGAAAAATTACGCGCTTGTGGCGAAACCGTTGTAACTACTAGCAGACAAAAATAAAAATTACAAATTGGCTATTTTATTCAATTTTTCTTCCATATTTGAAACTACAATAGATTATAAATTTTAATGAAGCTCTCTCTCTCTTTTTAATTGATATTTAATTAACACTTCATTCTTTACTCTGATAATTTTAAGGATATTAAATTTAAATTCAGGATCTGAAATTGAATTAAATTTTCTTTTCATGTAACATTCAAAAATTGTATTTCTTTCAAAACACAATTTTTTTGTTTATAAATTACAATTAATTTGGTATTTGTAAACACAATTTAGATTTGAAGCAATTTACAGAAACCATTTTTGCACACAAATGATCATTGCTGAAATGTATTTTACTTTTGATATGTTTTCATTCGACATCAACATAATAAATTTCGGCAACATATTTCAAAATTAAAATGTTCATTACATCTCAAAAATTAATTATTTAAATGATATACTTATAAATGACAAAAGTTACAACTGTGCTTACTCTAAATAGTTTATACTTTAGCCTTCGTCAGAAATATGTTTTAATATTTTTAGTAGAACAGGAATTAATAATCCTGATGTTACAATGATGTTAAGCATTATCAAGTAAAATTTTGATACTGATTTCTCCTTTAAATTTCCTCTCAGCAATAATAAAGTTAGATACATCCTTGTGAAAAAAAGTACTGTGGAGGAGTAAGTCAAGAGTTTCAAAAGTATCATTTCAGTCATAATTTATAATTACGAGACTGCGAGAGATGTAAGTTTTTATTTGTCAAAAATATGCAAAAAACATTAAAGTTAATTTACCATTTAAAAAGTCAAATGTTATTTCTTTTATTGTTGAAAACATAATTCACTGTCTGAACAATTTGATACAAATGAAAATTATAAAATTTGTTTTTCTTGCGTAAAGATATTTATATGAACAACATTTGATTTCATGTGTTTACTTTTTCACTTCAATAATAAATAAATTTAGATTTATATCATTTTTAGGTGAACTAAATAAATTATTACTCCATGTAACTTTATGATGGGAATCACAAAAAGCGTAAAATTTGTATTTTTAAATTTAAACAATCAAAGTGACCAACAATATAAATTTTTAAAATTAACAACTTTTTGTAGTTAAAAATGTTCCAAGCCATAATCGATCAAGTGACAAGGTATAATTTTATAATAAAGTATACTTTAAGATATTTTGAAGAAGTGAAAGAAAAATAATGTAGTTAGAAATTGGGATTTATAACATTGTCAAAATTTCAATTTACAAAATTATTTATCAGTTCAAAGTGCAGTCTTGTTAAGAGACAAAGGAAATCCAGATTTTTAGGAAGTGACGCATATTCATAAAATATAATTATGACATTAATTTATAGGAATCGTCAGAAATTAAGGCACATGCAAGTATCTCAACATTTTTTTATAGATTTCGCAAAAATAATCATTTATTTAAAATAAATTTTATTTTTTAAAAGTTATTTTAAAATCTTCTTAATAAACTACTACGATAAATTGACAGAAAATAGCATTGTTTTTCACGAAAAATGATCTCATAAAATTAAAATTAATGCCCAAATTAATAATTTTGAATAATTCAAAAGTTTTAATTTTATATAAACAATGCACTATAATAAATAATCAGTTTGTAAAACAAACATTAATAATTACTAAATACAATAGCAAATTATGTATCAATATATTAAATCAGAAAATGTAGATTTGATTTCATGCGCGAACACAATGCCCTTTTATTTAAAAAACTGTCAATAGATCTTTCAGTATGGATTTTTATTCAATATAAATTATATTTAATGAGAAATGTTGAAGTAAGCTACAAATGTTTCAATAATGAAATAAATTATGTGAGTAATGAGATTTAAAATAAACAGATCATGTACGATTATATATATGGGAGACTTAAAATGCTTAAAATAATTTCATTTTATTAAAATACTCACCATTTTTCCATAATCTTAGAGAAAAAGCATCCACGAAAATAAACACCAATTTTCAAACTTTCTAGAACATTTATAGCGGCTCTTTGTTAGCAGTGTTACAGGGTTGCCAGTGAAAGTAAAATGAAAATGATAGCCAAATTTAAACTCAAAGGAAGGAAATGCATCGCAAATTCTGGCGGAATCGAATCATACGATTAATTTAGGCGCCAACAATGTCATCTCTCTATCGTTGGAATTGATATCCCTTGGACTTCGCAATAAACTTTTTCTGTACATTAATTGTTCACCCATGTTATCTTGTCGGGAAGATTTTCAGAAAAATGATTTTGCCTTCAATTTATCTGCAAACGAACAAATTATTTTTTCGTAATATTTTGAAACAATGATTTTGGTAAGCAAATTATATGTAAATGATGTCTAATTTGAATCCTTATTCTTAAAATATTATTTAATTTTTGCTTTTCAATTTTTCTCTTTCGTCTTTTTCTTTCGTTCGTTTTTTCATTTTATATACATAAATTTCTTTATTCTGCGCATATATTTACTTCATACCGATGAAATTATCAGTTCCATTCACGAAAATTTAAAACATCCTACATAAAATGATTTAAATCTTTCTAAATATTTTGAATATTTCAATCACTTGCTGCACAAAAAAAATTAAAATGTTATAAAAAGAAATAGAAAAAAATTTTTCTTAAAAATATATTTTTACAATTTTTCAAAATTATAGAAATTTAATAAACATAAATTAATTACCATAGAAAACTAACAATTAAATATATCAAAATATAATTATGCTTTCGCATTTTAATAATACATATGCTTGAATAATTTTATCTATTGTTTCAATTCAAATAATGAATCAAAAGAAGTCTAGAATATAAAACTCTTTATCTCAAATATTTCTATTATTTGTGATTATTATAAATATTCTTATGGATAGAACATTTATTTTATGAATACCAAATGAATTAAACAGAAGTTGATTTTCTTACCAAAAATCATCTTAGTAATAATTTGATTTATCGATAATAGATTTTATAATTTTGGGATATTTTTCTTGGAACCACACACAAGCTATTTTATAAGCATTTTATAAATATAAAAAATTATGTTTTACTTGTAAACAATATTGTGTTATATGGTTGCGATACAATTTGTTTCAAATAAAGTTTTATTCACGTTTTAATAAATTTACCGAGTTCGAAATTTCTACAGAGCCTGATTAAGGCAGTTGTACCGGAACCCCACACCAGAGGGGTTCCCAAAAAGATGGGAAAGTTTTTTTTTTACGTTTCAATCAGATAGAATCGTTTGTCAAATCGAATAGCAAGTTTGTTGTTGAGAAGTAGAGAAGATTTTGTCGCGGGTCCCAATTGGGTTAAATGGAACCCTGAACTACTATATAATTTATTAAAATGCATAGAACAGAAATTTTTTTTACAGCTGCATCATCTTATTTCCTCTAAAATCTGATACTGATTATTTAAATTCAATAATCATTTTAATTTTCCGAACGGAGATATCGGAATAAATCTCTCACAGAAAAATAGGAAGAATAACTTGGAAATACAAAATACATTAATATATAATAAAAACATAGTACATTTAAAATAAAAAATCAGGAAACCGCATTTCTAACTAAAACGCATTTAATGAATGATAAAAATAAATTTTCTGCATATTCCCGAACAAGATACAACAAATTCTTCGTATTTTTATGAAATCCAAAAAAAAATTATTATATTTTGACATTGTATGTACTAAACAACCTAAACCTATTGTTAAGTTGTGTAAATCAGGGAAGCATTCTCTTTCAGGAATACTTTTCAATTATTGGATCTAATTCACACGTCATAAGTGAAAAAAAATTTTTTTTTCTTGAAATGTATTATCATCTGTCTCCCTTGTACATTTGGAGCATGAGCCAAGCTCAGAATCTTCCACAACAAAGAACATATTGTACTATTAAGTTATGGTGAGTTTCCCGGCTAGAAGTCGAAAAAAAGTCAAGCGTAGCATAATCGAAGCATAGATTTTTAATATTAATCGCTTTCACAATCATTTCAAATTTGCAAGGCAATTTAAAATTTTTATGATTGAAAAAAGCCCAGAGATTTTTGAATAATGGGGTATGATTTCCTCACGAGAGACCTTCTAATCAAAAATGTTTGAATGATATAGTATTTCTGAACAAGAACTATACTTAAATGAGCTTTTTTATGTCTTTTGGTATTTAATATTAATTAAATTTTGCTTTATAATAAATTTGTCGGAACTAACTGAATTAAAAAAAGTGAGCAAATCTTAGTGAAGGGGGTCACTCAATAATACACTGGTGATTACACTCAATAATACACTGGTAACAATTTCAAGCAACGGTTAATACGATGAGTCATTAGCGGTTTCTTTGGTTTTTCCAGGACCCTACGACAGGTAAGAATATTCTTCCTCTTCTTCTAAGGCACTACAGCCAGTTACAGGCAGAGATCATCCCCAACAGCCTTTGCCATCTGGTCCTGTACATCACGAGGCTACTTTTACTTATCAAATTAAAGTCCAATTCGCCCGAGTCAAGCCGTTTAATTTTTTGCCTTCTTCTTTTCTGTTTCTATAGGATTGTAAAAATGAGCTTTTTTACTGTGTTGTATATCGGTTTGGTTTCTTTATTGCTCAACGGTAATTTTTTGCACACGAGTTCTAGTTAGACCGGGACTTACGGTTTAAAGTGGATTCCGAACCACTACAAACATCCATATCGAAGGTGGGATTCGAACACACGAACTGTTAAACCGAAGGCAAGAGCGCTAACCATTCGGCTGCCAGAGAGGCCCATTGTCGGATCGGAGGGAATTCCCGAACCATCGGAGTCTATAGCATTTGATGACTAGATAAGAATGTTATTTTTTCGCTGAATTACAAATAAGAGTTCAAAATATCAAGAAAATATTTTAAGGAAATGGAATATTGTTCATAAATTCTATAAAAGAAAATATTTAAGTAAATTTTAAATTTAATAAATTAATCAAATTGATTCAACCAAGATTTAAAAATATCTGCTGATTGATTATAATGAATATTTAAAAAAAACATTCAGAAAAGAAATTGGTCAAAATAATTGATCTTTGAATATGTTATTAACCACCTGGATAGTTTAGCATAAATTAATCAAAATAAATACATGTAGTAATATTACTAAAATAGTTTTGAATGGGAGTTAGGTGAATTTCTATTTCAAGCACAAATGAATTGTTTTATTAAAGACATCAAATCACTTTCTCAAACTAAGTATTCTCTTCTAAAAAAATTTCTGAGCATAAATTATCAATCCCAAATTATTTCAGAGTTTTATACCACTTATGTTATTTTTTTTAAACTGAAAAACATCAAGTTTAATAAGCGAGTACAAAAAAGTAAACATAGGTAAGTTTTTGTTGCGCGTGAAAATAGTTTAAAAAAATGAGTCGATTTTTTCACTCAATAAATTCATTTAGTTACCTGTAAAAGCTTATTTAGAGTACAAGAACAATAATACAGAATGAAGCAACATTTCAAACAAAATTAAAAATCATTCTAAAGTTTCTAAACTTGAGATAAACTTAAAATAAGCTAAAAAAATATACGAAATTATTAGATTTTTAACCATTTATATAAACTATAACACAAATCTGAATAGTTTGTGAAGATTTCAGTGAGGAGAAATATGTAAAATAATAAAAATCGCAGAGCTTCTTATTTATTAATAATAGAAATAGAAACGCATGTACATCAGGACATTTAGTTTAGGCTAGTGGCAAACGAGTGCAAAATCACCGGTAAATCCTCAGCCCAAAAAATTCACGCTGAATTCCTCGTGACGAAACTATAACGTTGAAATGTGTGTCATTATGCTGTAAAACCAATAAAACTTTATTTACATTATATTTAAATATTAAATTCTTGTTTACACTTTGACTGACGGGCAAATATCAGTTTTCTGAAATAGTGTGGCTGCTCATTTATCAAAACATTTTATTTATTTATGTATATATTTAATTAATTTATATTGAAGCTCAGTATTATTTCTTGACATCTTTATATTTTGATAATTTTTTTAGAAAATATTGAAAGCTATCATTATCCAACAAAACTGGTGAATATTTCATTAAAGTTTCATATTCAAAACTTAGTCACTTTTTGAATTACATTTTTACTTTGAATACTCGTACAATATAATTATATTTTATAAATAAATATTTGTGATAAATTTTTCTCTAGTAACTATAAGTCTTTAAATAAAATGCAATAAATTTATGAATTTATTATTAAAATGTGTGATATATATAAATTATTTTATGAAAAATATATATATATATAAATATATAGTAATACATTCTTGAATTTTTAGAAATCTAAAATAATTGCTCTTTATCAGCAGGATAAACCCCCGACTACACATTGGTATCATCAGCCAACATGCACTGCAAGGTGCACAGCTGCTTCCCTAAACACAGTGCTCTCCAGATCTGTAATCATATTATGAAAAGTTAAACTATTCCATGCTCTTTTTCCATATCTTGTTGAAACAAAAACTCAAACATACTCAAAAAATTAGTTTATAAATACATTTACATTATTCTTATTATTTTTACACTAATTTATTGCAAATAAGTCTTTTTTTAATTTTAAAAGGCTAGTTATGCTTTTCTTGTTGTGATTCATGTAGGAAACATGCATAACTAGTTTAAAAAAATTTTAATCTTTACCATAAGAAAGAAATTGTTCCATTTAAAAAAGTTTTTTTTACTCAAATTATTAGCTTACCGAGCTGGTATTCCAATTGTTAGCTCTGTTACTTTCAGTTCAACAACTTGTAGATTTGAATAACATCTTAGGGTTCGAAATTTATATTGCTCTGGTTTAATTAGTGCTCTTGTGAAAAAAATTTCCTAATTAGACCTTTGAGTGACATATAATCCAAATTAAACTATTAGTCTTTTAGAAGGGCAAAAAAAAAAGAATCTAAAATATATATAATGCGTACACAAATGTTGAGAACAATATCTTAGTATTTAAATAATTTTGTTTCCATATTTGAGAATAAATTTCCATATGGAGGAGTACATATTTCTAATTTTACAAAATTTAATTCTCTAATTCTAGCAAAAGTTTTCTAATTATATTAATCTTAATTTTTAGGAAGCTACATTTTATAAATAAAATGAAATATTTTAATATTTATCTCGAATTGCAAAGTTACTTTGATAATTTCCTATGCAAATCTGATTCACATTCAAAACCGTTATATATATATATATATATATATATATATATATATATATATATATATATATATATATATATATATATATATATATATGTGTGTGTGTGTGTGTGTGTGTGTGTGTGTGTGTGTGTGTGTGTGTGTGTGTGTGTGTGTGTGTGTGTGTGTGTGTAGAAACAAAAGCGTATGAAAACTGCCTGCCAATTGCAAAGGAAGATCTATGGTATCTGTTGATTTGTCAAGGGCGAAGCTGAATGCAATATAGTTCTTCAAACCATTTCTTAAATTATATTCAAGAGATGTATTCATTGCAGTTGTGCGTCATTCAGTAGTGTGTCTCGAAATAGGAATTTCCGAAAAACTTTGCGTAATGCTGCTTCATTTGGATTTTTTTAATAAACTCTCCCTTTCCATACCGGCGTTTTGCACTAGCAAAATTCCAATTAATAAAACTGGCTTCAAATACATTATATAGCTTGATTGCTAAGGATCATCAAAATTGACTGTTGTTTATTGTTTGATCTTAAAGAAGCAAGTTTATCTGATATTAATTTGGTGGATACTGATTAGAAAACTGAGGATGATTGGTTTCACAATGTCGACATAAATGGCTAGCTTTATAATTTTAAAGTTATTAAGACAATAACAACACACGAGTTACGTACTATGAAACAAATTATAAATTAACTTTCCAAAATTCCAGATTACAAATTATATCCGTAGCAAGAGAGATACATATTGCTTACTCCTGACCACAATGTCAATTGTCCGTTGCAATGAAAGTTTACAAATTCAAAGTCGGTCAGTAGTCAATCGATTCGGGACGATTACACCACCGTTTATGTTCGCTCCTGCAGTTATGGGTCATATTATTTTTAACTTGGATAGAAATGAAATTTGTTACAACGTTGCACTTAGTCTTTCATACTGGTTTTCTGTAATTTAAAAGACATTTTTAAACACATACAGAACGATAGTAATTTTTTTAAAATATAACACAAAAATGAAAACGGAACTCGAATACATTATCGAGAGCCACAGCTTGGCCACCCCTGATAAAAGTTTTATGATAAACGACAAAAGATTTAATTTCATTCTCACATGCGCTATTAATAAGTTACTGAATCAAGATATTGATACTTTTAATTAATATTCTCCACTTCAACTTTCTTTCGCCATACATTTTCATATCTCTGACCTTGGTTCAATAATGAATATACGAATTTCTGACCATCAAGAGTAAAATCAATTCCAATGCATCAATGATTTTTACAAAAATTTTACTTTAAAAATTTAGTTATACTTATTGAGAAAGAGAGTTGCCAAGCTGGCAGCCGAATAGTTAACTCTTTTGCTTTCGGTTCAACAGTTCTTCTATAGGTTAGAATTCAACCTTAGATTCGGATGTTTGGAAAACAGGCCCAAGTCAAATTGCTCTTGTGTGCAAACAATGCTCTTTATAGCTACATAAACAAACCAAACCAGATAGTTGCTCAGTATTACTGATGTGTCAAGAGACTTAATATTAGCGATTAGTATGCAGTAATCTATCAATTTCCTGGTAATGAAATATTTGATAATGTACTTCCCTGATGAAGTAAATAAAGGAAGATTTGAGGATTAGATTACGCTAAATTATATATTCAGAGAAAAGTTATTTTATAATATAAAGTACATGAAGCATTCGGTGTGTACAGGATATCAAAACTAAGTTTTTGAAATGTGTATCATACATTTCTGTTCCCATGTATAAGCTTGATTAATATTGCAATGCAGATAGAGTAAATTAGCAAGTTTTGCGGTAAAACTTTACAATCGAGTATCCTTTAATTCTTTGACATTAACATGTGTATCTTTATGCAGCTTTTGTGTATCGGCTAAAATTACCCGGGTAACCAGAAATTGAATTTTGTCTCGAAGATGTAACACCAAATATTTTGACAAATCAAGTGGTGGGCGATTCTACACTGAATTCAGTTTTTTGTTTGTTAAATCACAATGTATTTCATTTCATCGCCAGTCTCATTGACGGCATCAATCTCAAAGATGGAGGATCTTTAATCAATCTTCGATTAGCAATTATTAGAAAAATTCAACGTCTAAATTTCCGTTTAATAGATGTAAAAAATATTTGCGTTGCGTATAATTCTTTCTGTTGAATTTTAAACAAGGCATATTAGTAATTTTTTAATCGATGTTTCGTTATCTAAATCTTCTTAGTAAATGACAAAAATCATTTTCTTTTGAGTATGACAACTTGTGTTCAATATCAAACTCATTTAACCAAGTACATTTTTAAATGGTATAAATATACACAGGCAATATAACTTCCTTTCTTATGGCAATAATTTCTCCTTCCGATAAAAATTTCACCTTAAACAAATCAATAACATTTCAATTATAAAGTTTTCAATATTTATAGTTGCATTTCATAAAGAAATATTTATAACTAAAGTATATAAAAAAAATTCTAATTACAGCTTAAGTTATGTAAGAAATTTAAATGGTAAAGCTTTTAAATATCTCCAGTATTATATGATATTTTAGACAAAGCAAATAATCTATAAAATGATTTGTGTTTCATTATACATTTACATTAGAGTAAATCAGTCATCAATTAGTATCTAAAAACAGAGATTAGTTAGGTTAACTTCTTTAATAGTCACATTTAATCAACTTGATAATCGCTTAATTATTCTTTTTATGAAACGTTTTTAAAAGCCAAGAATAAAAATGT